>JAHLJS010000003.1:66232091-66711600 GCA_038502445.1 Eremochloa ophiuroides | reverse complement strand
TTGGAGGGAGGCGCGCACCGGCAACGTCAATGACTAGACGAAGAGTAGGTTGTCGGCCACCGCCACACCGCACGGAGCCATAAAGGACTCGCCCGCAACGGAGGGAGGCGCGCACCGACAAGCATCCTTGACTAGACAGAGGGAGGTTGTCAAACGCCGCCACCCCGCGCGGAGCCGCGTCCGGACTCGCCCGCGACGGAGGGAGACGAGCGCCAACAAACTTCCCATGCGTGCCGATCGCCACCACACCGCGCAAAGCCGCTCCTGGACTCGCCCGCGACTGAGGGAGGCGCACATCGGCAAGGATCCTCACCTAGGCGGAGTGGAGGTGCCGGTCGCCGCGACACCGCACGAAGCCGTTACCGGACTCGCCCGTGTGGTGGGAGGCGCGCACCGACACCGCCAATACGCTTTCACCGAGGATCCTGTCATGGTCAATGACGTCGTTCTGCACAAGAGCGCAGCCATGCTGCCCCACCGCCGGCATGCCCGTGGCCAGACCGCGTGGCCCGCGACGTAGCAGAGCCACCCAGTTCAGTCCGGAGAGGGGTTGTCGTAGCACAGGCCTCAGCAGTAGGCGACCCACGCTGAGGGCACTGCCGTAGACCTGCTTTGTCGACACCGCTGAGCAGTGCCCCCGTCGATGGAGGCATGCCCCATTCTTGGCCGTGAGAGGCCCGGAAACTAGCCGCCGGCAGCCAAGCAGGCGACAAAACGCGCGGCTCCGGTGGTGGAGGGTGTGGATCTAGGCCTGGGGACGCGAATCCGCCATGCCCTCCGTCGGAGCATGCCGGAGACGTAGGGCCGAAACGCGCGGCTCCGGTGGTGGAGCGTGTGGATCCGGGCCTGGGGAGATCGGATCTGCCACGCCCTCCGCCGAAGCTTGCCAGAGACGCGCCCGGGGGAGGAGGGAGGGGGTGCCGGAGACGGGGAGGAGGAGGAAGCCGTCAGACTCCACCAGCACCACCCGACCGGCGAGGAGAGAGAGGGTGGCGAGGGGTGGGAGGCCGCGCGGTGGGGCACCGCCCGAGGCGCCCACAGCAGTCGCGACACAGTCTAGGTCGCCGAGCGCACTCCCCGCACCGAGTGGCTCGCGACCATTGCGGGCGAAAGGCCCCGCCGCTGCAGTCCTTAGGGGCTGCACAGGCTTCCCGGACGCCCCCTCTAACAGCGACGAGGAGCAGGAGTGGTTGGAGTTGCGGCGGCGGCGGCGGCGGCGGTTTGGGGCCGCCCGAGCAGGGGGCGACGTGAGCCGTTGTCACTATCTACCCCATTCTTTATTCTTGAAGTAGTGTTATGATGGCCCAGTTTTATACATGTTAATTATTGACAACTGACAATATCATAAAGCAAACCACAGCAGATCATCATTTTTTATCATTATTAATCACTAGCAAAAGTGCCCGTGCGTTACGACGGAAGAGTATCAAAATAAATTTTTGTTAACTCAGTTATTAGTGACCGCGTGTTGCAGTTGGAGAGTTTGAAAATAAATTTTTTCGTTAACTTAATTGGTTTGTAATCAATTTAGAAAAAATTAATTATTATACGTGTTTGACTTGCGTAAAAGCCAAGAAAGATATAAGTTCTCTTAGCAGAATGTCTTTTTTTTATTTACTTCTCACCTGGTTGTCTTCTCTCACTTTACAATGTGGTACTATATCAACCATGTTTTTTTTCACCTGCGGTGTTATGGGGGGTGCTGGTACGGGGAGCGGCGGCGTGTAGCGGAAGGGTGTTGGTGGGCCAGATTGAAACCAGATCGTGGGCCAGCCATCATGGCAAAACTGATCGGCGGAGGCATGTTCCGATCCTGTGAACACCAGGCAAAATCGATCGTGTGAACACCAGGTGTTGGTGGGCCGGATTCAAACCAAATCATGGGCCAGCCATCTCGTCCGTTAGCCGGTGCCAGACAAAAAAAAGCGGGGACGGCCTACGCGTACACACGGATAGGAAGGAAGGAGGTTGGACGCACGATGGAAGGAAGGCTGGACCAAAAAACGAGCCGAAAATCTTCTCGCTTTATTAATAGGTATAGATATAGATATATAGTTCCGATCTCTTGTCACTCAAGGTCTAGGGGAAGTCCTAGAGTGAATAAATCATATATATATATATATATATATAGAGTCACATTGGAACTTATTCCAGTTGTGCTTTTATCCATCCGTTGTATGGAGTCATGAATCGAAGACGTGAACTAACCACAATAAGATGAATATATTGGGGTTAGCTAGTGAGTATGTTGAACACTAGTGCATTAATAAAATTAGATATTACAAATTTATAAACATGTAAAATAAGGAAAAATATAAACAAACAAAAAGAAATTGTTATAACTATGCATCATGCAATTGATTGGATTGTTTATTTCTCGAGCATTGTTTGTGGGCATCATGTTCTAATTTCTATTCTACAAACACTTGCAAACCTGCTTACATTAAGCAGTGAGTAATAAGGACAAAACCAAAGATCGTGGGGTTGTTTGGATTGTGGCCTACCAGGCAAGCAATACTCCCTAGGAGTAGCTTTGTCGGGCCCAAGCAAATTTTCCAAGCAGCACTCCAAACAAGGCATGTGTGCGCAATGACAATTTGAACAAGAAAAAGTCTCGATTGTTCGAGCTAATATGGAAATGCTGATATGTTTGAAGTTGATATGAGTGTAATAGTTATATGCTTTGACCTAATGTCATTCTTATCGAAGCAATACTTGTCACGCGAATCAACCCAAAGATTAATAATATACATATATAATGTAAATAAATTGTTGAATGTTCAATAATAGAACCATGCATTTAGCCAGCCAGCCATTACTCCTCGCAATAGCTGAGCACATGGGCCACCCACACCAATGTTATGGGCCATTGCTGGGCTATCCAAGATGACATATAAGACTAGACAGAATTGTGATGTACCGGATGATTCTCCAGCCCCATGATTCTTGCTTTTGTATAGTGGACCGTTGTTGGAAAATTTTCTCCTCTAGCCTAGTTACCTCATTTGGCCCATATTTTCCAATTTAACTAAGAATAACTTGGCTTTATTATTGGTCTTACTCTATTGGTGCCACCCTTGGTGTTGCCATTTTAGAGGTTACTCCTATGATTTCTCCTTGCCACTCTTTATTTGTTATAATGTTTTAACCTCTAGCATTTTGTACATTGTATTATTACAATAGAATATTAGTGTACCCATATTATTTCTTTAACTTGCTGTCCAATTAATAAGATCAACACAAGATATATGACTTGAACAAATTATAATTTGCATTTCTCCTAAAGATTCCGGGACCAGCTAGTATAGTACATTATAGAGGACACAAATTCTGGGCTTGACCGCTTGACATATTCTCGTTGGTTTTTTTTGGCCTGTTCGTTTAAAATGAAAATAAGCGTGAATTTTGATTGGTGCTGATTTATTGTGAGAAAAATACAGTTTTGTGGCTGCTGATTGGTCAAGCCAACAGGGCGCTGCATACTGGCGATGTGCCTACGTGGTGATGTATGTGTGCTTATACACGTCATACTAGGTAGCGTGCCCGTGCGTTGCCACGGGATAAATAAACTTTTATGCTTAAAATATATGGATCGCACGATAAAATTATAAAAAAATAAACACTGATTTAAAATAACATTTAATCCAAATGGCAAATTAGCATAATCATGGAACATTATAAGGGTTCATCACAACCAATTTATATTATAATGATAACACGATGCTTCAGGCTCATAAAATCTACTGTATAGATTTTTCCGTAATTTTCCTAAGGTAATGTTTTATATCGGCAGGAAGATGTCTCCGATATCCGTTTATTTCGTGCGCCAATAATTCCACAAATAAGTTCCGCCGCATCTCCATACCATTCTATACATATGTTCGAAATAAATGCAAATATTATACATACTGTATTCTTTGAACAATCTCACAAAATCTTGAATCAAAGTATGTTATACTCACCATACAAATTTTTGCGGCATTGGGTCTACCCCACGCTGACATATACTGTAGAATAAGGAATCCACTTAAGCGTCTCTGAAAAAATTCATCATCAGTAACATAGAGACATAGTTAAATCATAAGTGTTATATTAGAGACCATGACTCTGAGTTAGTTACCTATCTATGTCATCTGTAATGTTTTTCTTACGGATGAATTTCCATTTGAAGATATCCTCTTTCCATCCAGGAATATATTCGCTCATTAAGAGCTGATACAAATGGTTAAATCCAAGAGTTTGTCTGGCATACATCAGTGCCGGTGTGTCTTTACACCAGTCCTCAATTGGTCTAAGATCAATCATGATAAGCTCCTTCTTCCGCTGATCAAAAACATATAGCATATATTTACCAGTACACAACCATGGCAAAAGGAACTGCAAACAGATATCAATCAATTAGCATAATATATATGGGAGACAAGTAATCAAGCAGTACCAAACGACTTACGAATCTGCACTGTGCTAAGCTGTATTCCATCTTCTCACATACACCAATCGCTTCAACATTTTCTTTCGTACTATATTTTTTACGAAATTCTGGCATTTTTGTCAAATCACATATTTTCTTGAATAAAAGGATACAGTGTTAGGATTAGTAAAATTTTGATTATTTTAAAATAAAATTATAATTAGAATGGCAACCATTAATATAAAGTAATATAACAATATAATAATCAATTATGAATGAGTGCTTACACAGAAGCGTAGGTCCATGTGATGCTTCGTAATACTACTGTATTGTTTCAATGTTTTGTACTCTCGAACCGCCTGAAACCGGACACCTAAGTTGAAACAATCGGAAGAGATACCTCGATCCGTCATTAACAACTCTTGTAGGTCCTTCACAGTTAGAGCAATCCTATAGGGATAAAAACCTTTAACCCAAGGCCTCCTGCGGAGCATTAGACAGAGATGGCGGTTATCATCATAAAAGAGGGCACATTATAATTAAAATAATAAAGTAACTAAAAGTAACATGTAACTTACTTAAGCGTCGCTTCACCCTCAATTGCCATGACATAGTCACACAGTAATTCAATTATCTCTTCTTTGTTCATTTCCATATCTTTCATAGCATGGAATGCCCAAAACTCTTCGGGATCTTGATCAGAATGGACTTGTGAGGTTTCAGCCTCCCCCGAATGCTTCCTCTTTTTCGTGGAAGCTTCATGCATATTTGGATTCTCTATTATGGTACAATCTCTTGGGCTTCCAATATTATCATCACTATCAAGATATGGAAACCCCTTTCGTTTATTTAGATCTGACGATAGCAAGATGGGCCGCAAGCTTGTGTCCTAAATTCTCTCATATCATCCTGCACGATAGTATGACCATCATTAATTATAATTAAAAAAATACCCACATCTAGTGCAGCACTCAGGACTTGGGGTAAGATGCATAGTCCATAGCGATGTACCTGATTGAACTCGTCTGACAAACCGTTCTCAGTCCAATACTCTATAAAGGTTATTAAGAATAAACCACACGAACAACTACGGGCAACATCAATAGAGGTTTAGACACTCGTTAGCTAAAATAGGTCAAAGACGCGTAATATTACACGTATATGACACATGCTTTTTCTGACATACCCATCCTTTTGTAGTCGAGGTTTGCCGCGGAAGAATCTCCTTAAATGGCCATATATCAACTTCAAGATCCTTAAATGGCCATATATTGAGCGGGGGATATCTCCCCTGGTCATATTTCCGGTCTTTAAACAGCTCTTCCCGCGGGTCAGGTGGGCCCGGATGGAAGGCATGCTCGTCCTTTCGAGTGGACAACGCAGTAGGCGCCTTTTCCATTCTTGCGTAGCCCATCGTCAGGCGCTCGGACTGTCATAGTCGGAGTTGATAGGTCCCGGCGGAAAACGGGGCGGCGCACCGTAGACCATACCGTGGAGGACAGGTGGTATGGCCGTCAGGGGCGTGCGAAGCACAGTCGCGTCGAGAGTCTCGCCTGATGGGACAGTGCTTGTAAAGTGGTCAGAGAGATCTCTTGTGGTCCAAGATTGCTCCGCTGACATCACCTGTGCCTTGGATGCCTTTGTGAGATTGCGCTCGAGGGGGATAGGGAAGCTCGGGCGAATCGGAGATTTGGGCGCCGAGGGTGCCGCTCTCCCGAGCTCTCCCGGGGAGGCTCGGGCGCTCGGGCCGCTCTCCCGAGCTCTCTCCGAGGAGACTCGGGCGAGTCGGAGATTTGGGCGCCGTGGGTGCCGCTCGCCCGAGCTCTCCCGGGGAGGCTCGGGCGAATCGGAGGTTTGGGCGCCGAGGATGCCGTTCTCCCGAGCTCTCCTGAGGAGGCTCGGGTGAATCGGAGGTTTGGGCGCCGAGGATGCCGCCTCTCCCGAGCTCTCCCGAGGAGGCTCTCGAGCTCTCCCGAGGGAGGCTTGGGCGCTCGGGCGCTCTCCCGAGCTCTCCCGGGGAAGCTTGGGTGAATCGGAGACTTGGGCGCCGAGGACGCCGCTCTCCCGAGCACTCCCGAGGAGGCTCGGGCGCTCGGGCCGCTCTCCCGAGCTCTTCCCGAGGAGACCCGGGCGAGTCGGAGACTTGGGCGCCGAGGACGCTGCTCTCCCGAGCTCTCCCGAGGAGGCTCGGGCGAATCGGAGGTTTGAGCGCCGAGGACGCCGCTCTCCCGAGCTCTCCCGAGGAGGCTCGGGCGCTCGGGCCGCTCTCCCGAGCTCTTCCCGAGGAGACTCGGGCGAGTCGGAGACTTGGGCGCCGAGGACGCCGCTCTCCCGAGCTCTCCCGAGGAGGCTCGGGCGAATCGGAGGTTTGGGCGCCGGGGATGCCGCTCTCCCGAGCTCTCCCGAGGAGGCTCGGGTGCTCGGGCCGCTCTCCCGAGCTCTTCCCGAGGAGACTCGGGCGAGTCGGAGACTTGGGCGCCGAGGACGCCGCTCTCCCGAGGAGACTCGGGCGAATCGGAGGCTTGGGCGCCGAGGACGCTCTCTTCCAAGCTCTCCCGAGGAGGCTCGGGCGAATCAGAGGTTTGGGCGCTGAAGACGCCGCTCTCCTGAGGAGGCTGCGCTCGGGCCACTCTCCCGAGCTCTTCCCGAGAAGACTCGGGCGAGTCGGAGACTTGGGCGCCGAGGACGCCGCTCTCCCGAGCTCTCCCGAGGAGGCTCGGGCGAATCGGAGGCTTGGGCGCCGGGGACGCCGCTCTCCCAAGCTCTCCCGAGGAGGCTCGGGCGCTCGGGCCGCTCTCCCGAGCTCTTCTCGAGAGACTCGGGCGAGTGGAGACTTGGGCGCCGAGGACGCCGCTCTCCCGAGCTCTCCCGAGGAGGCTCGGGCGAATCGGAGCGAGCTCTCCCGAGGAGGCTGTCATTAGTGGAATGATGTCGTGGGCCTCTGTACAAAATAGAAACGAATCACAGCACCAAACGCGCCCTAGCTCGGCACCTCGGCACTATCGGAGGAGGTGGGTTGGCGAGGCCGAAATCGTGTACCTCGGCACAGCAGTTGCGAGCACCGTGAAGCTCGATGTCTTCCCCTACCAGAACCGCGCCGGAAGGCCAGGAGATGGAGTCGGCCGGTGAGGATGACGACGGCCGCGCGTGGGGTGGTGACGGCTCCCGGCTGAGGGCCTCACGACGGCGAGGATGGCGCGGACGACTACGGCGCCCTCCCGCTGAGGTAAACGCGACGGAGAGGGCAGTGCGCGGCCACGCATGGGGGCGACGACGGCCCTCTCGCGTTGGGCGATGACGGCGCCCGACTGAGGGCCCGTGACGGCGAGGATGGCGGCGATGACGACGGCGACCGGCTGAGGCAACGCGAGGGCATGCACAGCCAGGTGTCTGAAGGAGGAGGGAGGCGTCGCGGCGGCAGGGAGGAGGGAGGAGAAGCCGACTGCGAGGGCGAAGGCAAGGGCGAGGGGCACGAGGGAAACGACAACAGGGAGCGCGCACCTGCTCGAGATTGTGCGCGACGGCGATGGCAAGCGGAGGGGAGCGACCCAGGGCGAGGAGATTGCCGGGGAGCGTGCACCAGCTCGAGATTGAGCACGACGGCGACGACGAGCGTAGGGGAGCGACGCAGGGCGAGGAGATTGCGGACGGGATTTTTTTTTGTCCCGTCCCTTAATTTCGCACGGGCACGGGCGGGTCTCGGTGCATGGTTGTGACGGAGATTGCGGAGGAGATGGCTGGAGATTTGTTTCTTCCGTTGCAGGGTCGCACGGGCGTTGGAATTTTTTCTTTCCTTCGCGAGCTCGCACGGTTGATCGGCGGACGGACGACCCCAACAAATGTCGCACCAAAAAGTTGCCTCCTCTTTAGCCTTATTAGTTGTAGAGACTTGTGATAGCGTGTAAAGAAGTAATCTTATTTTCTCTGCACATTTTCCCTACCAAACTGATGTTGCATCGACCTTTCTCAAATGAGTTGTTTCGCCCTTTTTTCATGGTTACTGTAGCTGCGACTACCTCAATAACAATAATAATAACATCTATTCTGTATATCGGTTCGATCCACATAAAACCTGTGTGGGTTAGAAATAAATTTTGACGTGTTTTAGGAGACCCAAGTAGAAGAACATCATGCTAGATGCAGATGGTTATTCCCCTCCAAAATTTATATAATAGCCCGTTGCCATCCAAGGGACACAATAATATACAGGGAACTGGAATCTCAACCCATACATTTTTTTATGTAGTTGAAAGCTAAGCTAACAAACACACTAATTGGATTAATATTGCATGCCTCACCACCAAAAGTGACATCTCAACGTCTGTATTCCCACGAGAATATATAATACGTGATCCACGAGAAAGAAAAAGTGAAGAAAACAGTGACATCTTGCACATTTTCCTCGGCTGTTTGTGTAATACTTGAGATAATCAAGGGACAATCTCTATTACAGGTTATTTCACTGCTACACAAAAGTTATTTAGCAACGGTCAAAAGTGATATTCAAAAACTGTTTCTAAAACCGGTACTATGCCAGCGATCGTAAAAATAAGTGATTTTCGGAGACGATTTTAAAAACCGCCTCTAAAAATCAATTTTCAGAGGTGGTTATTTTAAGTCAACCGCCTTTAAAAGTTAATTTTTCAGAGGCAGTTTTCTTAAGTTAACCATTTCTTAAAATAATTTCAAATTTTGTAAAAATCCTTTAGAGCCTAATAAAAATAAGAAAAATATTTTTAATATGGCTGGGAGGGCTAAGGACAGGCCATTGTTCACGTGATTTATTTTGTACTTGTTTTGAATAAGTGCTCACATCAGGATTCAAACCCACAACCTCTCCCTCGCGTGATACCTCCCATATCATCACACCACACATTCACTTGTGTCTAATCTTACGATGTTGTCTATTTATTCCAATATGCATGAATCTTGTAATTAATATTTCAACTCATAAACAATCTTAAATGAGAAAACTTTCAACTATAAGTCTTCGATCTCGTAGAGCACTACAACTTTAAACAAAACATTTTTCCATCTAAGGTCATTTGACAAATTCAAAATTTTGAAATTTAAATTTGAGACTAATTTATATAAAGTTCTAGATCTCATCGAGCATTACAATTTTGATATAAAGTATGTCTTCATTCAACTTCAATTAAAAAAGAGATGAATTTATTTGTGTTGCTACTATTTTTAGCGGTGGTTCCCAAAATTGATTTTTAGTTGCAGTTTTCTTAAAAGAACCACATCTAAAAATCACTCATTTTTAGAGGCAGATTTCTTAAGAGGACCGCTCCTATAAATGGATTTTTAGTAGTGATTGTGGAGATACAGTGCTCCCGGGAGACGTTAGAGGCAGCGTGCTAGTTTAACAACCTCTGATAGAAAAGGCAGGTGTTCCTAAAAATCTTTTCTGTACCAATGTTTTTTTAGTACTCACTCTGTTTTGAATTGTAAGTCATTTCAGCTTCTAGGTATATGTTTTTACTATGCACCAAGACATATACTATGTCTCGATAAATAGTAAAAACTATTGAATCTAAAAAACCAAAACAACTAACAATTTGGAATGGAGAGAGTAGTATCTTTGCAATTTGGTCCTTTTCAATGAATCTTAGGCAATGTTTAAAAATTGTGTTTGACAATAGGTGTTTATAATTCCATCAATATGAATTAAGTTAACTTAATTCATATTGATAGAATTACAAAGACTTAATTCATATTGGTAGAATTATAGAATTAAGTTAGACTTAATTCATATTGATAGAATTAAAAACATCTATCAAAAGAGACAACATAGATTTAACGATTCTGACCCATATTTTTGTTGAACATTAGTTTCAAGGTTTTTCAAAGGTTTTGTCTAACCGAATAGCCCTAGTGGCTCGAACGGTCATTCAACAATCTCAATATGCTTTTATGAAAGGGTGGAATACCTTGGATGGAGTAGTCATTCTACATGAGACCATTCATGAAATGCATAGGAAAATGTTAGATTGGGTGATCTTAAAGCTAGACTTTGGGGAAGCTTATGACAAAATTAAAATGACCTTTTTTACAGCTAACCTTAAGAGTGAAGGGCTTTTCACTAATTGGGTGTGATCGGATTGATCAAATAGTGAAGGGTGGTAGTATAACGTTATGTAAACGGTCGATGAGGTGGGACATTTCTTCCAAACCAAAAAATCAGTAAGATAGGGAGATCCTCTATCACCCATCCAAACCAAAAAAGGAGTAAGACAGGGAGATCCTCTATCACCCATCTTATTCAACTTTGTGGAAGACATGTTAGCAAAAATGGTTTTCGGGCTAAGTCCAAGTAGCCCATGCATGTCCATCACATGGCACCATTTATACTCTTCAAAATAAGAGCAAAGTCCACTGGCAGTCCACAAATTAACTTGTTCCACTATGTCATCTTCGTCTCAGAAATCTTCTAAAAACCTCCTTCTTTCAAATCTTCTCAAAATGCTCGTTAAGCTGTCAAAGATCTTCTTATGCCACAAATATGCTATTGATATTTTTCTGAATTAAATTCATACATATTTTGCCTAAGTTGCTAACAATTTATAATATCCATCTATCATCAAGTAGGTCAAAAAAATGTGTGTGCTTGGGTGTTGGACTGTCGCTGTGGTTGGTTGTCCCGCTTATATTTTACGGCTTGATTGAGTTTCCGTTGTCTGTAGCCATGCTAGTATTTTCTGAGAGCATCTTTATAATCTGCACATGTATCATCAAGCAGGTCAAAAAAATATATGTGTGCTTGGGTGTTGGGCTGTCGCTGTTGGTTGGTTTTGTCCCACTTATAAATTATGGTTTGAGTTTTTTGATGTCTATAGCTATACAAGTACTCCCTCTGTACTTGAAAGATTGTTGTTTTGGAAAAGGTTTTGGTCAAACATTAGGAATATAAATCAGTAATAATGTTTAAATTGTTGAGTTTAAAAATACGAAGATGTAAAAATTATACTATGCAAAAGTAGGAGATTCTAAAAATGAAGCGTTACCACCTGTCGGATTTGTGTTCTAGTTTTAGCATCAGAAACACTTTCAAGAAGTTGAACCAAATACAACCACCAAATTTATGAGATGACTAATGAGGACTCATGTAGATAAGCATAAGCAAGAGTTTGTAAAAAGCATTACTTGGAATGGCCGATGAGCTAACTCATACTTGACTTGTTGTATCCACTCACACCGACTTAAGAGTGAACTTATTGACCTTGATGAGAGGAGAAACTAGGATTGAACATATTATTAAAGGAGATATAGATAGTACAGATATACATCTTTTCTTCGAAACCTTATCTATACTTAATATTGAAGAGGTAAAATTTGTCTTCATCCATTTTTTCGTGCACATCCCCTAACTACTCAGGCAGTAGTGGAGCGTTTATTTCATTCCTCATTTTTACTTCCCAAAGCTGTACTCACGCCCTCTGTGTCTAGCATGAGACCCTGGCTCATAATCCATACTCGTACGAGTTGGATCTAGCAACTCGTGTCTAGCGATTATGGATATAGAGTCTAACTACAATATATATTGATCACGCCCTCCGTCTCTCATATATGAAGCAAATTAATGATTCACACTCTCATACAAGTTAATAGTACCTCACACCAGCATTGATACGGAGACTAATTCCTATATGTATTGAATTCCATTATAATGCACAAACATATATATTTGCTACTAAGAATAATAAATAAAAAAGTTGGAACTGAAGCTAGCAGAAGGAAAAGCATTTCCACCTAGCTAGGTATACACTATGTATAGATACATAGTAATTGAATCTAAAAAAAGCCAAAAAGGACTAACAATTTAGTACGGAGAGAGCAAAGCTTTGCAATTTGGCCCTTTTCAATAATTGGGTCTCACAAAAAAAGAGGCAAAGTTTAAAAATTGTGTATAATTTTTTCAATCTTAAACTATGCCTATCGGTCTAGTCTCACAAAGGTACGTTGTTCATCCTAGCATATGCTTACATGCGTTCATTGGTGAATGTACATGTGTATATATGTATATATGACACAAACACAAGACTAAAATTAGACTAATATAATATAAGATAGTTTTCAACATATAATAAGATAGTTTTGACCTTCATGGCTACGTCATACGGATGAATGATACAGTAGTGCATGCATCATCTTGTTGCACTTATTGAATTAGGCTAATATAATAAGTTAGTTTTTATAAGATTCCCCAACCCCCCTCTATCAAATCACATAAAAACCTTCGTATGATGTATGACACAGTGGTACATGCATCATCTTATTGCACTTATTAAATTAAGTAATATCGTAAGATAATTTATTTAACATTCTCTCGCCGCTGTATCAAATCACATAAAAACCTTCCAGACATTGCATAAGTCAGCTTTGGAAAAGTTACTGTAAGTTTGATTGAAACAACTATAGATTATAGAATCCACTACTCCTCTCTCTAACTATTTGAAACAACTCTAAATCAAGTGGCCTATCTATTTCCATCCATTTTAAAAAGCAAAAGGTTGAAAGCCAAAGCAGGATCTAATGTGTTTCAAAAATTATACTACGAGAGAACAACAGTTTTTGGCAGTAGAAACACTTTCTAGAAGATGAACCTCTTTGTAGAACATGAACCAAATACAACCTCATCTATAGAAGATGGTTAATGAGGACTCATGTAGATAGGCAGGAGTTCTTAAAAGCATTGCTTGGAATGGTTGAAGAGTGAACTCTTATACTTTACTTGTATCCACTCACACCGGCTTAAGAGTTAGTGAACATATTGACCATGATGAAAGGAACTACTAGGTTTGAAAAAAATATTAAATGAGATAGATATTGTAGCCAAAGTTATTAGGACCGCACCAGACCGGACATCAAACTGGGGAGCCTATTAGTTCACTAGTCCAACCGTTAAGAGCTAGTGGTTGAACCGCCTATTTGCTAGTTTTCGACCAGATGAATTGAACCGTTCATGAATACTGCGAACCGGTGCAATATAATAATATGTAAAAGACAATTAGCAACATATAAACTGGTGCAACCGGAATTTGAATAGTAATTCAAATATGGCTTCAATTGCATAGGTAGTCTTTTAAGTGAACCGGACCGGTTTAGGCTTTTAATTATTTGGTCTTTTAACGGTCCAACCATCGGTCCGATTCTAATAACTATGATTATAGCTCTGCCGATATATGCTTCTTTTGTTTGAAACCTTACGAATTATGAAAAAGAACCACTTGCAACTAAAGCACTAGCAGAAAAAAAGAACCACTTGTATGGGGTCACCACTTGCTTAGAGGAACATCTCTTGGGCTATATATAAACCCCAGACCGTCGGGAGCTAACGGCCATCGATCATCCATTCTTTCTCTTTAATTCTCATCTGGTGCAATATATTCACCAGAGGAACAATCTCGAAGAATGGATCAACAATCCGCTTTCCTTCTTCTAATCGTGGTGGCAGTCAGCACCGCGGCCATGGCGCACGGCCAATTTGCAGCCAGCACTCCGGCTGCACGGTTCTGGGAGCTGGCCCTCCCCGGCACGCCGATGCCAGAGGTCATTGCAGATTTTGTTCAGAAAGGTAATCTTTACGTGCATGTTTAGAAAGGTACATGAGAGGGAGGGGGACAGCTGCTTGTGACTCTCTTAGAATTCCAAGAGCGGAAGGACATAGCAGATAGGAAGAGAGAGTCTGATTGAACCAAAATTCAGTGGAAGATGTTTTCACTCTTGAATATATTATGTATATGTATGGAGTATATATATATATAGATATATTCATCGACATTGAGTATGTGTCTTCGTGCAGGAATCGAGCGGTCACCGCTTGTGGAGCACTACTCTGCACATCCCAGTATCAGCATGTGCACACTCTTCAACACTATCTGCGACACGCGGACGGTGGCGGAGACCGGCATCTTCTTCCACGAGCACCAGCTACACCCAGGCAGCACCATGACGCTCTCCTTCCCGGCGGAGGTGGAGACACCCATCCTGCCGCGCGACGTCGCCGACAAGGTCCCCTTCGAAAACCTGGGAGACGTGCTCACCACGTTCCACATCTCGCCGGGCTCCGCGGAGGCAGCGCAAGTGGAGGCGACCCTGAGCAAGTGCCAGGAGCCGCCGCTCGCCGGCGAGACGAAGGCCTGCACCACGTCCCTGGAGGGCACCGTGCAGACCGCCATGGAGATGCTCGGCACCGCCGCCAGCCACCTGCAGGGCGGCGGCGGCGGCGACTACGTGTGGGCGGCCACGTCGGCGCTCCCCCGCGGTGGCTTCCTGCCGCGCCAGCAGTACGTGGTCGAGGCCGTCTCCCCGCTGGACGGCAGCAACTACGTGTCCTGCCACAAGGTGACGTTCCCGTACGCCGTTTACCACTGCCATGCCACGACTAATGGCTACGGAGCCTACAAGGTCTCGCTTCGCGGCGGCGATGAGGGCCCTGCAGTTTCCTTGCTGGCGTTCTGCCATTTCGACACCTCCTGCTGGAACCCGATGAACCCGGCGTTCCAGATACTCAACACCCACCCTGGTATCGGTACGCCGGTGTGCCACTTCTTGTCGTATGGCAATCTCGCGTTCGTCAAGAAGGCAGGCGCAGCCTAAGCTAGTTGCTACCGCAGTCTGCGTTGCTACACCAGTGTCTGTGTACCAATGTGGTGTGTGTGGTTCATGGAACAAGTTAAAGGGCCAGCCTGGGTTTGTCTGGATTTATATGCCGCTGGTGTTGGTGAGTGGAGGCTCCGACTCTAAATGTTGCTAGCTAGCTAGCTAGTGCTGGTACATGTCATTGTTACTCCTGTGTCTGAAACTTGTGGTGTTGGTGCTGCGCAGTGTGGCCCAGCTAGCGCCGCACATACTGTATTATCGTGTTTATGTCTATGAACATGCATGTTGAAGTTTGTAAACTATATACTCCCTCCGTCCCAAAATAGATGTCATTCTCGCTTCCCGATAAGTCAGCTTTTTTAACTTTAACTAATTTTATATTAAAAAGTATTCGTATCGAATGTACACAACTATTATCATTGAAAAGATCTTCAAATCTAGTTTTTTAACAAATTTATTTAGAAATAAAAATGTTGCACATATTTTCTACAAATCTAGTCAAAATTGAGAAAATTTGACCCGCACGTTTCCCATAGCGTCATCTAATATGGGACGGAGGGAGTATATTATTAGGCCTCCCAGCGAATAGTTACTCTCTGTTTACCACGATAAATATTCATATACAAACCTTGTTTTATTCTTGAAATAGTATTATGATGGCCCAGTTGTATACATGTTAATTCCAAGATCATGCAAATTGGCATCACTTATTGGTAAATGACAATATCATAAAACAAACCACAGCAGATCTTCATTTTTTTCGCATCATGAATCATATATGTATATATTCAATCTCATGTCCCTCTCTAGGTCTAGGCGAAGTCATAGTGCAAATAATCTCATTTATATATAGCCACATTGGAGCTAGCTATCTTCTTCTAGGAAGTTGTTCACTACTACAGATTCAAACATCACTGCCGACCCATCACTGCCGGTTTGTTTTGGACCGGTAGTGATGGGCCAGTTCAAACCCCAAATGATTGGGCCAGGGGCCAACTGGCAGTGAAGTTAGGTATCACTGCCGGTTCGTGGCTGGAACCGGCAGTTGACGCTATGTATCACTACCGGTTCGTGGCTGAAACCGCCAGTGATACTGCTGCAGTATATAAGGTCGAGCTCAAGCTCCCTCCCTCCTCCTCTGTCCCAACGGAACAGAACAGTGCGCAGCTGCTCTTTCCCTCCATTGTTGCGGCTGCTCTTCCCCACGACCTCTATTGTTGCGGCTGTTCTTCACCGAATTATTCAAGGAAACTCTTGGAATCTCAAGCATGATGAAGATCTTCTACCTTATGGTTAGTAACAAGCACACTCCTTTGGATTTGTAGATTTACATTGGTTTTGTGTTTGGAGATTGATTCTTATTGTAGTTGTTTACCTTTTCCATTTTAGGGAGCACATTTGGGTTGGATCTTGAGGAAGGCAATAAGGTTGTGGTAAATCCACTATTCAAAAGGTTAGTTAAAATCATTACCACCTTTAATTTTAATTGGAGCTATATTATTATTCATGATCAAGAAGAGGGGTTGTATTTTATAATTTGTTCCTTTATTTTTATATGGCATGTTGTAGAATAATTGTTTTTGACAATTGTAATTCATGTGGCAACCATTGTTTGCAGCTACATTATTGTTTCTAGAATTTTTTGTGCAATTAATGTTGTTTATGATGGAGCCTCAATTTTTCTTATGTTTTTTGAATCCATTTTTATACGGCATGTTGTAGAACAATTATTTTGTATGGGCTATCTATTTTAAATTTATAGCGCGACTGATTTGAATTTTTATAGGGCAAACAATTTCAAATTCTTTCGAAGAATACATTAAGGTTCTGTGCTTCAAATAATATTGTTGAGAAAGACTTATTAAAATTTTCCTATATTTTCTTTGCCCTGCCTATTTTTTCCTCTGCAGGCATGGATCGAGGTGGATGTACGATCTGTCATGTACAGACTGACGGTACTTGACGGGTATCGATGATTTCATCAAGTTTGCCAGAGCCAATGCTGGGGACTCGCAGCCTGTATTCTGCCCATGCAAAGATTGCAAGAATACGAGAAAATGGGGCGACGTGGAGCATATACGATTGCACTTGATTACCAGGAGATTCATGAGAGCCTACATGATTTGGACTTTGCATGGGGAGGTTGGTCGAAATGGTGGACAAGAAAACAATGATGATGTTCCCATGCCTAGCATATCTCTAAACGAGTTTCTGCCTAATCATGATTACACAGAACCTGTGCCTACCAATAACAATGTGTTTAGCAATACGTTAGCTGACGACACAGAGGAAAACGATGGCATTTCTCAGCTCCTACATGATGTGCAGGGCGGATTTCTTAGTGCTATATAGTTGAAAAAACTGAAGATCATGAGAAAGGATGCAAAAACATCATTGTATCCGACCTGTCCAATAAGCAAACTGGAAGCCAACATCATGCTTTTAGAGTTCAAATCAACGAATGGATTGGGTGATAAAGGCTTTGATAACTTGTTAGGTATAATACAGAAACTACTCCCAAAGGGTAACGAGTTAACAGAAAATACTTATCTGGCCAGCAAATGATTTGCCCAATCGGCCTCGAGTTTGACAAAATCCACGCTTGTTCCAACGATTGCATATTGTACCGTGGAGAAAAATACAAAGACTTGGATACGTGTCCCAAGTGTAAAGCTCCCCGATACAAGTAAGGGCCATCAAATGAGGATAGCAAGACCAGAGGAGGGCCCATAAAGGTCGTATGGTATTTTCCTATAGCTCCGCGAGTGCATAGGTTGTTTGCAAATGCAAAGTCAGCGAAGCTGTTGCGCTGGCATGACGAAGAGCGGAAGAAAGATACAATGTTGAGGCACCCCGCCGATGGGTCGGACTGGAGGACTATCAACACTATGTTCTATAAGAACATCGGTGAAGAGGTATGGCATCTTTGGTTAGGTTTGAGCACAGATGGGATGAATCCGTTTGACTAGGTTAGAAGCAATCATAGCACTTGGCCAGTGACGCTATGTATATACAACCTTCCACCTTGGCTTTGTATGAAACGGTCATACATCCAGATGCCACTACTAATCCAAGGCCCAAAACAACCTGGCAATGATATCGATGTGCTTCTAGAGCCAGTGATCGATAAACTACTATAGATGTGGAAGACGGGTGTGAAGGATATTTGAGATGAGTACAAAAAAGAACATTTCACGATAAAGGCTATACTCATCGCTACAATCACCGACCTGCCAGAGCGAGGTTGCTTGTCTGGAGAGAAGGCAAAAGGATACACTGAGTGTGTCGAGTGCTTGGACGAGACGGATGCTATACATCTTCCAGAAAACAAGAAGATGGTCTATATGGGACACTGTAGGTTCCTACGAAAGGATCACCCTTACCGCAGGAATAGAAAACATTTCAATGGAACTATTGAGAAGCGTGGACCCCAAAGTATCGCGACGGCAAACAGATACTTAAACAAGTAAGCAAACTCACAGATGTAGTCCTTGGAAAGGGGGAAGGGGCAGTACCAACGCCTGCTGATAGTATCTGGAAGAAAAAGTCAATCTTCTGAAAACTACCTTACTGGCCACTTTTGAGTGTACGCCATTGTCTTGATCCAATGCACATAACTAAAAATGTGTGCGGTAACACTCTTAACACATTGATGAACACCGGGGGGACAACGAAGGATTCTCTCGCGACACACTTGGACATGCAACACCTGGGCCTCAGGAAGGAGTTTAATCCAATAACTCTTGAGGATGGACACTTGAAACTTCTGGTGGCATCATGGACACTGAAAAAGGAAGAAAAGGACATGCTTATTTCTTTCTTCAATGATCTCAAAGTGCCGACTGGCTACTGTGTGAACTTGAAGATGCTAGTTAACATGAGAGAACTTAAGTTTAACTATGGTTGTATGAAGTCTCATGACTGTCATGTAATTATGACTCAGCTGCTACCAGTTGCCCTGCGAGGTATCCTCCCTGATAAGGTATGCGCCCCGATCATAAAGTTGTGTTCGTTCTTCAACGCGATTTCTGAAAAGGTCATTGATGGGGCCAAGCTAGACCAGTTGAAGCAGAAGATAGCCAAGATTCTATGCAGGCTTGAGATGCATTTCCCACCGACTTACTTCGACATATCGGAGCATCTACTTGTTTATCTTGTTGACCAAATTAAAGCCCTTGGCCCAATGTACCTACACCAGATGTTTCCTTTCGAGAGGTTGATGAAAGTTTTTAGGCGGTATGTTAGGAATAGATTCAGACCAGAAGGTAGGATGGTTAAAGGATGGACAACGGAGGAGGCCATTGAGTTCTGCACATATTATCTAGACATCAATCGGGTCGGAGTTCCTAGTATCTCGTCGAAGGCTTGGGGGCAAAGGAACGATAGGTGAGAAAGCTATCACAATCAACGAAGTCGTTTCTTTCAGACAGGCACACTTCGCCGTCCTCCAGCAGACTGACGGTGTGATGGCATACATTGATGAGCACAAACATATACTGCAAATTAAGCACACCAGTAGATCACAGGCTTAGCTTGAGAAAAAGCATAAGGAGGAGTTTGGTGACTGGTTTCGACGCCGCAGACTAGGAATAGTCATGGGCTGTTAGGTAGATCTCTTAACATGAGTTATATAGAAATATAGTAGTTTGTGAGACATGCCATATAAAACAATCTTAAATGCAAAAATGACTATAATAAAAGTTATAGACATTCATGAGTTATAACAACTTTGTTGTTTACAAGTTTTCCATTTGAGACCATTTGGTGGCCAAAATTTGGTTTGAATTGTGAGATTTGAAAATTTTTAGAGATACGAACAATGCACAGTCTCAAAAAAATTCAAATGCACAAAATGACAAAATAAAAGTTGTTTAGCCTAATGAGTCCTACAACTTTGTTGTTTATAACTTTTTGATTCGAGATCATGTGGGGCCTAAATTGTTTTAAAATACTAAATTTACATACTTTTTCAAACAAATGAGATATTTAAATTGTTCAAATGAAAACATCAACTAAACAGAGGTTGTAGGGAAATTCAATACAAATTTAATGACCCCATTTTTACAATTTTTAGAGTTTTTTATGAATTATTATAAATTTTAAATGATATTTTATAATTTTAAAAAATATGACATCACTGCCGGTTGTATTATAGAACCGGCAGTGATAGCTCGTATCACTGCCGGTTCTAATGTGGAACCGGCAGTGATGTGAAAATAAAAAATAACATCAGAAAAAAAATTATGTGGAACCTCTGGTCCGAACCTAGGCCACCAAGGCCAAAGCACAAAAACTCAACTAACTGAACTGCGAGTGACTTCGGTTTAGAACGAATATGTTTTGGTTTTATACAATTTCTTTTCCTGAATCCGTAGACAACATCACTGCCGGTTCTAGTTACGAACCGGTAGTGATGGCTTCCATTACTGTTGGTTGCTACTATAAACCAGCAGTGTTGTAAGACATCACTGCCGGTTCCTATATAGAACCGGCAGTGATGTTGTCTACTATATAAGGGATCGGGCGCGTCAGGAATTTTTCTAAGTTTCAAATCTTCCCGCTCGACGCCGACGCCTGTGCTCCACCGTCCCTGTGCCACCGTTCTTGCCCTGTTCCAGCGCCCGCAGCAGCTCAGCCACGCTTCCCGTGCGCTCCGCGATGCCGGCAACCGTCCCCAGCACCAGGCGTTGCCGTCCACGACGCTGGCCACCGTCTCCAGCCTGGCCGGCCACTGCACGCCGCCGCCGCCACCGACCTCCTCTTCCCATTGCCATCCTCGACGACAGGAGCAACCCGACGCCATCCTTCTGCTTCTCCATGACGCCAGGAAACACCACGACGCCAGGAGCGCGGGATTCCAACCACCCACTCCATGTTCCTCGGTGAGCATGCACCCTACCCTCTAGGTGTTCGATGTAATACCTCAAAGGAAAATGCAACACTTTGACCCACTGTTTCGCCAAGAAATGAATTGATTTTCCTGTTGCTCCGAAAACAAAATTTTGAAGTACACAATATGTGCTACAACTTTCATTAATGGTCCAAGGTCATATGTATTGTACAAGCTAAGCTATGCCTACATGTTCTTTGAAATGTTGCTACTTTGATTTGCATGGGCTATATTGCTAATCTTGCAAGGCCATTAATTTTATACGTCTTTAGGCATCAATGGCTTGGTATGTAGTGCATGTTGGCCATAGACCTGGCGTGTACCGTACTTGGGAAGAGTGCTATGCTCAAGTCAATCGCTACCCAGGTGCTCTGCACAAGAGATACAACACAGAAGCTGAAGCGTTGACTTCGTACTACAACTATGGCGAAATCCATGGGAAAGGCGATGAATTGAAGATAGAAGATAAGCCACCCATCAGAGCGATAAAGATCAGGAGCCTTGGTTTTTGGTCTTGGAAAGATACCATCATTTTTTGTCAAGCTTTGGTCATTGCTTTATGTATTTGGAAGTTAATATAGACTACTAAATTAGTACTTGTAGTACACTACTCTAATATATGTACTAGTTGTGTCATGTGTACTTTGTATTAATCCATAAAAAACCCAATTTGCTTGTATTTCTACTATGCATACATGTGCCATACAAACACTGATAACATGCATGTCCACAGACATGACTCGTCATTGCCAGTTCACCACGCGTTGCCAAAGTACAGGAGAGCCATAGGATCCGACTAATGGTAGTGGCAGTGAGAATCAAGAAGATGAAAACCAGAGTCCAAGTTGGTTTCTCCAGCTAGACCAAGTAGGCGAGGTAACTTAGGTCATACGTAACAACACCGAAGTACCCCACCACGATAGATATTTTTGATGGGTACATAATTACGTATTTTGAAGTAGGGTACGATGAAAGAGCCAAGTGGTGAGGGTAGCAGCAGGACTAAGCGTGGAGCAACAAAGCTTCCTCAAACAAGTAAACATTGGCATATCTCTGAGTTTAACCAAGTAGGGGAGCCGGTGGAGCCTCTCAAAGCTTTGGGCCCATACAAGAGTATCATCGGGGCACTTATCAGAGATTTTATCCCGATCAAGTATAGGAAATAGACTGGTCGTGAGGATGACCCGTGGAGGGTTCTAGAAAGTGAGAAGGAGCTAGTTTGGAACAAGCTGAAAGGTTATTTCACTTTTCCTAACAACTATGATGAGGCTACAGTCAAGAAGAAGGCCAAGGAAATCATGGGTCGTTCGTTCAAGACTTTCAAGGGAACCTTATATAAGTTAGTCAACGAAGACAGGCAACCAAACTTTGAGAGAGGGAAATGTGCTAAGCAGAGGGACATCTGGGAGGAGTTCAAGTCTTACAAGCTATCCGAAGAGGCCAAAGCAACAAGCGAAAGAAATAGAGCAAACTCGCAAAAGGCAAACGATCCCCATCACCTAGGATCACGTGGCTATATCAGGAAGATTCCAGAATGAGAAACAAAAGTCCAGAAACTAGAGCAGTGCGGCGGAAGGATCAAGACAAGCAATTGGCAGCGTAGATCAGTCAACTACCTTCTCGCAAGGGGGCACGGTACGACAGTACCGGGAGGCTTTCTTCTGAGAGTGAACCCGCCATCACCGACCTTCTCCAGAGGATTTCAACGATAACTGACGAAGTGAATAGAGGAATCCGCAAGTCGGACAGAGAAAATGATGTGCTCACCCAAGCTCTTGGGAACAAGGAGCACCCAGGTCACACAAGAGGAGCCAGGATCGTTCCTTGGGAGAAAGCCTTCGAAGGCAAATCTTCGTCCTATAAGAGCTGAGTGAGGGCTAGATTGCAAAGAGAAGAAGAGCTCCAAAGGTGGAAAAAAGAAATCAAAGATAGCATGGAAGCACGGATAGCTGCTCAAGTTGATGCACGAGTTATGATAGCTATGCAATCCATGTGTTTGGCACAACCGCAGCCTGTCTAGACTGGGAATAGCCCAGTGCTCAAGGGTCGCAGTAGCTGTGGATCTACCCCTATGCCTGACGAAGAAGAGGTCAATGCTCATCATCCAGTGGACGACGTCACTGGACCTGTTAATGTCAGGTTGTACATCCGTCAGCAGTGGACAAAAGACAAGGTCGCGGTCGGACAAGCCTTTTCGAGAGAAGACAGCATCGTTCATGGCAAGCCAATGCCACTCAGGTATGCCAGGGTCAGCATTGACAAGATCTTGGATAAGAAGTTTAATAAGATACATATTGATTACCCAGTGGAGGAAGATAGGTCGCGTCTTGTTCACAACTTGGGCACTCATGTGGCTTGGCACAAACGTTTCATCAAGCTCGATGACTAGCCATCTTCAGACGATAAGGATGACGATGAATCATCGGCATCACCACCTCCCAGGGGTTACTCGCCTGTGTTTGGACAGGAAGACCCTAGTTCTCCCTCGCCTCCATGGCAAAAGGAGAAGACTCCTCCTCCTCCTCCTCCTCCTCCTCCTCCTCCACCGTCAAAGGAGAAGTCTCCTCCTCCTCCTCCACCGACAAAGGAGAAGACTCCTCCTCCTCCACGTCCCCCTCCCCCACTGCTCAAGAAGAAGACTCCTGCTCCTCCTCCTCCTCCATCTCGTTCACTAAGATCAGGTTCGACCTCCCTACAGAAGAGGTCATCGTCTTCAGTTGATAATGCTCCCAAGATAAGCATGAAGAAGAAGGTGGATGCTAGCATAGCTTCTTTGATGAAGGGCAAGACTGTGGAGCAGCATCCAAGAACCAAGGAAGCAACTGTTTCCTTCTTTAAGCGAATAGCTAGTCTCCCTCCATGGATGCAACAGACAGAATTTGAAAGGCAGAACAACAAAGAGAGCAATCAGACTAGAGAAACAGAAATACAGACCCAACATTTGCTAGAGATACAAAACTTGGCCAACAACATGAGCATATCCATGGAGGAGGCCATGGAGTTATATTACGCAAGAAGAGAGTTTGAATCAGCAACTGTCGCATACCAGTATTCAAGAGGCAAACCTTTGGTCGCCACCGAACAAGAGTATAAAGAGTTGCCAACATATGTGCGACAGTTGCATCATTATTACACCCTCGATACTGCCAAAGGGGAGTACATTGGCTTTGAAGTTTGTATCCCTCCCGGGCTGATTTTTAATCATCCTGAAGAAGAGGTGTATAGTTTTTAATATGAAGTCCTCTTTCAGATCTTCCAACGGCGCTCGCTCGATGTACAGATTTTGATGTTACAGACTATGTAAGTACCCTACCCTCACAACATTATAATAAAGCACGTGATCTGCATTAGAATATATCCTGTGTTTATTATGCAGGTGTATGGCAAAATGGTGCCTACGGAAGCACCTGATGCATGTAGACTTCTTGGATCCCATATTTGTCAACGAGACTGTTGACATCTACTAACGTCGTCAAATATAACTTTATAACATTTAATACTAGAGACAAGATTAGAAGATGTATGGTAATTAATTAACTGATCATTAGCAACTAGCCACTTATCTATTACCAACATTCTTTAGCATGAACTGAGTAGTTAATCCTAATTATATATTCTAAGAATAAATAAAGGTTTTATATATTATTCCATGTGACTAGGCAGAAATATAAATAAATATAAACTAAGAACAATTCTGCAAGCGGACAGATAATTATACCATTGTAGCATTTTACCTAGGAGTTCTACTAGTTGTTGATTTATAATTATACCACTGGGAAGGACTTGGTTAAACTACAATCTATTTTATTGATAACAACTATATACAATGAAAAAGTGAAATTACCGATGTCATTTACTCTACTCATAACAGGTAAAGGTCACAAGATAATAAGGATAAATACAGGTAATAAGTATGGTCAAGCATCATTAATAAAGATAAATATTAGAGCACTTTCTAGTCATGGTAATAGAATATCTAAGGTAATTCTATAACTACGTCAATGAATAACTCTAACTAGTGCAATTACATCTAGCAATCTTTGTTAGATTAGTCCTATATCATGATCACATGCAAAGGGCATCATCTAGGAAAGGTGTGAAACAGAATCATCACCCAACTTCGCGACCGTGCCTGCTTGCCTACATACGGGGGGTCGACTACAGAGGAATCAACGTAGCTATCATCTACGCGAACTACCACACGACCCGGCACATCAGGGTGCACTCGCAGATAAACGAAATATCTAGACACCACGTCTACACATTGTTCATCATCTACCCAACGATCGTTTGAATAAACGCTGTACGAGCAATTACATGAATTCAATAAGATCAAACCAACTATACTAGACACATAATTAAAGTAGACAAAGACAAATCTAATCAATAACATATGAACTATTAAGAACAATGTTTCTCTAATCATAATGAAGAATACAATAATAGAGAAACAACCAGAACTATACCGAACTCTGCGCTCCAGACGGATGCCGGGGCTCCAGATCCCGCCGAAGAACTAGATCTCCTCTACTCTCTAATCTAACTAGGCTAGAACTATGAATTAGAAGGCTCTTGATAAACTAGTAGGCTCTTGATGGTTTGAAGACTTATTGCCTTCGATGAATGTTTGATTGATGCCTTCAGGGGGGTCTGCCTCTTTATTTATAGCCTGGTGGGATGAATGTGCGCCGTACGATCAAACCGACTTAAACATAGGGCCGAGATTACTCCTAAGAGGCGGCGGAAGAAGACTCCAGAAGGCGGGGCCGAACCCTAGCCGGGGGGCACCGGCCGGCCCCACCCTGGTAGGGTGTGGGTTCCGGTCGCTTCGGGTGTGTTCCAGAGGCTTCTAATGTTCCGATGATGATGTTTCCTTCACGGTTACGTTTTGTGATAATTATGTACTTTAATCCCTCTTTTATGCTTTTCTGTGATAACCCCTGGAAAATGTAGAACATGCAAAACTCGTGGAAATTGTCAGTTAAAACCCTAGACTAGTATGTTTTTATGTATCCTTTTGTGTCTAAAGTTCTAATAAAAGTTGACGTTATCGACCGTCAACAGAGACAACATGCGCTGCCGGGTGTCAAGATGACTATGTGCCAAAAAGTTTGAAGATTGAGTTTGAAAGGATGTTGAAAAACAACAAAACAAATATACTCCTACCCTACAACTGCGAGTATTTGTTCTCGGCCCTCACTTTAGTGTTCATTCGCTTAATATATATGACATTTAGTAACATGGACTTTCCTTCGTGATTGCAGCAACCATTATGTCCTCGTAGAGATTTGTCTTGTAAATTCACATATCGCGGTGTGGGATTCCAAGAAGAAGCCACTTTATCATATCGACCATCTAGTCAATGTGTTGAATAAGTAAGTGAACCCAATATCACAACACTACTTTCTAATCACACAGAATGAAGGCCTTGATACTTTGTTTATAATGTCACACAGAATGAAGGCCTTACCTGACTGGAAAAATGTCGATAGCAAGAAGCACAAGAATTGGAGTGAACCATTCACGGCTAAGTATATGGAGGATATTAAGACCCTAGACCAACCGGCGGGGAACAACGAATGCGGGTTCTATGTGATGTGGGCTATGCTTGTCTACTTTGGTGCAAAAACCGATAAAGGAGATGAAGCGGTACGTAGGCTTCCCAATTGTATTGTTTTTGTTTTTGTTTTTGCATCTGAATATCATCTTGATTCAATTACACCGCAAAGTACACGGTCACAACCGGTTGGTCGATTTTGAGATAAGAGGAATTCAAGAAGAAGTAGCAAAGTTTATCACCGACGAGGTATTGAGCAAGAACGGATCATTCTGGATTGACAAGACCAAGAAATTCAAGAAGGCCTTTGGAAGAGAACATGTGGATAGGCTATTATAATGCGACTCTTAATTATTTCGTTACTTATACTTTTTATTTTGGAATTTCTGTAATATAAACGTTATTGGATTTGTAGTGACGTGGAGATCCACATCCATATCCAATTATTCGATTGCATCACCACCAACACATCTCCCACCTCCCCCCCCAGACGTCCCCTCAAATTGAAAATAAAAAAATTAATAAAATGCAAATTATAAAAATTATATCACTGCCGGGTCTCATTGCAAACCGGCAGTGATAGCTCAATATCACTGCCGGTTTGTATTGCCATCCGGCAGTGATAGCTCACATATCACTGCCGGTTGGTAACACGAACCGGCAGTGATAGCTTAGCTATCACTGACGGTTTGGCGGACCCTGCAGTGATATCATGAGCTCATCAGTGCCGAGTTGGTTGTGTCGGTTCAAAATCCGCCAGTGAAGGGAGGTTTTGAACCGACAGTAATGTTTGAATATGGTGTAGTGGTTATTTAATGTATCCATCAGTTGTAAATGGAGTCATGAATCTAAGACAAAAGTCTGAATAAGACGAATATATATGGTTTAGTATGTGAGTATGTTGAACAAATAAGCACTAGCTAGTGGAGAACCAATACACCTTTCGTCCAACATTTGCTCTGCGCTGTTACTAAGGCTTGATTGATATGTCTTGCAATATAAACATTTGCTCTACTCTGAATAAGAACATGTTCAGCCATACATAGTTCTCAGCCATGTGGGCCCAATGAAATTTCCCAAACAGTAATTCAAACAAGCCATGTGCGTGCAATGACAATTTGTACAACGAAAAATTCTCGATTGTCCGAATTAACATGAAAACATTAATATGTTTGTAGTTGATATGTGTGCAATTATATGCTTTGACCAATATTATACGTTTGATATGCTTTGACCAAATGTCATTCTTATCCAAATGCCACAAAAATTAGATAGTACTAGCAAAAGTACTCGTACATTGCAGTTAGAGAGTGTCAAAATAAATTTTTCGTTAACTCAATTGGTTTCGTAACCAATATGAAAAAAATAATTATTATACATGTTTGACTTGCGTATCAACATCCCTTTGCCAAAAATGCCAAGAAATATATGAATATTCTTAGTAAATGCCTCTTGTTTTATTTACATCTCACTTGGTTATCTTCCCTTACTTTACCTTATGGTATTAATATTAATCGGGCACACAAGTTAATAAAGAAAATGTTAATGCCTAGCTTTTGGGCTGCAGGTCTATTTGTATACACATGGTCCATCGGACTGCGTATGACTCCACTCCACGGGTCGACCGGCGATGGACCATATCTGACTGTGTTGCATCGGTGGTTTTAATTGGACTCCCTTTTTTTTCATTGTTTTACACAGACAGCGCCCGGTTACGAATTAGAAAGTCTGGACAAAAAAAAGGCACCCGAAATTTTGCCGCTTTATTATCACACATATGGTGTACTAACCCGTCTACGATGATGTTTCATTAGAGATGGGTAATGATGTCACATTTTATCGCAAATTTCACCACACTGACGGTTGTTTCACCCGTCTATGTGATACAGTTAAGACCCATCATTAATTTAATCTATCATGGACACAGATTTACAGCAGCTTGTTTGTTTTTTCCTTATTTCAAAGACCAACCGCTATTAGTGCCTTCTGTTGTCGGTCTTAAGGAAAAAAAAAATCTACTTCACTTCCCAACCTGTCAAGGGTGGTCTACTTTACCCTCAAATTATGAAACAGTCTACTTTAGCTCCTGAACTTTCCAAAACCGGTCAGATTACCCTCAGACGGTTTTTGGACGACGGTTTTGCTATCAGTGGTTTTGCTACAATGACAGTGGTTTTATCTTTTTTTTTATTTATGCTGCGGTGAATCTTTGAAAAATCATAGTAAATCATAAAAAATCATAAAATAGAAAATACAATTTTGTTGGGCTTCACATGAGTATATCTACATAGGAAATATATATTATGGTATGTTTTAGTATAAGTTTTTGCTGTAGGTTTAGATTAATTGAAAAATCCAATTTTATCTGTAATTAATTAGAATAATTCATAGCTGCAACTTTTATAGTCCAATTATTATGAAATTTTTATGGTGGGCTAATTATTGTATGCTTGAACTATAGTAAAACATTTGTACTCATTGGAACATGTATAATTTAGTTATAGATAAAACATAGATTTAATAAGCATGAAATTGGATTGTTCTATGTTAAATCTATGTTTTATCTATAACTAATTTGTACAGGGTTCAATAAGTATGAAATAATTGACAATGCTTTGTAACTCTCTTTATTGCCATACAAATGAGGATTATATGTATATTGACTATCGGCGCTTGCTGTATCCAGGGACTTGCACTCCTGTGAGTTTGGAGTTGGAGCTCTTCTTTTAGGAAGGCTAACTTTCTGGAGCTGGAGTGCTGCGTGCTGGACAACTGGACACTGGGCATGTGTCATGTGTGTATGGTGTATGTGTCTATGTTATGTGATGTGCCTGTGTATGTGGCTGTACGACTGGAGGAGTGCTGGTCTCGGTCTCCTGGAAACCTTTGTTGGTGTGTATGTGTGTTGCTATTGCACTATATGCTTATATGCTTATGTGTGCTCGTGTATATTTGTATATGGGCATATGGCTGTAGCCTGTAGGCTTAATAGCTTATATATGTGCTTTGCTTCCTTGCTGGTGAACTTGATCTATGATGTTTTATTAGGTCATTAGACTATTGAATATCCTATGACTCAATCTGTGATGTTTTATAAATCTATGATGAACCTTGATCTGTGATGTCGTTATGTCTATTTTTATGGTTTATGCGGCGACGGGGATCCCCACAGGATGAAATCCCCGCTGGGGATCGGGGATGGTTGAGGGAAGCTCCCCGTTGTCTTTCGCTGGGACCAGGACGGGGAAAATTCGTCCCCGCGCGGACGGGAATGGTGCCTTCTCCCCCAACGGGGAATTCCCCGTTGCCAACTTTAGGGGGGGAGGGGGGATTCAGGGCGAGGGTTGCACCGCGTATGGTTGCTGACGAATTGTGTCCCTAGGTGGACCTACTTCGGTGCAGGTGCATTGTCAAGTGCTTGTGTGGGTGTTGACGGTGGATATACCATAAAAATTCACACTCAAACACCGTCAAATGCCTCGGATTCAAGGAAGGATAAGCATAACATGCACATATTTTATCCAATAACTAGTTTCACTTGTACTCTTAGTTTGTGAATGCAGGGAAGATCAAACAGAGCAGAAATGAGCACTTGGAGCCCAATTGAGTGGGTCGGCCGAACCACATATTTGGGAACCAAGTCATCACACTTCAACATTTGACTCAAACAAGCATGTAGAAGAGAGTGGAGCACCTGAAGGGCCCACATAGGGGTCGACCGACCCACATGTGGGGCCCTCAGGGCTCTGCCGACATGGCATGATCCATGTGACTCTCCATCTAGCTTAATTCCACCTTTGGATCAAAGTTGTGTTTCCAATCAACGGTGAAAGATTAAAGCACATGGCTCAAGGCGTAAACCAACAAGACCAAGGCGAAACCAGTACATAGCCACACTCTATGACCAGTGGGGACCATAGTGGTGGGCCCACCTTGCCATAGGTGGGTCGGCCGACCCACCCTTGGTGGGCCCAGGACACCGCCATGCTTCACCGACTTCCTGCATGTTTCACACATGCTGATTTAATCACTGACGTCCATCTAAGGCGGTTTCAAGGTTGGTTCATCCAAGGGCCAAGGTGGAAAGGCACACGGATCGCTGACGTGGCACCCCTCCATCTCCTCCTATAAATAGAGGCTGCTTCCACCCTCTCAAGACATGATTCAATCAAGATACATGTGAAGTTTAGTGTAGTTCCACCTCTAGTAGTAGTTGTAGTCTAATGTGGGAGTTAGAGTTGAGCTGCGCTCTGGGTCTCTGGAGTCGTCTGCTGGAGAGTCTGGTATATCTCTTGTATCTTTCTCTTTCTGTAAGACTTGTTTACTTCAATATAATATTCCTTCTTTACTTTACTGAGTATTCACTTAGTGCAATATTATTCTTGCAATAGTTTTGTTTTGTTCAATCTTATCTTTTAGTTGTTACTTACTAGATTGTGATCCTGTAACCAACTCTTGTTTGTTGTTCATCGCCTGTCTTAGGGTGCTCTAGTTGCTTTGATCACAGCTAGAGTAGTAGGAATTAGTGTAAGCGTGGTGCTTAGACTAGATCTTTCCTTTGAATGCCACTTGTCACATGGATTGTTTGTGGGTGCTAGCAGGTGGTGACAGTCCTGTCTAGTCTTAGTATCCCTCCATGTATTTTAGGCAAGTTCTTAAAAGGTAGGCTCCCATAAGAGCATAGCCGCTTCGGGTAGAGGTTATATCCTCTATTGTCTCGGACTATCCCCGGCAATACATGAAGTAAGGTAGCAATCCTAGTAGTTTCATCTGTTTGGTAAGGTTAGATCGCAGGAGTAGAGTTTGATTCACAGTAACCTTCCTCACTCGTTGTCCTCCCACCTAGCTTTACTACACTAGTTATCTTTTAGGATTTCATTTGTTATCTTTGAATCATCACCTTCCTATCATACTTTGATTACCCCTCTGCACTAATTGTGCTAAATTGAAATAGATTTAAGGATCTCTTTCTATTAACATTTCTAGCACCCCTTTCCCTTGGGATAAAATAAATAACGATACCTTGAAATATTCCCGGGTGAAGTGCTACATCGGTATATTCTGTGCGCTTGCGGAATTATCCAATAGACATAAGAAATACCCCCAGTCACTTCTGGCGCCGTTATCAGAGATAGCCTAACACCCTGTCTATGGTGATTGCGCTGCGAAGTGTCAACAGTGGGCGGGTGCTTCGACTTCGCCGCATCGTATACATCGGAGCGACGAGCCGCCTACGACGATGAGGCGCTGATGCCATCATCTCCACGGAGCCATGAGCCCATGAACCTCGTCTCGAATCCACTAGAGCCGCTCTGAAGTATTAAAAATCTTGAGCAACAGGCACTACGTGATGGGTTCATGAGCGGCCTCCAGCCCAGTTACAGATTGTCGCGTCCATCACCATGTGCAGCCCGAGCCCCATACACCTGTTACCAAGCCCACATATGGCCGCGGAACAACGAGCGATGAAATGTCACCACAAGCCAAGGAACCGATCCAAGTTACTCCTAGGGCAGGTGGACGTAAGCAGGGTGCCTCATAGAGGCCTAGAGCTGACAGTCCCCCAAAGGACTTGATGGGCCGCTCACTCTTACTCTACCATAATTAATGATGCTACCATAGAAAGCACCCAACCTAGAGGTCGCACAAATATCCCTAAGTGTGGCTATACCTGAGTCCTTGAGCCTCAAGCAATGGCTGCTTAGCCTGCTTAGTCTTGTCTACTTCATTGCTATAAGAAACCCTCGATTGGGCATTCCCAACACGAAGAACACTATATTGCTGGACATAGGCTCAGAATCCCAAACTAGGATAAATCGCCTGCGCCTCCACGTGTTTTGAGTGTTCGAGCCACCGGAGAACCATACACCGACCTCCGACAAACAGTTGGATGCTTTTCACAGCTTTGTACCCACGACACTCATGAAAAAGCCTAGAATCTGACTTATATGCTCCAACCAGAGGAGATGCTTTAGGTAATCTAGTACCAACAAAGGAATCGGGTCAATCTTTTTTTTCGTTTAAAACTATCAATTCAAGGCACAAGTGTAGCCTCTTTTCTTGGTAGACGTTCAGCTTAACAATCACCACTGAAACATTGGTATATTAAACAACGCCGAAATTGAGAGTGTTTCTTTTATGTGTTAAAATTTGTGAACAACAATTTCATTTAGCAATTCGCAAAAAAAAAAAAAAACAATTTCATTTAGCAATTAAACAAAAGAAAATTCCCATGCTGCTAGGATTAATGTTAGCTAGGTGAAATTCATGATGTGTTATTAGCTATTAGTGCGACGATTTAAGGTGGGTCATTGGTTGATTAGTGAGTTACTATAAACAGACAATTGATTTGTTAGTTACTAGTAGAAAATATGATCTTCATGGCCACTATCAACCAAATGTATTATTGGGTTACTAGTAAAAGACAATTGATTTGTCAGTTACTAGTAACAAACATGGCATTCATGACCATTATCAACCACTACACCTATCTCTTGATGTTCCTCGAAAGCTACATATATAAGATGACGCGATTCTCCTGTGAACCACGAATGATACACAACCATGTCTCACCGCTTAGCTGTTGTGTTGCTCTATCCCTGTCCTAGGTTCTACGCGTATAGGAAAAGATCAGAGAGCAGGCCCATGAAATCGGTATTGTTCTTGAGTTCCATGCGACTGCTCGACCTTCCTCCTACTTCCCGATGGCAAGATGACTTCTTCCTGGGGTGGTGGTGATTTACACTACAAGCTTTCTACATGACAACGGACAGGACAACTACATCAACAAACACTACGTCGACTAGCGGAAGCAGGCTCTGCTACTGCTTGGTATGCATGCTACTGTATTGACACATTTTTTTTATTTTCCGTAAATGATTCCATCATTATTATAACTAGAAGTATACCCCACGTGTTGCTGCGGGATTTCCAAATGAATTTTTATGGATGTTGGACAACTAAATGTATGTTAATGCATGATGTGGTGTACTTATGTGGATAGCTTGCATGAATAGATATATGTCATAATTACATGTGGTAGTGGGCTGTTGATGTGAATGACTTTCATGTGGAGATTGCATTTTAGTGGGCTTTGGGATTACAAGAGATATAGATATAGATGTTTGTTAACTTACTTGTGACTAGATCAAGCATGCACCTTTCTGGTATCAGAAACATGCCATCAATATTTTTCTGTGTTAAATTCCTACTGTTTTGCTTAACTTCCTAACAATTTACAATTTGCATATATCAACATTGTTGTAAGAAAGAGAGAAATATTCATCAATTTCTCTGTGCCGACACTATTGGGAGACCCATCAAGTAGGTACAAAAATGTGTGTGTGCTTGGGTGTTGGGCTGTCGCTGTTGGTTGGTTATATCCTACTTATTTTATGATTTGAGTTTCCAATAAGATGTCTGTAGTTATACTAGTATTTGATGAAAGCATCACGACAACAACAACAATTGTCTTCTACCATGGCCTGCCGGGCCTTACATTTGTCCTGTCCTCAGTGTGTCATAACCATAGCGCGCGTGCAGTGTGTCACTTCGTTAATAGCAATTTACCTCCAATTTTATACGTAGTATTATCAGATATAAAAATAGTGGCTAGAGATTTGATTCCGGTAAAACTCTAGGCAGCAGTGGTGATGGCTATCAGGGAGACCACAAGTGTTGAAAATAAACGGCGCCCCCACAATGGGTGATAGCAGTCATCCTTTGTTTTCAAGCACGGATCGATTGGGGTTAGGATAGGAAGTTATTGAACGAAGTTTTTTCTTTGTTGTACAAAAATAAATTTCGAAGGTACTCAAATCTATTTCAAGAGCACAGTTGTACAACATTAATAAAAAGATGCAGACCTGAATTACCATGCAACTGAAGTTCTAGGAAATTTAGAAGTAACGCAAAGTTTTCAATAATAAAAAAGAATGAAAAGAATCCAGGAACACGATCCCCCCTTATTTCCTTCAAGGTTCAATCAATATATATATATACACCTATTAATAAAGCGAGAAGATTTCCGGCTTGTTTTTTCGTCCAGCCTATTCACCTATGCCCGTCACTTTTTTTTGTCCGCCTACACGCGCTTGCCTCGCCTTCCTCACGTGGACACCCGATCCAGATCGGGACACGGACACCCGATCCCCTATAAAACTAACTATATGAACCATCTATATACAAACACGGAAGTCTGGTTTGATTTTGTCAGAGTTGGAGGCAGGGCAGAAAAGGAAGCCGCAGCAGCGGTGATCGTGAGGGCACAAGGGGGCGGAGCAGGCCAAGCAGCCGTGGTCATGCGCAACGAAGCAGCGGAACCGGTGACTTCGAGGGGACCAGATCGAAGGGCTGGGAGGATGCAGAACGCCGATAAGACACGACGTCTCTCTGTGCCTCCTTCGCGCCTGCGGCGGTAAAAGGATTACTGGAGTCAGCTATGTAGCGCCTCTGCTATCCCGCATCCACAGACCACAGCCAAACAAGATCGAAAGGACTCCGGCGGAGCGCGAGGTTATTATCGAGATGGCCCAGGAGATGCATGCGTGCGTGCGCATAACAGACGAAGAGTTGGAGGACGAGTACCACCGAGCAGGGAAGCCCCACAAATTCGATCCTGTCACTGGGCATAGACTAGAGAAAAATAAGGTCCATCTAATTTCTGTTTTTATTATTAAATAAATATATCTCCAAACCACATATTAATGCAAATATTGATTGAGAACATGAATCGGAGCACGTGCCAGCGATGGATGACAGTCGACAGCAGCCCTACTGCCTGCCTCCGTCATCGTTGTAATATAGGGAAGCTGAAGCAGCTGATATGCCAAATCAATTTTCGTCCACCCTTCTCAACTATCGGCCCACTCATTCGGATGGTCATGCTCTTTCAACAGAGTCCGCATCAGAAAAAACAACAAACACGGAGACGCACCAAGCAAAAAAAAAACAAAGTTCATGGTGGAGAAATATGCTTGCACTTTCATATATATTACATCTAAAATAAAAGTCTATAATTATTTTTAAAGTAAGATATAACTAGCACAGTAGACGTCATATCATCGTGGAGAGAAGTGACAATAAGAGCACCATATGTCCATATCTATATTGAATGTAGATAACCCGTTGCAACGCACGGACACTTCTGCTAGTGTGTGTATATATATATATATATATATATATATATATATATATATTCACATGGGCTTGGCCGCTTGACATGATTTTGTTAGTTTTTTATAGTTGATGTTACTCGCGCTGTGCCTATGTGGTGATGTACGTGCGCCGTATACACGTCATACTTGTGGTGGCGTGTCAAGAAATAATATTTTGTTTCCTCTGCACATTTCCCACCAAGCTGATGTGTTGCATCGTCCATTCCTCCAACAAATTTGTAAGTTCGCCCTTTTCGTTATCACTGTATCTCTGTGAGCATCTGAATAATAATAACATTAATTCTGCATACCTATACTATCATGTGCTTGTTTTATTTTGTGTCATAATAAACAGAGCTAGACGGTCGGGTTGACAAAAGCACCCTATCATCACTTATCATGGTACAGAAGCTTCAAACATAAAAGGATACAAATGGAATTAATGTTGAGATGTGCAATACCCTAGCGTCTTACCGTTCTGGTTTTGGGCTTTTGGCCCTTTGTAATCCATGTGTTGCGTTCTAGTGGTACTAGTCAGAACTTAGATTTTTAAATAGGTCTGCTTATAATCATTGTCACTCCAAACATAAAATATCTAGCTAAAGCTTTTCATCCAAAATGAGAAATAAAATATTAGAGATATTCTATGTGTGTACGGGTTTGTTCCACATAAAAGTTGTGCTACAAATAAATTTTGAAGTGTTTTAGGAACCCCAGGTAAATGAACATCATACTAGATGCATGCTTATTTATTCCCCGCCAAAATTTATATGCAATAGCCCGTTCCCATCCGAGACATAATAGTATACTTGAAGTAAAATGTCAACCATATTGCATTTTCTTATGGTTGTTGAAAGCTAAAACTAAAAAGCTAATAAACACACCAATCGGATTGCTTGCCTCAACACCAAATAAAAGTGACATCTCAACGCCTCTATTCCCACAAGAATCCACGTTTGTAAAAAAACTAGCATTTTGCACATTTCCTGCACGGTTTGTGTAATATTTGAGATTATTTAGGGACAATCCTTAATGCAAGTTGTTTTGAATTGTAAATCATATTGGCTTTTGCAGGTATTTGATTTTACGTTAAAATGGCAAAGCAACCAACACTAATAGAAAGATTAGTATATTTGCAATTTAGTCCTTTCGAATGGATCATACTCAAAGTTTAAAAACTGTTTTAATCAATAGGGAGGTATTTATTATAGTTTTGCTTGTCTTAAGTATGCCAATCATTTTAGTCTCATAAAGGTATAGCGTATTCGTGCTATATTATTCATACATTCATTGCGGTGAATGTATATTTGTACTCATATATGACGCAAATAGTAGGACTAAACTGCCTTTATGGCTACTCATATGATACAGTGGTGCATGGATCGTTTTGTCGCACTTATTAAATTAAGCTAATATAATGAGATAGTTTCTTTTAGATTCTCTAACCTCCCTATCAAATCACATAAAAACCTTCGACACACTGCATAAAGCCAGTGTCTGTTTGGTTTAGCTATGAGCTATAGAAAAATCTCTTGTGAGCTATGAGATGTGAAAAGGTTGTAAGTTAAGTGTTACTGAAAAGTTAGAAGTTGTTTGGTTGAAACTACAATGGAACCTACCTCTCTATCAACTTAAAACAATTTCCATTCATTTTGAAAAACAGAATGCCAAACAAAAGTAGTGTCTAAGAGCAACTCCAATGGTTTTGCAAATGGGCTTGCCATTCTTGTTTTGCAAAAAAGTCTAAAAATCTCCTTTCCAACGGTTTGGCAAATGGGCTTGACATTTTTGTTAACTTTGCAAAAACCTGAGATGGACTCCCATATATGCAAGCTCGCGATCGGCTTGGCATCCCGTCTTGTGCACTACTCCCGCGCGCGCTCTTCCCTCCGGTGCCGCCAGTTTCCTTCTCGTGAAACCCCACCTCGCGCCACCAGACCTTGCCGCGAAGCCGCAAAAAGACCTCAAAGGGATCGCGACCTGGAACCCATCGCTGCCTTCCTGGGCTTCTTGCAAAACATGGAACGCCGGCAGGGTCGACAGAGGTCACGGCCTAGCGACGGCGCGGTGACCCTCCCGCGACGCGCGAAGGAAGAAAAGGCGCACGATGACCCTCCGCGACGCGCGAAGAAAATGGCGCAACAACGGAACCGCGGCACGAAGTATATGGGTCCACAAATTTTATTTTTTGCCAAGTGAATAATGCCAAACTGTTGGAGATTGACCCTTTTTACCTTTTCCATATTCATTTGGGACTTGGCAAACTCTTAATTCTGCCAAACAAAATATGCAAAACCGTTGGAGTTGCTCTAAGATGCTGTAAAAATTTATACTATGCAAAGTAGTAGATTCTCAAAATGAAGCGTTAGGTTCCACCTGTCGGATTTGTGTTCTAGTTTTAGCATCAGAAACACTTTCAAGAAGATGAACCAAATACAACCCCAAATTTATGAGATGACTAATGAGGACTCATGTAGATAAGCATAAGCAAGAGTTTGTAAAAAGCATTACTTGGAATGGCCGATGAGCTAACTCATAATTGACTTGTATCCACTCACACGGACTTAAGAGTGAACTTATTGATCTCGATGTAAGGAGCAACTAGGCTTGAACAGTATTATTAAATGAGATATAGATAGTACTGATACACATCTTTTCTTTGAAACCTTATCTATCTAAATATAGACGAGGTAAAATTTGTCTTCATCCATTCTTTTCGTGCACATCCCCCTAACTACTCAGGCAGTAGTGGAGCGTTTCTTTCATTCCGCATTTTTACTTCCCAAAGCTGTACTCATGCCCTCTGTGTCTAGCATGAGATCCTGGCTCATAATCCATACTCATACGAGTTAGATCAACTCAAGTCAAGTGATGATGGATATAGAGTCTAACTACAATATATATTTGTCACGCCCTCCGTCTCTCATATATGAAGCAAATTAATGATTCATGCTCTCATACAAGTTAAGAGTACCTCGCACCTAGCAATGATACGGAGATTAATTCCTATATGTATTGAATTCCATTATAATGCGTAGACATATTTGCTACTAAGAATAATAAATAAAAAAGTGGTAATTGAAGCTAGCAGAAGAAAAAGCATTTCCACCTAGCTAGGTATACACTATGTATAGATACATAGTAATTGAATCTAAAAAAGCCAAAAAGGACTAACAATTTAGTACGGAGAGAGTAAAACTTTGCAATTTGGCCCTTTCAATAATTGGGTCTCACAAAAAAAGAGACAAAGTTTAAACATTGTGTATAATTTTGTCAATCTTAATTAAACTAGGCCCATCGGTCTAGTCACAAAGGTACCGTGTTCGTCCTAGCTAGCATATGCTTACATGCGTTCATTGGTGAATGTACATGTGTGTATATATGTATATATGATGCAAAATCACAAGACTTAAATTAATTAGGCTAATATAATATAAGATAGTTTTCAACATATATATAATAAGATAGTTTTCACCTTCATGGCTACGTCATATGAATGTATGATACAGTGGTGCATGCATCATCTTGTTGCACTTATTAAATTAGGCTAATAGAATAAGATCGTTTTTACAAGATTCTCCAACCCTCTCTATCAGATCACATAAAAACCTTCGTATGATGTATGACACAGTGGTACATGCATCATCTTATTGCACACTTATTAAATTAAGTAATATGATAGGTTTATTTAACATTCTCACGCCGCTCTATCAAATCACCTAAAAACCTTCGAGACACTGCATAAGTCAGCTTTGGAAAAGTTACTGTAAGTTGTTTGATTGAAACAACTATAGAATCTACTACTCCTCTCTCTAACTCTTTGAAACAACTCTAAATCAAGTAGCCTATCTATTTCCATCCATTTTAAAAAGCAAAAGGTTGAAAGCCAAAGCAGGGTCTAAGGTGTTTCAAAAATTATACTACGTACGTGAGAACAACAGTTTTTTGGCAGTAGAAACACATTCTAGAAGATGAACCTCTTTGTAGAACATGAACCAAATTCAACCTCATCTGTAGAAGATGGTTAATGAGGACTCATGTAGATAGATAGGCAGGAGTTCGTAAAAGCATTGCTTGGAATTGTTGAAGAGTGAACTCTTATACTTTACTTGTATCCACAAACACCGGCTTAAAAGTTAGTGAACATATTGACCATGATTAAAGGAACTACTAGGTTTGAAAAATATTAAATGAGATAGATATTGTAGCCAAAGTTATTAGGACCGGACCAGACCGGACTTCAGTTCACTAGTCCAACCGTTAAGAGCCAGTGGTTGAACCGCCTATTTGCTAGTTTTGGACCGGAAGAATTGAACCGTTCATGAATACTGCGAACCGATGCAATATAATAATATGTAAAAAACAATTAGCAACATATAAACTGGTGCAACAGGAATTTGAATAGTAATTCAAATATGGCTTCAATTGCATAGGTAGTCTTTTAAGTGAACCGGACCGGTTTAGGTTTTTAATTATTTGGTCTTTTAACGGTCCAACCATTGGTCCGATTCTAATAACTATGATTATAGCTCTGCCGATATATGCTTCTTTTGTTTGAAACCTTACGAATTATGAAAAAGAACCACTTGCAACAAAAGCACTAGCAGAAAAAAGAACCACTTGTATGGGGTCACCACTTGCTTAGAGGAACATCTCTTGGGCTATATATAAACCCCAGACCGTCGGGAGTTAACGGCCATCGATCATCCATTCTTTTTCTTTAATTCTCATCTGGTGCAATATTCACTAGAGGAACAATCTTGAAGAATGGATCAACAATCCGCTTTCCTTCTTCTAATCGTGGTGGCAGTCAGCACCGCGGCCATGGCGCACGGCCAATTTGCAGCCAGCACTCCGGCAGCACGGTTCTGGGAGCAGGCCTTCCCCGGCACGCCGATGCCACAGGTCATTGCAGATTTTGTTCAGAAAGGTAATCTTTACGTGCATGTTTAGAAAGGTACATGAGAGGGAGGGGAGAGCTCCTTGTGACTCTCTTAGAATTCCAAGAGCGGAGGGACATATATAGCAGATAGGAAGAGAGAGTCTGGTTGAACCAAAATTCAGTGGAAGATGTTTTCACTCGAATATATTATCTATGTGTATGGAGTATATATATAGATATATTCATCGACGACATTGAGTATGTGTCCTCGTGCAGGAATCGACCAGTCACCGCTTGTGGAGCACTACTCTGTTCATCCCAGTATCAGTATGTGTACACTCTTCAACACTATCTGCGACCCGGAGACAGTGGCAGAGACCGGCATCTTCTTCCGCGAGGAGCAGCTACATCCAGGCAACACCATGACCCTCTCCTTTCCGGCGGAGGTGGAGACACCCATCCTCCCGCGCGACGTCGCCGACAAGGTCCCCTTCGAGAACCTGGGAGACGTGCTCACCGCGTTCCACATCTCGCCGGGCTCCGCCGAGGCGGCGCAAGTGGAGGACACCCTGAGCAAGTGCCAGGAGCCGCCGCTCGCCGGCGAGAAAAAGGCCTGCACAACGTCCTTAGAGGGCACCGTGCAGACCGCCATGGAGATGCTCGGCACCACCGCCAGCCACCTGCAGGGTGGTACTGGTGGAGGTGGTGACCACGTGTGGGCGGCCACGTCGGCGCTCCCCCGCGGTGGCCTGCTGCCACGCCGGCAGTACGTGGTCCAGACAGTCACCCAGCTCGATGGCAGCCGCTACGTGGCCTGCCACAAGGTGCCGTTCCCGTACGCTGTCTACCAGTGCCACGTCACGAATAGGGCGTACCAAGCCTACATGGTCTCGCTTCGCGGCCGCCACGAGGGCCCTGCAGTTTCCCTGCTCGCGTTCTGCCATTTGGACACCTCCTGCTGGAACCCGATGCACCCGGCGTTCCAGATACTCAACACCCAGCCTGGTGGCAGTACGCCGGTGTGCCACTTCATGTCGTACGGAAATCTCGCGTTCGTCAAGAAGGCAGGCGCAGCCTAGAGCTAGCTTGCTACTGCAGTCTGCGTTGCTACGCCAGTGTCGTGGTGGTCTGGATCATATATGATGCATGGTTCTAGCCTTTGTTTGTCAGAATAAATAAGGGTGTAGCGTACACATATGTGTGGTTCATGTAACAAGTTAAAGGGCTGGCCTAGGTTTATTTGTCTGGATTTTATATATAAGTACACACATGTCGCTGGTGTTGGTGAGTGGAGGCTCCGATCCTACATGTCGTTGCTAGCTAGCCGGCCTCATTGTTACTCCTGTCTGAAACTTGTGTGTTGGTGCTGTGCAGTGTGGCCGCTACCGCCAAACATATATACTTTATTATCGTGTTTACGCCTATGAACAAGTTCAAGTATGTTGTGATTACATATATTATTACATACTACTTGATCGGAGCCTCCACTCACCTCCACTCGTTGGCGACTGCGCATTGTATTCCCACGATTGGCGCTTGGAATTCCCCGATGGCGTGTACAGTGCCAGATGAAGAACTGCCCATCAAGTTAATACTACCGGCTGCGCGCGCCGGTATTGAAGTCACCTATCACTGCCAGGTCGTTTTACGACCCGGCAGTGAAGCTTCCTATTAGTGCCGGGTGGTTTTACGACCTGACAGTGATAGGTAACTTTACTGCCAGCCTGTGTCGCCAACCGGCAATGTTAGCGTTCACTGTCGGGTTGTATTACAAACTGCCAGTGATCTTTGCTCCTACATATACGAGCTCCTCTCACTCTCCAGTTTAGAGCACACAGGTAGAGAGGGCCCACGCGTGTTTCACTCCTCCATTGTTATGGCCGCTCTTCGCCGTGAAGCACTTGGATTTGCAAGCATCGGCATGACCTACTTGCTTTAAGGTTAGGAGCAACTAACAATGCATTAACTACATTGATTTTGTTGCTTAATTAGTGTTGTTATGATGGCTTGCTTATTTATTTCATGACTCTTGTGGTTTGTTAATTTTCATTGTAGACATCAAGCACTTTTCAATTGATTTTGAGGAAGGCACTTTCCATTGTAGATATCAAGCACTTTCCAATTAATTTTGAGGAAGGAACTTTCCATTGTAGACATCAAGCACTTTCTTCAAGGTCGGTTTCTATGTACCAATTGAATTTGGTAGCTCATTACACGATGGATTTGATGATTTAGCTCACTATTAATTTAAGTGTTCTAATAATTATTCACATTTTCGAACTACAATTGATATTCATGAAGGACCAATAATTGGCGCTTAAATTCTAAATATTACTTTTGTATAAATATGGAAGAGCATAAGAAAGAGCACCACAGTGTTATTGTGAGGCTAATATTTTAGTTTTCCAATAATTAGTAACATTTTCGAGCTACAATTGTTATTCATGAAGGACCAATAATTTCTATTAATTTCTCTGTAATTACTCAGCCCATTTTTGTTTGGCGATTAAATTCTAAATATTATTTTTGTATATACAGATGGATCGAGGGTGGATGTACGGTTTGAAGCGAATGCACGAAGCCTACTTGAGTGGCGTCCATAATTTTCTCACCATTGCCAAATCCGATGCTAGGGATGTAAAGCCAATTTTCTGCCCATGCGTAGATTGCAAGAACATTAGAAAATGGACAAATGTTGAGCCTATACGATCGCACTTGATTTGCAGAGGTTTCATGCCAAACTATACGTCATGGACTAAGCATGGAGAGGTTGTTGGTGGCACTGCGCCGCTAGAAAACTTTGATGATGTCAACATCGCACTTAATGATGCCTACAACTGCGGGTATGTTCTACCTCTCATCGTTTACTGTTTTCATAAGAATTTGATGAAGTTGGATATTTATTTTTTATTTGCAGGGGCATTTCGTTTTCATGGATATCAGGATCAATGAATCACGTATCGAGGTTTGGGACTCCAAGAACAAAGAACTTGGGTGTGTTGAGCCCCTACGCCTAGTTCTAAATAAGTAAGTGGATTAACCTGATACATATTATTTTTTATTAATCTCATATATAGCATACTCTAATATTTTGTATTTTAAACATTATATGTATATTTGATAGGGTCAAGGAAAATGTGTTGCCCTCGACGCCCCCATTCGAAGCTTATCGTATGGGAATGTACACTCTGAAGCAGCCACAGGTGAACAACGAATACGGGTTCTACGTAATGTTGGCTATGTACCATTACGTCGGCGGCAAAATTCAGACCTCCGATGAGCTGGTGAGTATGCTTCCCTTCTCATATATGTTTAATTTAGGGTTTAGGGTTTATTGTGTATGCCTAATTCCCTTTTTATGTACCATTTATGTATTTTAGACACATTATCTTGGTTGAACTATAGCGCAAGGAGATTAAATGCCACTGGCTGCTAGAGCCCGAGATCAGAGGATTCCAAGAAGCGATAGCAGGCTTCCTCCTAGATGAGGTGTTCACGGAAAAAGGGATATTCACAATCACCCGTGCCACAACGCCGGAGAACAAGGCCTTTGAAAAAGCCTACAAAGAAAGATTGATGAAGAGTATAGTCTGATGGTCATCGCTCGGGGGTTTTGCTACTCTATTGTAACCTGACATTTATTCATATTTGTCGTCTTGTAATGTTGAATACTCTCACCGACAATTAGGGTTCTAATTAAAGCGAAACCGGATTCCAAAAATAACAATTTTACTATTCATTAATAAACTAAAAAAATCCTATCAGTGCCGGAACGAAAAAATAAGCCGGCACTGCCGGCTTCATCAACACGCCGGTGGTGTTATCCTCACCACCACTGTCGGGTCGTGTTTTTACAGCCGGCAGTGCCGGCTCGTGTTACAATCCGGCAGTGTTTCACTTAGAAAACACTACCGGTTGCTAGAACGACCCGAGAGTGTTCCACTTAGCAAACACTGCCGGTTTGTTTAACGACCGGGCAGTGTTCCACTTAGCAGTGAACACTGCCAGTTTGTTTAACGACCCGGCAGTGTTGCACTTAGAAAACAATGCCGGTTTGTTTAACGACCCGACAGTGTTCCACTTAGCAAACACTGCCGGTTTGTTTAACGACCTGGTAGTGTTGCACTTAGAAAACACTGCCGGTTTGTTTAACGACCCGACAGTGTTCTTGTATGTAACACTGCCGGGTTGTACCATGACCTGGCAGTGTTAGCTACGTGGAACACTGCCGTGTTGGAACACGACCCGGCAGTGGTGGTTCGACATCAGTGTCGGTTCAATTCGCAACATCCGGCACTGATACTGACTCCCCATCACTGCCGATGTGGCTGTGCCGGTTCAAATTCCGGCAGAGTTGGGGGGTCTGGAACCGGCAGTGATGTGCAAATCTAGGGCAGTGTTAGTTCAAAAGGTAAACATGCATCCTGTCCAAATTGACATGTGTGCTATGTAGGTGTGGTGGTATGCTATGCATGAGAGGCTATGCATGAGGTATTGGATCGAATCTCATTAGGCGCATCAGATATAGGATATATCTACTTTTTTATTAATCTGAGCAGACATTTAGTAGACGCAACAGAATAGGATATATCTAATTATTTTTAATCTGAGCAGACTTTTAGTCCTAATTATTTATTAGTCCTGAATTCCTATTTGTGCAACCGACATTTATTATTTGGTTTGTTCAATACGTCCACGCACTTTTTACTTTAATCTACAGACATTGGAAGAGCATTATATTAAGCCGCGGCTGCTGGCTACCTTGACTTAGGAAATGGCGACCAGCGCCGCCGCCACCGCCACCGCTGGATTGTTTGCTGGAAGATGTTTGCGTTATACCCGCTGGATTTGGTGTAGACCAAGAAGATGGCGAGGATAGAAAGCAATAAGGATGCATGCATCTGCTCCCCACGTTAGCAACTCGGCATGCATGACGATTCATCATCAATAATTTTGTAGGAAGAACTCACAGGTACGTAAGAAATAGAATAATTTTTGTGTGTTTTAATTAATATACTGTCTTTGGAGTGTGTGGCTTGGAGAGGTAGAAGAGCAGCTGAACCCTTTATACGTGGGCATTTTGTAGGGGCGGCAGGTGATAGAACCGTCCCTACAAATAGTCATAGCAGGGGCGGCTGGCTATAGCCGTCCCTACAAATTGCATAGTAGGGGCGGCTAGTGAATGAACCACTCCTACAAATAGACTCATTTGTAAGGGCGGTTCTTAGTACCAGCCACACCTACCGTGCCATTTGTAGTGGCTGCTGATTTCGTGAGCCTTCGAGCTGGGCACAGTAGGGGCAGATGCCGAATGAGCCGGCCCTGTTCAAAAAAGGTGCCGCTACCACAAACACTTTCTGTAGTAGTAAGGTAGGGTCGTTGCTAGCACAGCACACACACACTGGATTGCAATGCAGTGGATTCATCATTCACTCAGATTGCCTGGAAGTGATGCAAAAAATGAGCCAAGGGACTCTCTCGGCAGCAGCTTGTGCACCAATCTAAGATGAATGCAATATGCTCTGGCATGATTAATTTCAAGTCAGTATCCATTGACCATTGTGGCCGAGAAGCTAATCAGGTGGCGCATGTGTTAGCTATAGGGAAGATTCATCTTTGAAACAATCATGTATTTGGATCGATCAACCCCCCAATTTATATTAGAAAGTTTAGTGAATGATGTAACTCTATCTACAATTGAATAAAGTGTGGCATATTGCTTAAAAAACAGCATAATTTTGGTGAAGGGTGCTTTATGGAACTATCAATACAAAATCAATCATCTAAGAAAAACCGGTACGGTCCGACGTCGTGATGGTATTAGATGAATGGAAGTATATATATGAACCACGGCCGCGGCTTACGGGGATTATTGATACTTTTTTTTTGCGAGTCCTATTATTCATACTTAATGATTATTGAAGAGGTACTATCAACTGGTACAGGTGAGATTTTCTAATGCCTTAGGAACAAAAACTATAAAATTAGTTGAATTATAATTTGGTACCTACTAAATATCACAGATGGGAAATTATATATACCGTAACATGCGGAGCCAACTGTCATCCATCCGAAACAGAGAAAGCTTCCTGAGCTAGCTCTTCCTTCTTCTCGAATATGCACCCATCTACACTACTCATTCTGATCGTGGTGGTCGGCGGCACCGCTATGGTGCACGGCCACCCTGCCGCTAGCACTCCGGCGGCGCGGTTCTGGCAGCAGGCCCTTCCGGGCACGCCGATGCCAGACGCCATCGCTGACCTTGTCCAGAAAGGCATCGACCACTCGCCGCTGGTGGAGCACTACCCTGCGCGGCCCGGCATCAGCGTGTGCGGTGCGTGGACCAACAGCAACCTTTGCACACGGAGCATGGCGACGGAGACGGGCATCTTCTTCCACGAGGCGCAGCTGCGTCCCGGCAGCGCCATGGAGCTCTCCTTCCCGGCAGAGGTAGAGCCACCCATCCTCGCTGACGCCGCCGCCGCCGCGGCAGTTCCCTTCTGGAACCTGACCGCCGTCCTCGCCACGTTCGCCATCCCCGCGGGCTCCGCCGAGGCCGAGCACGTGTGGGGCACCCTCGAGTGGTGCGCGTCGGCGCCGCCGCAGATCGCCGGCGAGCTCGTAGCCTGAGCCACGTCGCTGGAGACCATTGTGTGGAGCGCCACGCGTATGCTCGGCGGTGGCGCTGGTGCCGTTTGGGCGGCGGCCACGTCGTCGGCGCTCCTCCGCGCCGGCCTGCCGCGGGGGCAGTACGTGGTCAGGGCGGTGACCCCGCTCGACGGCGACCGCTTCGTGGCCTGCCACAGGGTGCCGTTCCCGTACGCCGTCTACCAGTGCCACACGACGACGAGGCCGGCGACGGATAATAAGGCCTACGTGGTGTCGCTTCACGGCCGCCGCCGCGGGGGGCTGGCGCCGGCGGTGGACGTGTTGGCGTTCTGCCACCGCGACACCTCCGGATGGAACCCGGGTCATCCAGCACTCGAGATACTGCACGTCCGCCCAGGCACCCCGGTGTGCCACTTCATACCGTACTGCAATCCAGTCTTCGGTATGAAAGCCAGCAAAGCGTAGTAGCCTAGCTCGCTACGTGCAACTCATCCTATGCATAAGCATTGGTTGGTGGATCGGAGCCACTGAATCTATAACCCGGACTCGTTGGGCTGATGCGAAGGAAAATTTTCTTTTTATGTAAGAGGAACACTGTATTTTTTTAGTAAACATTTTTGCTTACTGTCTCTAGATCTGTACGTCATTGTATACATATTATATACACATATACTCCCACGTTGAGTGTGACTAAGTTATTGAGTAAGAATGGATCCTACATGATGACTAGGTTTGGATGTGAAATATAATAAGCATGTCGCGATCAGTATTACACAAATGATTTTTACAGTTGGCTTTAACTTTTTTTTTTCCTAAAGATAGGGCGCCTTGTGAACCGATGCTAACTCGGATGGGAGCACTAACTAAGTCCATAACTAATGAACCATCCACAGAAATCAATTTTAAGGGACAATTTTCTTAACACAACAGTCCCTTCTGGGCAGTTAACTAAAGGAACTCTAAGGAAATTGGACTCTTGATCCATTTACTTTGGATTTTGGTATTTGATGAACAACGCAGTCATGTTAGACTAATATGCCTGCGAGTATTTATTTCGTAGTCTAATAGATTACATGGCGGACTTGGACGCAGATCGGAGTGAGAAAAATGCGCTCAACAATCAATGAAGACACTAAAGGAGGTGCTGACAATCTAGAAGTGCAGATAGGAGTTCAAGATGCCAAGATGAAAAAGCTCAGAAAGAAAGAAAACAAACGAAGAAACGAGGAAGATGGTGTTGCAGGTTGGACTGTCCAATGCCTGGCACCGGACTACACGGCGTACACCGCCTCGACATATGGTGGTCCACCGCCCTATTTTTCCAGAGCGCAGGATTTTTCTGTGACTAGCACTAAATGTCCGCAGCTCCAGATAGCGAACAGTCTCCAACGGTCGGCTTATCGGCTTCTCAATGGCTAGCAGATGTGGAACCCACCGGACTATACGGTGTGCCGCACCCAGGCTGTCCAGTGCCTACGCAGAAAGCTGCTGCAGTCCTCCAATGGATATATTTGAAGTGGGGGCTAAAAGTACCACTCCAACGGGCCATTTGAGTAGAGAAGGAGATGAAAATAGGTTCAAGGGCTATATGCATAGGGCTTAATAGATCACATGGTAATTATCGTAAGTGCTTTACGAAGTGATTAGGTTTGTTAGACCATAATCATATGTGCTTGCTCTAGCTTTAGGCTTAATGTTTAGTGAGGTTTGCATATCTCTTGATCAAAGGTGCTTACATGCACTGGATTTGTATTTGGCAGGGCTTGTAGTCTTGTAAGACCATACCAACCTCGTTTGTGGTGTGGCTGTCACCATGTACAAAGGGAACATGCCTATGGCGGTTTGGCCTGAAGATTGATAGTGAAGATGGTGGGGAGAGGTCCAAGAGAGGTTTGCCACGAGTGGCACATCGGAGACCTACTTGCACGTGGGGAAGGCCTAGAGCTATCCATGGAGTTACCCGACCAGGAGCTTGGCCCTTCCAAGTGATTCCTTGAGAAGGGCTCCAATGAGAACTATAGGAAGATTGCGTGCTTCTCGATAACACGGTAGAAATACCGAAGTCTTCGACGGGAGTTTACATCTCTATCACCATTTACCTTCCACACTTTACATTACGTACCATGGTGTGGGCTTTACATTTTTATCTTAGTTGAGAGGCTAGTTGTTAGGATTAGAACTTAGGGTGCATAACTTAATTGCATAGGTTTTGCTAGAAAAAGAGGTAATAGTTTAGAAATAAAATTTTAAGTTGTCTAATTCATCTCCCTCTTTAGCGTAACGATTCTTACAGGGACCACCCATGGAAAACCTTTTATAGGGTTACTTTACTTATATGAACTCTTCTCCAAACAAATGTAGTGTCTTCTTTCTCGCAGGAACTATATAGAACTACTGTACATGCACCATTCTTGAACTCTTTTAATTTGTAGGCAAGAAAATTATCTGTATAATGTAAGAGTTGCCTTTAAGAGGAAAGATTATCTCATCTGTATAATGTATTCTTAGAGTTTCACCTATATTATTAGGGTTTCCACATATATATATAGAGAGAAAGCGTACTTGTTAAGTTTCCATTTCCATACCTACTTAGGCCGAACTGTTTTGCCCAATTTACTTGTGTGGAGCAGGCTCTCGTGATCCTAGTAAGTTTGTTTGAATTTATTTGCTTTATGATTATAGGGGAAAAAATGACCATCCACACCAGTCACGGTGGGGACAAATGTACACTTGACGCGTGAGACATCTGATTTACTTGCAAACGATTAAAATGATACCATGGCCCACACGTCAACTCCATAGTCCCAACCGTGTCCTGGGGTTGGTCCTCCCATTTTTTTCCAAAGGGGGATGTAAATAAATTGTTGAAATTTCACTAATAAAACCAAGTATTTAGCCAGCCATTGCTTGTTAGGCTCAATCCTCGCAATGGTTGAGCACATGGGCCACACGCATCAATGTTACGGGCCATTGCTGGGCTATCCAAGATGACATGAAAGACTATCCAGACAATTGCGATGTACCGGATGATTACCCCAGCCCCATTGATTCTTGCTTTTGTGTAGTGGACCGTTGTTGGAACAATTTTTCTTCTACCTTAGTTACTTCATTTTGCCCTTCTATTCCAATTCAACTCATATGTCATTTATGTTTGAGTCCACGAAAGTATGTTTGTTTAGGTTTTGTATTTGATTACTTATCTTCTTGGCTTTGTTCCATTTATATTAATCCTATTTTTTCATGTAAATTAAAACAGTATGATATATTCCCTTGTGTTTTGTTGTTGCTTTCCTTCCGTTATCTTTCATTCTTTCCATTTTCCCTACTTATACACAGGAATACTATTTTCTTGAACCTAGAATAAGGATATTATTCTACTAAACCTAGATCATTATGCTATATACTTGGAATATTATTCTCCTAAATAATCCTACAATGTTATTATTTTTATGTTTCCTAAGATTTTCTGTTATTTATTTATTTATGTATTTTCGTTTTCCTTTCACCAAGATTGGATTTTTATTCTCTTTGAATGCTATGTTTGATGGGAGTGTTTTGAGTTATTATTCCTATATTTTCCTCTCAAACCATTTTATATCATTTTTTCTTGTGCCCGCAATCTTGAGTGGTGATATACTTATGTTCACTCGAACTATTTTTTTTTGTCATATAGTAAGATTGTTCACATAATACTTATGATGTATATTCAGAATTATCATATTGTGAGATGTCCGATGATATATTTTGGATTGTTTTCATTGTCTTCTTGCAATATTCGATGAAGCACTCTTGATTTTTTTCCTAAAAGGTATGTTCCACACATGTTTTTTTTAACAAATACATGCTCCAATAGTCTACCCATGAGATGTTCTAGGTGTATTTTTGGTTGTTCACAAGTACTGATCACAACATGAGCCCATAATGTATTTTCTATTATCCATATAGTATCCATAAGAGGTTTTTTTTATATTTTTTGTTTTGTTCATGTAGTATCTATGGGATATTGCATATTGTAGTTTTTGTGGTTCACATAGTACGTAGCCTCAAACTTTTTTCATGGTGTATTTTTTGTTGTTCGTACATTATATCCATGGGATATTCAATGATATATTTTAAGACATTGTTCCCATTATCCATGAGATGCTCTCTTTTCTACTAGACATGAATATTATGGATATTGTGGGAACTTGTTAGAGCATCGTTAACAGTTTCCTAAATCTCCTCCCAATCCTTGTTTTTTAGCAAGATTACAAAGAACACCTCTCCAACAGCTCCCAATTAATCCACCGTCCTAATACTTCTGCACATGGGAAAAAAACACCCACCTCCGCGTAAAGTTCAGCGCGTGGTCATCCCGCATATCCATCTATCCCCGCGCAGCCGTTCTGTTCGGTCGTTCTCGTTCCGCCGTCCACGGGAAGAGTTGGCCGCCGGTGTCGTTACCATTTTGCATTCGCTGCCTGGAGGAGTTGCATTCGCTGCCTTCATCATCCGGAGGAATCCATCGATGATCGACCTACCCAGTGTTCGTTACCATTTTGTGTACCGCTGCCTTCAGGCCTTGGTGTGCCTTCTGCCGATGTGTGCTTGATGATGCCGCTGTATGTGTGTCAGCTCTGCCGCTGTGTGCTTGCTGCCGATGCCCAATTGTGTCGGCTGCCGGCTATTGACACCAGAAGTGGCAAACGGATATACCGCAAGCGTACGGTAGTCAATGTAGCCTTCACCGGGAGTATTCTAGGTATCGTATTTTTCACGGGGAACGTGAAGTGAACTAACTAGGTTCAAGACAGTCAGATAGTGATCAAAGGGGTTGGTGATCAAAGAGGGTTAGGATATAGGTATAGAGAGGTTCTATGTAGCAAACGATATCTGGTCTTGGCTTTCTAAGTATAAAGAGGTTTACCACCTCCTCCCTTTACAAGAGGCGATAGGCGAAACAGGAGGAGATATAACTCCTTCCGAGGCGGCTATGCTATTGTATTGATGCCCTGCCGTTTTAATAACTTGACTTACACACGTGGAGGGATACTAAGACCAGACAAGGCTGTCACCACTTGCTGGCACCCACAAACAATCCGTGCGACAAGCGGCCCACACTGATAAGATATAGCCTAGACACCACGTCTATACTATACTTACTACTCTAATCTTAGTTAGAGACTAGAGTACTTCACTAAGTAAAGGAATGTGTAAGTAAAGCATATCAAATACTAGAAGGACTCAAATGGAAAATTTACTAGAAGCTTGCATCCGCTGAGGTACACCTTGGAGAAGACTCCCGACAGGCCCGGGGCTTTCTCCTGAAGACTTCCCTTACTCTCTTCCCTGTTATTCTAACACTAAAGCTACTAAAATAGTCTTTCTCTCTATGATACACTTGATATTTTATTCCTTGATGTCTAGAGTGAAGGACTAGGGGGTATTTATAGGGGGATGAAAGGGGAGTGCCATGTCATCAATCCATGTGCCTTTCCTCCTTGGCCCTTAGATCCACCGACCTTGAACCGCCATGAATTGGACGCCCTGGATTCACCACGTTGCCTATCTTCATGCCAAGAGTCGGTGGGCGAAAATTGGACACCTAGGGGGGTCGGCCGACCCCCCTATGACAGGTGGGTCCCACCATCTTGCGCCCCACAGGTCATAGAGTCTTGCCCAAGTGTTGGTTATTCCATTCTCATGTCGGTTTCTCCGTTGTGGGCCCATGAATCCGTGTGCTTTGCTCCTTAACCATTGATTGAAAGTACACTTGTGATCCAAGGGTGGAAATGGACTTCAGGAGGTGTGCCACGGATTGTGACACATCAACAGAGCCAGCTGGGCTCCATGACTGGGTCGGCCGACCCATGTCATGGCTCCACGTGGCCTCAGCTTTCTCCTAGATCACTCCATTGCTTGATCTTTGAAGGTGGAGTGCTGGTGCCACTATTCATGGGTCGGCCGACCCATGAATAGTGTCCACCAAGTGTCCACTTGATCCTGAAGTGAAGTCATTGATGATTGTGACATCACTTTGCCACATTGTCATATTTTAATTTGCAGATTGCCTTCATCTTGAACTTCTATACTCTGAAAACTCCTGGTTTGAGTTCCTACAAGCAAATACTGACATATACATGTAGAACCAAGTTATTTGTACCTATGTCACTACGTGTTTGTTTGTTTCTTCCCTCAAAAGAGTGTCTTGTTGACGGTTATGATGGTAGAAAATAGGGTATAAATACCGTCAACACTGGCTTGGTGGAAAGCGCGGCCATCTTGGAGGACGCAGCGGCCGGATGGGAGAGGCACTGGCGGAGTCACCTTAGGGCCATCTTGGGCGCCGCCCCTCCCCCCCCCCCCACCCACCCCCCTCCCAGATAGATTAGCATGCATGCATACATGAAAGTTGCCCGTTTGTCACTATCGTACGCACATCTACATGCATTCACATCTATACCATGACTTACATTAGCTATTTTTTTATGTTAGCTTCCATCCTGAGGATGGTAGAAGTATATCTCAACGCGTTATTACAGAACTTAATTAGTGTTAGTGTTTAGCTCATCTGACCGTTTCAAATGAGTATTGTTGTTGTTTTCGCTATTTGCATGCACTACAGCATGCGGCCTCTTTGCCGAGTGCCCAATGCACTTGGCAAAGTCATGTTTGCACTCAGCAGGATTTGCCGAGTGCAACACTCAGCAAAGAGGCTCTGTCAAAGAGTCTCACGGTAAAGGCAGTTTTGCCGAGAGCCGAATCTTGCGCACTCGGCAAAGCTTGACGGCGTGGGTGGCCTCGGCCGTCATTTGACGCCGTTTTTGCCGAGGACCAGATTTGCCAAGTGTTGTACTCGGCAAAGAGGGCCTTTGCGGAGTGTCACGCTTTGCCAAGTGCCGGGCACTCTGTGGCACTCGGCAAAGGCCGATTTTGCCGAGTATCGCTCTTTGCCAAGTGCAACACTCGACAAATTGGGTGTTTGCCGAGTGCCCGTGTGTAACGCCCAGGCTAAGAATACCACCGGGGGCTACCTCTCTACAACAAGAATCTACTAAGCTAAAGAATAACTAATAATTTCGGCAGAGCTTCCCCTAAAAATTGGGCATCCGGAACAAATAAATCACAGAGCATAATGACAAGTTACTATAAATGAGGTCATAAGCATCACAGCCCAGCCCAAATAAAATAGAAGAATCAACCCAACTGCATCTCCCACCCCAATGTAGCCAACATTTAGCAACCTTTATCTAAATTATTACATTAACAAAAACAAATTTAGTTTTAATAATGAATTATAGGAAATTCTGTGTGTGAGCTCATGAAGATTCTACTCCCAATAGTTCCCATGCATGCCGCGGTCACTTTGTACCTAAAAACCAATTAAACACAAGGGTGAGTAAAAACACTCAGCAAGTACAATCAGAACCGAAAGAACGAATTTCACTCGACATTGCTTGAACGAATAACTGGAACACCAGAACAAACATTAGTTTCCGTCTGAAACGGACAACACCAAAATATATCCTTTGCATTTACCGGTAAAGCCGAGTAAGTGGGGCCAGCACTTACTCATAGGATCCTGAACATAAGAACCAAATTGCACCTCTGGATAAACCGGCACCAGAATGGAATTTAAACGAAAACTTGAAACTTGAATCTCATGAATCAGAAACTTGAGTAAGAACCAGAAAAATATAATACTAGAAACATTTTAAAACTATGGGAAAACTCAAACATTAGGCGTACAACCAAGGTAAGATTCGTCATGCACTTGCCTTAGCGATGCAACGAAACGCTTTGAAAATGGCTTAGGTCCTGCCTCCTTGCTCACCGGCACCTGGACAACCATGTTTCAGACATACTCAAAAACAGCCTAAGCATTTTACAAATAAAAAAAAAAAACATGTTCATCTTTCCTGAGTAGGTCGACGATACAAGCTCTACCATTAATGTTTTTTTTTCCTAGCCTTCCAACAGTTAAGGCAACCATACTAATGCTCGGCTCCCTGCCAAACAAGGAACTGATTTGCTATAGCTGAATAATGAATAAGCTCCTAATGGCATAGAGACTAACATGGTGTTCTGTTACATTCAAAATCCATATAGAATAAGTACTAGCTCCCAGTAAATAAATATATCATCCGGTTGGTACTCATGTGGCTGAACAGGCTAGATACGATGGACTGCAAACCAAATTCCCTGTACTAACTAGGATCCAATTATTGCCAGCTCGTGAGTGCCAGACTATTTGGGCAAGAGGTAACCCAACCAATCAGGCTAACTAGAAAATTAGCATATCATATTCAGGTATATACTTGTATATTTGCTTTTGAGTAGTACCCAGTTTGGAGCCGCAGAAAACTAATCACGAGATCCTTCCTCTTGGCTGACCCCTTGCCTCTCCCCCTTGCTGTACGTAAATTTTTCCCAAGACAGGAAACCGCCCGACAGGCTGCAACAGCTTCTCCGATCAAGCAATGGCACAAGGATGGAAGCAATGCGCCCAAGATCAGAAAAGGCATCTCCGTCGTACCTGGGTTGCAGTGGTGGCTTGCCGGGCAACAATACGTGAGGATGAGGAAGCAGGCCAGCGGTCACAGCGGAGTCGAAGGAGTAGACCCAGAAGGAAGGGGAGATCGAGCAGGAGGCGGCGGCGTGCTGGATCGCAGGAAAAAGAAAGAAGAGGTGGCGGCGCTGATGGGAACCGGGGGTGAACAGGTCTCATCTCCCTTTTTTTTCCTTGTACATGAGAAAAGATACCCTAAGCCACATCCAACGGTCCAACTTTAACAGCTCCGTTAAAATTTATATGGCATCCAAACGAAACAAGTTAGTAGTTAAATAGATTCGTCTCGCCGATCTCTACGCATCCACGGTCTCTAATCTTCCATACCCTTTATGGTTCCAAAAAGTTATTTTTTCCCTCCGATCTCTAGTCCGCACAATCAAGATATTTTTTTAATTAGGAAAAAAAAATCAGGATATTACACCGTGTTTCGGCACTCGGCAATAAAGCCTCCTGCACTCGGCAAAATAGGCATCTCCCATAGTGATACAACTACGTTATAATATTTACCTTATTACTCTGTTAATCAACTAATGATTAATCACAAGACTAAAATTTCCCTTGCCCCCTAAATTCTAACCTGGCTCCGCCACTATTGGGAGGTGGCCACCGTGACATGGGATGCGGCCATGGCCAACAGGAAGGAGTAGGCGGCGACGGGATAGCACCATCGACGAAGGGTTTCGCATGATGCTGTGAGGTCGTCACAGGAAAAAAAATACTGCAAAAAAAGTAGGTAAACCAAATTTTGTTTTTTAGAAGTGAAATATTGGATACTATTGGAGATAGTGTTTTTTTTTCCTGCTAATACCTTTTTAAATAGGAGATGGAAAACGTGGAGTTTTAAGAAGGAAAATTTAGTAACTCCTCGAGATACTCTTATCTAACTATACCAATTGAGATCTTGTTTTGAGGAATTTATTCTAAAAACCCACAACCTATCCAGTCCAATTCAATTTGGATGACTATTTTGTAAACTATGGCTTTTAATTTTAATTTTCATGATATCATCAAATTTGACTTTTCTCATACAAATTTGTAGTCGGCATGTGCCGCTCTGATCTCGGTTCAACAAAGACGGTTCCCACCATTGGTTGACGATATATATATAGGACGATTTTTTTATGGCGTACATGGATGGCATTTGAATTGATTTGTTAACAACTTTGAAAAAAAAAGTCTACTTGAACAGTACGTGCAGGAGCGCAGCCACTTTTCAATGCTTTTGAACCGTGGTGTTATGAATTGGTTCAGCAAACTAATTAAAAAAAGAGGCAGTTGGAATATGTTTGTAAAATTCAATGTTTACAAGTGCATGTATTGCTGCAAGCTTTAAACCACTCAATACATTAAGTCGTAGTTACAAAGACGCTGGGCCCAGTTTGGTTGATTGTGGAAGAAATAGTTATTTATTTGGTTTGTTGAATACGTCCACGCTCTTATTACTTTAATCTACAGAGATTAGAAAAGCATTAGTTTAAGCCGCGGCTGTGGCCACCTTGACTCAGGAAATGGCGACCAGCGCCGCCGCCGCGGCGGCTGGATTGTGAGCTGGAAGATTTTTGTGTTGTACCCGCTGGATTTGGTGTAGACCAAGAGCCTGTTTTTTTTTCTGAAAATAAGCACTGATTTCGACTCGTACTGATTTGTTGTGAGAGAAAAATACTGTTTCGTGGCTGAAAATAGGTTCTGATTGGTCAAAAGAACAAGCTGCAAGAAGACGGAGGGCATAGAAAGCAATATGGATGCATGCATCTGCTCCCCACGTTAGCAACTCGGCATGCATGACGATGATTCATGATCAATAATTTTGTAGGAAGAACCCACAGATACCTAAGAAATAGCATAAGTTTTGTGCGCTTAAATAAAGGGGTCGTTGTTGCTAGCCTAGCACAGCACAGTGGGTTGCAATGCAACAGATACATCATTCACTCAGATTGCCTGGAAGTGGTGCAAAAAATGAGCTAAGGGGCTCTCTCGGCAGCAGCTGGTACGGAAGATGAATGCAATATGCTCTGGCGTGATTTAATTTCAAGCTAGTCAGTATCCTGCATTGAGCATGCATTGTGGCCGAGAAGCTAATCGGGTGGCGCATGTACCTGTTAGCTATAGGGAAGATTCAAGAGTTTGGCATGAGAGGAGGCGGCAAGCCGGCAACGGCTATATTTGGCAACGGCAACGGCCAAATTCTACTTGACAAATCTTGTGATTTGCCAATTCCTAAAATGATATGTTAAATAAAAAAACGGTCAATCTCTAAGAGTTTGGTACTTTTGACTTGGTAAAATAAAAAGACCCGCTGAGAGAACGAAGAGACCCGTTAAGAAAACAAAGAGCCCACTAACAAACGAAGAGCCCCAGATACCAAGCCGTATACGCGCCGGCAGTGAGAAGATATGCCAAGTTGCTATTGATGCTAAGTTATTTTGCCTAACTGTTGGAGGTTATACTAGTACACAAAAACTCTATGCAGGCGCCACGCTTTTATTTCTACAGGCGGTTTTGATTATCGGACGTCACTGGAAATCAAATGATGGGCCCAAATCTAAAACCGCATGTAAAAATCGATTTCTACATGCGGTTTTCATAACAAAACCGCCTGTAGAAATGCACCATTTCTACAGGCGGTTTTCTTAAGGAACCGCCTGTACAAATCGGTGCCAATTTTAAAAATTTGATTTTTTCAAATGACTTCAAATGAAAAAACTGTCTACATAAAAGTTGTAGATCTCGAAAAGTTATGAAACTTTGTAGTTGAAATTTTTTTATTTGAAATCATCTTATTGACGTAAAATACGGTCAAAGTTTGAAATTTGAATTTTGACTTTTTGAAAAAAGCCTCGGATGAAAAAACTGTCTACATGAAAGTTGTAGATCTCAAAAAGTTATTTAACTTTGTAGTTGATAATTTTTTTATTTGACTTCGTTTAGGACCCCAAACAATCAGTTTTCTATCGGTTACGTAACAATATATGGTGAACGTAATACTATTCAGATACAAGTGAACTATGGGTAGAGTGGTTAGAGGGGGTACGCGCGAAGCAGAGGTTGCAGGTTCGAATTCCGCCAGCCGCGTAGCGTGCGAATTTTGCGCGAAAAATGCCTCGACTCGAGACTTCAACGGAGACGGACGGGCGCTGTGGCTGCCTCCCCTTATTTTAAAAAAAATTTTCTCTGTTTTTTAGCCCGATTTCTATTTTTCCGAAAAATATTTGTACTAGCGGTTTGCTAAGAAAACCGCCAGTACAACCGATTTGTACTGACGGTTTGCTAAGAAAACCGCCAGTACAAACCTATTTGTACTGGCGGTTTGGTTTTTCTAAACCACCGCCTGTGATTTGTACTGACCTTTCCCACTGACGGTTTGAAAAAACGCCTATAAAAATATCTTTGCAACCGCCTGTATAGAGCTTTTCTGTATTAGCGTTATTTTTTCTTGTTTTATCAAAATTATATGAATACCAAATTAAGATGACAAACTCTTAGAGATGCTCTGCTGGTTTGATTTAGTTATTTGCAATGTTGATCGCAACAGATAAGAGAAGATTCATATACCTTTTAATGTCTCATTCGTCTATTTTTACATACATTCAAAATGTGGCACATTTTTTTCTGTCCTTGGTCTACATTTAGACCTATAAATAAAGATTCATATACCTTTTAATGTCTCATTCGTCTATTTTTACATACATTAAGAATGTGGCACATTTTTTCTGTCCTTCGACTACATTTTAACCTATAAATTTTTTTTTCACTTTTTCTATTCCTCAGTCGCCTGAAATCAGCGTTTCTCTCTCAGACGACGCTTTTGTCCGGCGGCGCTGGTTGTTATTGGGCTCGATTAGTCTTATTGTGTCCGATGAATCTTAATGGATTTGTAGCCGTTGCCTGAAATATAGCTAAGTCTCTTTTTTTTCTTCTAAGGCCATCCTCAATGGGGTATTTCATGTCACTGTTTCCAATACAATTTACTTTGGAAGATGGAACGAGAAACACCCTCTCTCGATGGGATAGTTTCGTTTCACAGTTTTATAGACTTGTTGTAGCATTTAATACTTGTGTTTTGCTGGGATCAAATGTGCCAGATGACTTTGTAGCTTTTTTTCTTGGACCAAACTCTGGTATACGCTGCATGTTTGGGATCACTGTACACAAGGAGCAGGATGGGGCGCCATACTATATATAATATAGATATTAATTAATTACAATCGACGGCGGCGGACGAACCGGCAGCGACGCCGGTGACGAACCTCGAGGCAGTGATGGCGCAGGCATGGATCCATTCTTCATTCCCACCCAGTTGCGCACTTTCCTCCTCTGCCGGATGCACGTTGGCCTGAATCCTTGGCCGGTGGCGACGGATCCATGGCAGCTGGCCGGCCGACGGCGCGGGATGGCGGGACGAGGCCGGATGACGGACGACGAACTACGAACGGCGACGAGGCGGGATGGCGGACGGGGAGGAACGACGAACGACGAACAGAGGCAGAAGACACAGCTCGCAGGAAGATGGCGCACCGGATCGGAAACGATGAAACTTTTCCCCTCAACGCTCGTTTCACCCAGTTTCCAAGACGTTGGAAACAGCGCTGAATCGTTTCACCGGGATGAAACGTTTGGCTTCTCTTTCCTCCCCATTTCATGCAGAGATTCCCCTTTTGCTGATGTTTTACCCTATTAAATGTGTATGATACTCCTATGAAATGTCCATTGAGACTGGCCTAGAAACCTTAGGAGCGTAGAAGCCAAAAGGAACCAATGCATTATATTTTTAACGAATACCAGCGTCACTAACACGTGCGTGTCCTTGTCCTTTTTACGCCGAAAGTGAGGACAAACATGGACTCATCCAGACCTATTAAGTACCGTACCATGCGGAGCCAGCTATCATCCATCCAAAACAGACAAAGCTTCCCGAGTTCTTCCTTCTTGTCGAATATGCATCCACCTACACTGCTCTTTCTGATCGTGGTGGTCGCCGGCACCGTTATGGTGCACGGCCACCGTGCCGCGAGCACTCCGGCGGTGCGGTTCTGGCAGCAGGCCCTTCCGGGTACGCCGATGCCAGACGCCATCGCTGACCTTGTCCAGAAAGGTATATATTGTGCTTATAGCCCGGCCATGCCGCCATGCCTTTTTTGCAAGTCCTCGGACCAGTGCAAAATTGCTGAATCTGCTTGTGTGTCCTGCAGGCATCGACCACTCGCCGCTGGTGGAGCACTACCCTGCGCTGCCCGGCATCAGCGTGTGCGGCGCGTGGAGCAACCTTTGCACACGGAGCATGGCGACGGAGACGGGCATCTTCTTCCACGAGGCGGAGCTGCGTCCGGGCAGCACCATGGTGCTCTCCTTCCCGGCGGAGGTGGAGACACCCATCCTCCCGCACGACGTCGCCGCCGCAGTTCCCTTCAGGAACCTGACCGCCGTCCTGGCCACGTTCGGCATCCCCACGGGCTCCGACGAGGCCGAGCACGTGCGGGACACCCTCAAGTGGTGCGCGGCGCCGCCGCAGATCGACGGCGAGCTCATGGCCTGCTCCACGTCGCTGGAGACCACCGTCCGAAGCGCCATGCGTATGCTCGGCGCCGGCGGTGGCGGCGTTTGGGCGGCGGCGACGTCGTCGGTGCTCCTCCGCGCCGGCCTGCCGCGCCGGCGGTACGTGGTCCGAGCGGTCTCCGCGCTGGACGGCGACCACTTCGTGGCCTGCCATAGGGTGCCGTTCCCGTACGCCGTCTACCAGTGCCACATGACGACGAGGCTGACGGACAAGGCCTACGTCGTCTCGCTTCACGGCCGCCGTGGGGGGCCGGCGGTCGACATGTTGGCGTTCTGCCACCGCGACACCTCCGGCTGGAACCCGGATCACCCGGCGTTCGAGATACTGCACGTCCGCCTAGGCACGCCGGTGTGCCACTTCATACCCTACGGGAATCCAGTCTTCGGTAGGAAGGCGAGTAAAACATAGTAGCCTAGCGCTTGTTATGCTCAGTTCATGGTATGCATAAGCATTGGCAGAGCCACTGACGGTCAATGGACTCGTTGCAAAGGAAAATTTTCTTTCCACGTGTATGAAGAACACTGTATTTTCTTGGTAAACATTATTGCATAATAAAAGAATCGGCCAAACTCCTATAAGTTTCTGGCTCCATCACTGTATACACTATACATACACTTATGACTTATGTTGAATCAAAGTTGTTGAGTAAGAAGGGAGCCTTGAGCCTTCATGCATGATGACTAGGTTTGGAGAGAAAACACTATATAGACATGGATTCTCTTGGTGGTGGTCTTTTATTTTCATAGGCGGTTTTCAACAACTAACGCCAATAGAAAAAAAATGGTGGGGTCGAGACAAGAACTGTCAGTGAAAACAAGCATGTTGTGGTCACTGTTGCACAAATGATTTTGACAGTAGGCTCTAATAGTTGTTAGGTATTGTGCACGATGGAAATCAATGTTAACTCTGATGTGCATGGCATGGCAGCATGGAGAGCAACACCAACAAAAGAGCATTCCATGAAAATAGATTTTTAAGGAGTGGTTTTCTTAAGATGACTGTTCCCTTAAATTCAAGATTGCTAGGTGCAGTTTACCAAAGGGACCACCCCTGAAGGACCTTTTACAGGGCATTTGACATAGTGAATTGTCCTCCCAACAAATCCATCTTCTTTCAAAAAGGAACTATATATAAACTACCATAGATGCGCCATTGTTGAGCTCTTCTGGAGGCAAAAAATTATGAAAATAGTTTATTCTATGGACGGCCACATATTAGCCTTATATAAGTAATGCTCTGTAGACAGTTATAAAATAACTTATTCTACAGCTACTTTTAAGTTACATAAAGCAAATACAAATTCGAAATCTTTGTTCAACTCCTACTAAGTGATTTGTTATAACATGTGGTAAAAAATCATCATGAGTTATAGTAACATATATAGGCCCTATGTCAGATATTGCAACAATATGATAAATGTCATCATGAGCTATAAGAATGTTCTATAAATAATTATTCAGTTTATTATAAATTAAATAGATGTTATCAAAATCAAGGTGGCTATAGAATAAGTTATTCTTTGCCCGACTACAGGTTAGCCTGACCATATGCATGGAATCAACATTTTGTTTGCAAGTTATAATGTTGTTTGAGCTTCAAATTTAGTTTATATTATCGCATCAATGGAATCGCCTCCATCTGCCCTCCTTCTCTCTGTCTCCATCTGCCATCCTCGCCATTATTGGTGAGAAGAATAGTCCAAAATAATTAATCCCCAATATATGATTGGCCCAAAAGATAACACATGTTGAAGTTTTAGTTGAGACAACACAGTCACAAATTGATTCTAGTTTTGTTTTCACCACCAATGTGATTCACTTAAAGTCCTCATGGGCATAGATGGCCAACGGGTTGTCGGCCTGGCCCGGCACAGCACGGGCCTAGTGTTGACATCTACTAACGTCGCAAAATATAACTATATAACTTTTAAGACGAGAAGCGAGATTAGAAGATGAATGGTAATTAATTAACTTGTCATTAGCAACTAGCCACTTTTCTATTACCAACATTCTTATGCAAGAACTAGGTTGTCATCCCTAATTAATAATGCTAAGAATAAATAAAGGTTTTATATATTAATCTATGTAACTAGGCAGAAATAAATATAAATAATATAAACTAAGATCAGTTCTGCAAGCGGACAGATAATTATACCATTGTTACCTAGGGAGTTCTACCAGGTTGTCGATTTATATTTACACCACTGGGAAGGATTAGAATAAACTACAATCTATTATATTGATAGTGATGGTATACAATGGATAAGTGACATTACCGATGTCATCTACTCTACTAATAACAGAAAGAGGTCACAAGGTAAAAAAAGATAAAGGTGATAAGTATGATCAAGCATCATAATAAAAGATAATCATCAGAGCACTACTCTAGTCATAGTAATAGCTAGCCAATGGATAAACTAAGGAATTAATATCAAAGGTAATTCTATAACTACATCAATGAATAACTCTAATTAGTGCAATTACATCTAACAATCATTGTTAGACTAATCCTATATCATGATCACATGCAAAGGGCATCATCTAGGAAAGGTGTGAAACAGAGTCATCACCCAACTTCGCGACCATGCCTGCTGGCCTACATAAGGGGGGTGGACTACAGACGACTCAACACAGCTGTTACCTACGCGATCTACCACACGACCCGGCACATTAGGGTGCACTCGCAGATAAACAAAATATCTAGACACCACGTCTACATATCGTTCATCATCTATCCGTCGTACGCATGAATAAACGCTATACGAGCAATTACATGAATTCAATAAGATCAAACCAACTACACTAGACATATAATCAAAGTAGACAAAGACTATTGTAATCAAGAACATATGAACTATTAAGAACAATGTTTCCCTAATCATAATGAATACAATAATAGAGAAAGAACTAGAATTATACTGAACTCCGTGCTCCAGACAGACACCGGGGCACCAGATCCGCCGAAAAACTAGAACTCCTCTACTCTCTAATCTAACTAGGCTAGAACTATGAACTAGAAGGCTCTTGATGAACTAGGAGGCTCTTGATGGCTTGAGGACTTGATGACTTGAATGAATGATGGGTTGATGCCTTCAGGGAGGTCTGCCCCTTTATTTATAGCCCGGTGGGATGCACGTGCGCCGTAGGATCAAACCGACTTGAAACAAGGGCTGAGATGACTCCACAAAGGCGGCGGAAGAAGACTCCAGAAGCTGGGCCGATACCCAAGCAGGGGGCGTCGGCCGGCCCCACCCTGGCGCCGGCCGGCCCTCCTGGGGGGTCTCGGGTCCCGGTGCCTCGGGTGTGTTCCAGATGCTTCTAATGTTCTCGTGATGATGTTTCCTTGGCGGTTAAGTTACGTGGTAATCATGCTCTTTAACCCTTCTTTTATGCTTTTCTGGAATAGCCCCTAGAAAATACAGAACATGCAAAACTCGTGGAAACTGTCAGTTAAAACCCTAGACTAGTGTGTATTCATGTATCCTTTGATGTCTAAAGTTCTAATAAAAGTTGACGTTATCCATCGTCAACAACACCCCCAAGCTTACCTGTTTGCCAGTCCCTTGGCAAATGAAATAAGCCTAATTACTAATGTAATTGGATCAGGAGTTGCTACAATGTTTTCATGCTTTCCACGTACACATGCTTCAAACATAGATTCTCCTCCGGATTAGACAAAACTGCTTTAACTTTTAAACTTACCCATTTTACGTTTAACTATGGGGCTTTACAGCTCTTGCCTTAGTCTTGAGTAATTGAAAGAAAGAACAATCAAGTCTTGCACTATGTAGCAAATTCTTCACAGTACCAATATCCTGGAGTTTTGCAAGTTTTCAAAATAAAACTTAGAGCTTTAATTGTATGACACCCTCAAGTCTCTTAATGTATATGGTATTTGTGGATCTCACTTAAGGCATTAATGTTATGCTTTCCTATAACTAAGGATTTATAGTGGAGCTCATAGGAGTGGCAATAACAAGGTTTTAAGCATACTTGCAATTCATATGTTGTAAAGTCAAACAATGGATCCACAGAGAATCGAGGCATACAATCAAACCAAGATGTGTATATGTGTGAAATATGGTGGATAGGTGTATATGTGGTATTTAGTGGCTATTCATAATTCTACTTTTGCTCCTTAAAAATGATTCACTCTCCTTCATGACTTGGAGGAACACATGAGCTATCTTTATTCTTTCTCTCTCTCTTTTTTTTTATTCGGGAGGCGGGCATCTAGTACCCATTGTTTTAATGCTAGGACACTTGTCCATCTTTTACTCTCTTTTTATATTTTTGCGTAGCCACATGTATCCTTTGAATATGAATAACTGGAGAGATAATAATAAGAACTTAGAGCAATTATAACAAGGCTGTCCTACAGGTTATATTTTTGGTGTTCACTCCCAGAGTAGGAGAAAACATTTTCATGATGAACATTGATGAAAGTGGAAATGGTTGCGATTACTCCCAAGGTAGGAATAATACATATGTGCTAAAATGTGTACATGATCTTGGTTTTAAAAGCATGACAAGACTCTCATATGGTATTCAACAATGGTCGACTGAACTCAATGTAAAGCAAGCAGCATGAATGTGCAAAAGGTTTTCGTATCTAGACGTATCATATATATGGTTTTGGTAGGAATTCACATTTTGTCATACAAGAGCTCATCATGTAAATTTTAAGTTTTCAAAATAAATCTCCAGAACTTAGTAATGCTAGAAATAAGATAAATAGTAGCTCAACTTTTATGAATCATATCAATCAATTACCTAGACTTAGCTCAAACATATGCCTTCACAAGTTTCAGGTTCAGAGTAAATTCTTAAGTTAAAACACTAATATCCAAAACTCAGGAGAATATAAGTTTGACAACTAAGCATTTGAAAAGTATTGTGACAAAGCAACTATTCATCATCTCCAAGATAAAATTTTAATGTTCATCATTTTTAATTTAGATCTAGCCTAGACTTGACTCTAAACAAACTCTAATATATAGATAGATATTTTATTTGGTTTTGAAATTTTATCTTACTAGCTAACTCACGCGAAAAAACGATATAGTAATAATGATAAATAGGATAGGAAACTTATACTTATCTGGATTTTAATTGGAGGGTTCCCTCCCCCAAGCTTGACATTTGACAGGGTCTTTGATATTGCAGATTGAGTGATCCTTCTGAGCAGTGTATCAACAGTGTAAGGACGTTGGGTTGACTAGCTCCTTGATCTTGTATTTTCCTATGAAACTCAATTGCCAATAAAATATCAAATTTTACGGAGAGGGGTTAGGTTTAATACCACTCCATGGTAAGTGATTGATTTTATGTTTCCAGCAGAAGTTTAAGTTTCTTTACCCAATTAGGAAATTTCTTTAAGAGTGTGGACCTTCATGTGCCCACATATTTTTAGTATTTTTGTGAAAGGTGTGGACCTTCATGTGCCCACATGTTTTTGGTATTTTTAGATTTTTCTATGATACTATGGTGAACCTTCATGTGTTCGCATATTTTTGGTATTTTGTGTTTGTGTAAAGTAGACTTTAATAAGCGCATAGATAAAATTACTAGGTAACTAGGGGATGCTCCTCCCCCAAGCTTGATGTCTGCAATACTTGGTGCATGAATGATCTTCAGAGTGAGTTGGTTAGCAGCAGTCCTGGTGATTGCCACTAATAGACTCTCTCCTTAGTCATAATATCATTCCTGCATAGTTATACTCCAACAAGAAAACCAAAACTCGAGGCTCGAGTTATCAAGAGGTTAGCGGTCAGCCAATGAGCACTTTGATTATTCTTTTGAGTTGATTTTAAATTGATAGGTTTTAGCAGGATTCTAACAGGATTCTCTTTTTAGGATTTCCTAATTTTCTTATGCAGAAATCAAATATGTATGCATGCTATTTTTATGCCACCACAGGGAATATTTATTTTCATGGGGCTTAGGATCTTTTATAATGCAACAAAGCAACTATAAATACTACTACCATCTATAAATCATTTTTATTTTTATGCCACCACAGTAAATATGCCTACGGGATTACCATAGGTTCATTCACATGGGGCTTTAATATTTATGATGTAGTAAATAAAGCAGTAAATATTTTTGTTGGTTTATTATTTTTAATATGCAAAAAATGATTGTACTAATAAATGTGCTAAGCAAAATTACTAATGAATGCTAGATTAATTAGATAACTACCATTCTAACCTTATGGCTTGGGTACGGAATTTAATGTCTACTGACAGGACTTAGATAAAGGAGAGTACTTACTCAGTAGGTTCATCGTCTGAGATTACCTCAGTCAATTCCCCATTTTGTGGTGGTGTAGCAGGTGCTTCTTCCTTCTCCTTCTATCTCTTTTCTGTCTCTTCTGCTTCTCTCTTTTCTAGCTCCAGCTCTTCCTTGTAAGCTTCTCTTGATTTTTCATCTCTCTTCATCCATTCTTCTACTTGCGCCTGGATCTCTTCTTTCTCTGCCTTAGCAATCTGGTCCATCCTCTCAGATTCCGCTTCCCACTCACTCCAACGTGGTGCTTGTACGACTTCTTCTTGCTCCTTGTAGCAGTCTTCATACTTCATAATCCTACCAGGGAACTCCTCCCATCCACAGTGAGGCTGGCCAGCCTGACGGCGGGCTTGGCGTTTCCTTCTGTTGCGTTGCTTCCTGATTTGCTCATGGTTAAGATGTGTTTTGAATTGACAGCGTACCTTTCTGGTGGGTAGGTTGAAGTGGATCTGTCCAGACCCGATGTAGATGATAGCATTGGTGGTGTAGAGGAACGGTCTTCCCAAAAGAATAGGCGATTCATCGTCTCCCTGCGTGTCCAGAACTAGAAAATCTGCGGGTATATATTTATTTTGAATTCTTACCATGACATCCTTGACTACGCCTTCAGGGAATCTCAATGATTGGTCTACCATCTGCAACCGAATATATGTTGGGTATAATGGTAAATCATCAAATAATTCATCATATACCTTTTTGGACATTACGTTGACGCCTGATCCAGTGTCACAGATGGTGTCGGGAAAAGTGATGTCTCTAATTGTACATTCGATAATTGGTACACTTGGGTCACCTTTCTTTGTTGGAAATGGTTTCGGGAGCATATGATCATTTTCTGTGTTTATGGCATTGATTAGCGGAGCGGTTCCTTCAGGTACATGCTGGGGCTTGTTCTTCCTCCATCTTCTATTGTTCTTCTTCTTGGGTGCTGGTTGTTGTCGTTGCTCTTCTTGTTGATGGAATTGCTTCGGGACTGCTGGATTCTTGAGGATGCGGTTCTTGAATGAAAATCTCTCCTTTTTGTCCTTAATAGAGAGGACAATCTTGGCGTGTTCCGCATAGATGATGGCTTTGGTTGTGCACAAGAATGGTCGTCCCAAGATAATGGGTGCCTTCTCATCTCCTCCGGTATCCATGATCACAAAGTTAATTGGGACATATGATTGCCCTACTCTGATAACAGCTTCTTCTAGTACTCCCTCGGGGTAGCAAATAGATTGATCTGCAAGCTGCAAATGCATATCTGTGTACAACAAAGGATCACCTAAAATTCTCTCATATATTACCTTAGGCATTATGTTGACACTTGCGCCGAAATCGCAGATAGCCTCTGGAAAGTTGTGACATCCTATGGAGATAGGAATCACAGGTCTTCCAGGGTCTCCCATCTTCTCAGGTAGTGAGTGATCTATCCACTGTATATCTGCAGGCTCAATTTGGTATTGTGTTGCATTGTGAATATCAACAAGGTTAGCAGTTTCTAAATCCTCCGGCTGGCCCGGAATTTTACCTTTCTCAAATGGAGGGACAGCAGCAGCTAACTGAGCTAATTGTGATTCTAACATTTTATTAAAGCTGTGCTGATTCTTTATAGCAGAAGAAAAGGTATCTATTCTAGTATTTATATTTTCTAAAGCTTTATCATTTGAGGCTACCATTCTAGACATTTGATCTAATAATTTAGATTGATCAGCAATTAAAGGCGGAAGATTGTAATTATTGTAATTATTACCTTGGTTGTTACCTTGGTAATTACCTTGTCGAGGTTGCTGATTCCATCCTTGGTTTGGCTGGTTCCATCCTTGATTTTGCTGAGGATGATAGTAGGTGTTGTTGTTGATGAAGTTCACATTCTCTTGCAACGTAGGGCAGTTGACAGCTGAATGCCCGAAATCTCCACATTCTTCACAGGTCATGCGAGAATCATAGATATGCATGACTTCCTTCTTCTCTATGTCGAGCTTCTTCATGATGAGGTCTAGCTTGGCAGTGACCATGTCAGTCTCCTTCAGATGATGGATGCCTCCTCCTCTCTTGCGAGGTTGAGTACGTTCTTCATTACAGCTTGAATTCGAGGACATTACAGGTTGAGTACGTTCTTCATTACCACTGGGAAGGACTAGAATAAACTTTAATCTATTATATTGATAGTGATGGTATACAATGGATAAGTGACATTACTGATGTCATTTACTCTACTCATAACAGGTAGAGGTCATAAGATAAATAAATATAAAGGTGATAAATATGATCAAGCATCATAAAAGATAATCATGAGAGCACTCTCTAGTCATAGTAATAGCTCGCCAATGGATAAACTAAGGAATTAATATCAAAGGTAATTCTATAACTACATCAATGAATAACTTTAATTAGTGTAATTACATCTAGCAATCATTGTTAGACTAATCCTATATCATAATCACATGCAAAGGGCATCATCTAGGAAGGATGTGAAACAGAGTCATCATCCAACTTCGCGACCGTGCCTGCTGGCCTACATACGGGGGGTGGACTACAGAGGACTCAACGCAGCTGTCACCTACGCGATCTACCACACGACCCGGCACATCATGGTGCACTCGCAGATAAACAAAATACCTAGACACTACGTCTACATATCGTTCATCATCTATCCATCGTACGCATGAATAAACGCTATACGAGCAATTACATGAATTCAATAAGATCAAACCAACTATACTAGACATATAATCAAAGTAGACAAAGACTATTGTAATCAAGAACATATGAACTATTAAGAACAATGTTTCCCTAATCATAATGAAGAATACAATAATAGAGAAAGAATTAGAATTATACCGAACTCCGTGCTCCAGACAGACGCCGGGGCTCTAGATCCACCGAAGAACTAGAACTCCTCTACTCTCTAATCTAACTAGGCTAGAACTATGAACTAGGAGGCTCTTGATGAACTAGGAGGCTCTTGATGGCTTGAGGACTTGATGCCTTGAATGAATGATGGGTTGATGCCTTCAGGAGGGTCTGCCCCTTTATTTATAGCCCGATGGGATGCACGTGCGCCGTAGGATCAAACTGACTTGAAACAAGGGCTGAGATGACTCCACAAAGGCAGCGGAGGAAGACTCCAGAAGCTGGGCCGAAACCCTAGCAGGGAGGCGCCGGCCAGCCCCACCCTGGCGCCGTCCGGCCCCCTGGGGTGTCTCGGGTCCCGGTGCCTCGGGTGTGTTCCAGATGCTTCTAGTGTTCTCATGATGATGTTTCCTTGGCGGTTAAGTTACGTGGTAATCATGCTCTTTAACCCTTCTTTTATGCTTTTCTGGAATAGCCCCTGGAAAATATAGAACATGCAAAACTCATGGAAATTGTCAGTTAAAACCCTAGACTAGTGTGTATTCATGTATCCTTTGGTGCCTAAAGTTCTAATAAAAATTGAAATTATCCACCGTCAACACCTGGTCAGGCATGAACCGATGAGGTTTGGGCTGGCCCGGCACGTCGTGCCTCCTGGGCCGTGCCTAAGCAGGCCTCGTGCCTAACTAGCGGCCCAAGCACGGCCTGCTGGGCCAATTTTCGGGCAGGCTAGCCCGAAAAGCACAGCCTGCTGAGGAGACCGGGTCAGCCTTAGGCACGCTTCCGCGTGTGCCCTCGATGACATCAAGTCGTTGACATCGCCGGTGAGCGTTGGTGGAGAGCCGTGGGATCGATGGCGCCGCCAACTGCGACCGGCATCAGATTCGCACTCCAATAGCGGCCTGCAGCGACGCCCATGCCGTAGAGGGGCTGTAGCGGCACCCATGCCGGAGATCTACGAGGAGAGAGGAGGAGGGAGGTAGGCGAACGAGGAGGGTATACTGCCGGAGATGGCGTTGTGCCGCTATGGCGGCAAGCAACAGGGTGCCATGTAGACCTCAGAGAGGAGCCAATAGCCAGTGAGGCGAGGTAGAGGTGGCGGGACGGTGGTCTGAGGAGCGATGGAGTACCGGACAATGTAGGAAGGCCCCATTTGGTAGAGCTCCAGCTCCAGCTTCTCCGAGAAGAATCACTCCAACTAGACAAACGCTCAAAACGCCAAATGATTCAGGTGGGGATCAGCAGAGAATCACTTCACCATTTACACTAGGAGATGGGAGCCGAAAAAACTGCTTCCCCGGATTCTCTCCCGCTCCCTGTTATATTTTGGTGGGGATCAGCTGAGAATCAATTCTCTGCTGATCCCCACCTTACTCCCTCCCAAGAATCTAATGGAATCACTCCATCGGAGAATTGAGGAGCGGACCTGAAAAATCCGAGAGCGGAGCTCTACCAAACGGGCCCGAAGCAACGGCCAACTGGGTGGAGTCACGACTCGCCAGGGATTCGTGGAAGTATTTGAGGCCGTTTGCATGATGAAGCAGTATTGGGCCATATGACATTGGGCCTTAGAACTAGTCATGATGGCTTGCTAGGAAATTGGAAGCCTGCCTTGGGAAAAAACATCGGGCTTGCACCGGGCCAACTCTGCAGGCCGAGCCATGCCGCCCGACGTGCCTACACAGAGGCCCAAGCATGGCTCTAAGCATCGGACCGGGACAGCCCGGGGTCGCTCACACCACCAGGCTGTGCCATGCTCGGGTCAGGCCAAAACGTCGTGCTTCAGGTCGGACCACCGGGCCACGGGCTGTATGGCCATCTATACTCATGGGTAGGATTGGTTCATCCTTATAGTTCACCATTCCATGGCGACTCTGCTTCCTAGCAGATTGTTTGGATATTAACTCTCTTTTTCATATGTTGGAGGTTTGGTGTGTGCTCCTATTTGCAAATGGAGGAGAAAAGTTGGTCAACCCTATTGTGTACTCTTCGGTTCTAGATAATCATCCTTAATACTAGCAGGCATGGAAACACTAGTACAAAATCAATTTTTGCTGACTTGCCATTTTTTACTAACAGTTCATATTGTATATAGGCACTAGTAGAAATACAACTATTGGCCCTTGGCTATGAATCAATTTTTTTACTTGCAGTTCGATTAAGTTCAGTAGAAATCGTATATTTACGTTTTAAAGGTTCTCTTAACCTGTCACCAGTGTAAATATATGATTTCTATGATGACAAATTTAAGAAAATTGCTAGTAAAATTTTATTTACACCGACATCTTTCTTGACCTAGCTTGCACTGGTACAAATTGCACTAGTAAAAACCAATTTCTCTTAGCGGTGACAGTCCATTTTCACAGGTGGTTTCAAATATCCACCGCCAGTAGAGAAGACGAATGTGTGAGCCCATGGAAAGAACTACCAGTTTAAATGGATTTGCACTGGCAGTTTTATTAATAAACCGTCAGTGAAAATCGATTTTTCATACGTTGTTAAGAAAACCACTAGTGTCGTTGCTACTATAATACCACTTCTTCCTTTCCAACCAGAACTACTCCTCACAAAAAAACTTTCATTGGAGACAATTTTGGAGGTCCAGATTTCACCAAAGAAAAAGGGAGAGGTTTTGATCTTCATTTTTTTTGAAGGAGGTTGCTAAGAAATGTTAGTTAATGTGTCTCATGTCTCTTTTTAATCATTCTTCCTCAGTTTGAGCCACTTTTGGGATCTAGAGTTTCACATTGTGCAAAAAAAAGAATGGCTAGGATTTTGTCTTAATTTCTTGAAATGAGGCTGCTTAAGATCGTTAAATAATGTCTCTCCTTCTCCCTTTTCATGATTGCTTCTCAATTTAATTTATGCACTATATATTTTGATGTTTCATGAATGGTGTGTTTTTGTGTATATATCTAGAGAGAGGAACGGACGTGGTTTTTTATTATTAGTTTTTAAATTAGGTTACTTAGGTGTTTGTCTTTATTTCTTTAAATGGGGTTGCTTAAGATGGTTCCATAATGTCTCGCTTATTATTATTGATTCCCAATATAATTTATCTAAATTTATGTTTCACCAGTTGTGTTGTGTGTTTGCATAGAGAGGGGAAGATAAGTTTTTTAGTTAAGATGTTTTGTTTTTAAATTGTGCAATATGAATGAAGGTTCGTTTGTTCACCATGATGTTCTTGAATGATGTTACTTATTAATATTAATAGGTTTTTATGCTTCTCTCCAAAATTTTAGATAATTTGTTTTATTATGAAAATGAGTTAGAACCACCATGATGATGATTCTTCCTAATTTAGCGAACTTAGCTTCAAGGTTTACAAATTATGCAAATTGGATATTGAATGGCGCCTTCCCTCCCCGCTCCTCCGCCGAGGGGTTTCTCTGTGACTTTCCCTCCTTGCTCAGGACCATGGCGATCCGCAAGCTAAGTTCTCGTCTTCTCCATCCTTCCGCCTCGTCCTTGGGTCCCTCTGGTTCGTCTCTCTTGGTTTTTTGTCTGGTTTTTTACTGGAAGGAGTTACTGTTTTATTGCTGGAAAGTGTCTCTCGCCTCTCTGCGATTCCCATGGAGGGGTCTCTGATGGACTTTGAAATTGGTGAGAGATTCGAACATGAGGTGTTGAATCGTTTTGGAAGGATGATTCATGGTTGTAACAACTTTGGCAATAGATTCTTTCTTCTGGCTACTTTCAGACGTCATCTCTTTAGACTCACAGAAGGCTCTGTTGCTTTAGCTCTGCAATCCTGTCTTAGAGGTGTAGCTTCGGGTTTCCAAGTTTCTTTTCAGAGTAACAACCATTTTAGGTTCACAGTCTCCTGCAAGTGAAAGCTCTTGTTTGGTTTTGGGTAATTGATGAAACCTAGTTTGCTAATAGTGTGCTCTAAGTGTTTCATGAGAACAATTAGCAAACAAGATGGAGCAAAGGATCTAGTCGGTAGAGACCACAAGTGTAGGGCATTGACGGCGTCCATGCAAATAGTGTAAGCCCATCAACAAGAGGAGAAAGCCCTAATGACGGCATCCATTCAAATGGTATAAGTCCATTATCAAAAGGTGTCCACAAGCTTCATCAAGAGATGAGAAGGAAGATGTTGAAAAGTTAGGAGCTCAAGGCAAAGGTATAACCAATAGGAGCTCTTTTTTGCTTTTGGTGATCAAGACTCCATAGAGGGAGTAATCACATTTAGGATAGATAGCCGTACTATCAAGAGGGGCGAAATCGTTGATGAAATGCGGTTATCAAGTGCTACTAGGTGTTCATGATCATTGCATATGCATATAGATGCTAGTAACACTAACTTGACCCGTGGAAGACTCTTTGAAAAGGCTAACACACGTGCACCTAAGTGAGAGACACTTTGGAGTGTTAGCGCCTTTGGAAACGGGGTGAAGTTTGAGGGTTAGAGAGGGTTTGGTCCTCTCTTCCTCCTGCCGAGCTTGCTCGGCAGGATTCGGCAAATTTCGGAAACGTTTCAATAGAAAAACTAGCATCGGACTCTAACTTGACTGAGCGTCGGACCATTCTTTTCGGTCCGACGGCTAACCCCTTCAGCAAGCGTCGGACGCTTCGTTTCGGAGCGTCGGACCATTGTCTTCAGGGTCCGACGGTGCAGAGCCGTAGCAGGTCGACACGTGGAGAGCAGAGGAGCGTCGGACGGTTTTCAGCGTTTTGGAACCTCTCTGGAAACGTCGGACGCTGGTGAGTTTTAGTCCGATGGCCTGTTGTTTCAGAGTCCGACGGTGGTTTTCGGCGGAGCGTCGGACCGGAGGTTTGGTCCGACGGCTTACCGTCCGACGGTCGTTTTGGCACGAGAAAGTAGCCGTTGTGATCCAACGTTCGACTTCAAACGGCAGAGGACACGTGGCGTCCATCTGAGGCGTCGGACCGGCATTGTTAGTCCGACGGTCAGGCCGTCGGATAGTCCGACGGTGCGCCGTTTTGTCCAAACGGCTAGTTCTTTGTGTGTGGCTTATAAATAGTCACTTGGCCGGTTTGGAAAGGATCTCTTGGCACTCCTGAATATCATAATATACTTGTGAGCCTTCCCACTCCATTCTCACTCATCCTACTTGATTGTGTTCATCATTTGGTGAGTTTGGAGAGCATCAAGTGCATTGCATTGATTGAGATCATCTAGAGGCACTTGGTAGTTGTCTTTCGTAGTGGTTTCTCTTGTTACTCTTGGAGTTTGCCGACTCCTAGATGGCTTGGAGCTGCGAGGATCGTTGAGGGGAGTTGGTGATTGTCTCCGCTTTCGATCGGTGAAGTTGTGAGGGGCTCTTGAGCCTATCCCCGCGGGAGATCGCAAAAGGCTACTCTAGTGGATTGCTCGTAGCTTGTGGATCCCCATCTTGTGTTGGTTGTGCGGCACCCTTGAGAAGGGTTTGGCGTGTGATGCCAATTAGCACGTGAACCTCCAAGTGGGTGTATCGCTACAACGAGGACTAGCTTGCCGGCAAGCAATTGAACCTCGGTAAAAAATCTTGAGTCATTTCTCTACCGAGGACTTCTATTGTATTGTGATTGATTATTCTTTTGGTATTCTCTACTCTTCACCGGTGGTATAAGATTCGCTCTCTCTACTCTTTACACTCTCGCATTTACTCTTGTGTAGCTTGGTAGCTTAGTTGCTCACCTAGGAGTAGAGTAGAAGTAGCAACTTAGCTTCTTGTGTGTGTAATAGAGACTATAGCTTAGAACGGTTAGGTGGCTTGCATCGTTTAGTAGGCTAGCGCAAGAATTCGCTTCGCCGCTTAATTGTCTAATCATTTTGTCTTAAGTGTTGGTTGTAGAATTTTTATAGGCTATTCACCCCCCTCTAGCCATTTAGGACCTTTCAAGTGGTATCGGAGCCGAGGCACCGTTGATTTGAGGCTTAACAACCTACGGTGTAAAAATGGCTCAACTCAACATTCATATCAACAACACCAAGAAGCCACCCCAATTTGATGGCACAAATTATGCATATTGGAAGAGCAAGATGACCTCACACATCAAGTCAATCAATAGAGAGGTTTGGAAGGTTGTGGAGATAAAGATTGAGATTGCCAATGCGGCCAACCCCACAACCGCCGAAGAAAGATTACTCCAACTCAATGATATTGCGGTTTGTGCTATTCATGAGGCTCTAGATGAGAAGGTGTTTGAGCAAGTCAAAAATATTGAGAGTGCCCATGAAGCTTGGAAGAAGCTAGAAGAATCATATGAGGGCACCAAGGGTGTGAAGACCGCAAGAGCATACATCTTGAAGGACAAGTTTGCTAGCTTCAAGATGAAGGAAGATGAAACCGTGCCGGAGATGTTCCATAGATTGCAAGTCATTGTGAATGATTTCAAGGCCGTGGATTAAGAGGTGAAGGATAGTGACTTCTCAATGAAATTCTTGAAGAGCTTGCCCAAGAGGTTTGCTACCTTGATCACGGTTTTGGTGAAGACTACATTGAGTGAGTTGACACCAAACCAAGTACTTGCGGAGGTGATGACCGATGATGCCTATAGAGATGATGATGACAAGGAGGAGTTGATCAATAAAAGGAAGAAAGAAAAAGATGAAGACTCCAAAGATGAGAAGAAGAAGAGTGTGGCATTCAAAGCCACATCATCATCAAAGGGCAAGGGCAAGGCAAAAGTTGAATCAAGTGAAGATCCATCAAGCACAAGTGAGAGTGATGAGGAGATGGCCCTTCTAGTGAGAAGATTTGATAAGTTCATGAAGAAGAAGGGCTACCGGGCAAGAAGGAAGAAGAATGCAAGAAAGTTTGATGGGCCAAGAAGATGCTTCAATTGTGGAAGCAAAGATCACTTGGTGGCCGATTGCCCACACTCAAGTGATGATGAGCACAAAGGCAAAAAGAAGAACAAGCATGAGAAGAAGGAGAAGAAAGAAAAGAAAGAATCTTCATACAAGAAGAAGAAGAACTACTCTCATGTGGTGACATAGGATAGTGATGCATCTTCAAGTGATGAAGATAGTGATAATGAGAAGAAGAGTAAGAAGAAGGCACATGCAAGCATTGCTATTCATGACAAACCTTCCATCTTCGACACTCCTTCATGCTTCATGGCCAAGGGCTCTAAAGTATCATCCGATAGTGAATCTAGTGATGATGATAGTGATGATGACCTAACAAAAGAAGAGCTAATTGACATGCTTGATGATGCTCGTATTCATTTTGACTCACTTAGAAAGGAATGCAAGGGCTTGCGCAAGGATAAACAATCCCTTGAGCAAGAACTTGAGGAGCTTAGAGCATCTTATGAGAGTCTAAAGGAAGACCATAAGAAGCTTCAAAAGTCTCACACTAAGCTTGATGAAGCTCATTCCGCTCTAATGACTCAAAATGAGAACTTGCAAAGTCAAGAACAAAAGAAGGAAATTAAAACTTACAACATAGGTATAACATGTGATATATCTTGTGAACCTATTATTGTTGCCACCACTAACCCTTCTTGTAGCACATCCACTACTACCTCACCCACTAGTGACCCTTCACTAGTAGTTGAGAACAAGAACCTAAAGGAGGAGGTTAAAAAGCTCAAACACTCCTTAGCTAAGGCTTATGGTGGTGAGGACCGCTTGCTTATGTGCTTGGGTAGCCAAAGGGCATCTCTCCACAAAGAGGGATTGGGCTATACCCCCAAGAAAGGCAAGACCGCCTTTGCTCTTCACAAGACTTGTTTTGTGAAGAGAAGTGGCCGGTATTGCACAAAATGCAAGCAAGTTGGTCATTTAGAGCAAGATTGCAAAAGCAAGAAATCCAATGCATATGTATCCTCAATTAAGTTTGATTCTTGCTACATTCTCACTAAGGGATCAAATGGTGTGAAGGCTAAGTTTGTTGGTACATCCATGTTGGGTCCAAAGAAGAAGACTATTTGGGTACCAAAGAGCTTAGTCACAACCTCCAAGGACCCAAGCAACATTGGGTACCTAAAAAGAATTGATCTCTTTTAGTAGGTCAATTACAAAGCCGGAGGAAGGCATTGGGTGCTTGATAGTGGATGCACACAACATATGACCGGTGATTCTAGTATGTTTGGCTCTCTCAACACAAGTGCAAATAGTGACTATGATGCAATTATATTTGGTGATAACAAGAAAGGAAAAGTGAAAGGATTTGGTAAGATTGCAATATCCAATGACATGTCCATCTCCAATGTGTTGCTAGTTGAAAGCTTGAACTTCAATTTACTCTCTGTTGCACAACTTTGTGATCTCGGTTTCAAGTGCATATTTGGGGTTGATGATGTTGAAATTGTTAGTGTTGATGGCTCAAATTTGATATTCAAAGGTTTTAGATATGACAACCTATATCTTGTGGATTTCAATGCAAGTGAAGCTCAATTGTCAACTTGTTTGATCACTAAGTCAAGTTTGGGTTGGTTATGGCATAGAAGGCTTAGTCATGTTGGAATGAAACAATTGAACAAACTAGTGAAGCATGATCTAGTTAGGGGTTTGAAAGATGTCACTTTTGAGAAAGATAAGCTTTGTAGTTCATGTTGAGCCGGCAAACAAATTAGAAATACACATCCTAAGAAGAGCATGATGAGTACTAGTAAAGCTTTTGAGCTCTTGCATATGGACTTGTTTGGACCAACCACATATACTAGCATTGGTGGGAACAAGTATGGATTTGTTATTGTGGATGACTATACTAGATATACATGGGTATTCTTTCAAATTGACAAGAGTGAAGTTTATGATCTATTCAAGTCTTTTGTCAAGAGAAGCTAAAATGAGTTTCAAACAACCATCAAGAAAGTTAGAAGTGACAATGGTAGTGAATTCAAGAACACTAAGATTGATGGATTGTGTGATGAGTATGGCATTGGATATCAATTCTCACCCAAGTATACACCACAATCAAATGGCATTGTTGAAAGAAAGAATAGAACCTTGATTGATATGGCAAGATCAATGCTAAGTGAATACAATGTTAGTCATTCCTTTTGGGCCGAAGCAATCAACACCGCTTGCTACTACATCAACCGCTTATATTGCCATGGTATGCTTGCAAAGACTCCATATGAGCTATTGAATGGTAGAAAGCCCAGCATTGCATATTTTCGGGTTTTTGGTTGCAAATGCTACATTCTCAAGAAAGGCACAAGATTGAGCAAGTTTGAAAAGAAATGTAATGAAGGTTTCTTACTTGGCTATTCAACCACAAGCAAGGCATATAGAGTTTGGAATTTGGCAAGTGGTACTCTTGAGGAGGTACATGATGTTGAATTTGATGAAACCCAAGGCTCTCAAGATGAAGTTGAAAATCTTAGTGATGTGAGAGGCAATGACTTGGCTGATGCAATGAAAGATATGGATATTGGTGATATTAGACCGAGGCAAGTCAATAATGATGAAGATGATGGTGCTATTCATACTAGTATGCAAGTTGAAAATGAAGCAAGTGCAAGTGACTCACAAGATCAATCTCAAATGCAAGATCAACAAGCTAGTTCATCTCAATCCAATGATCAAGTTCCTATTCTCCAACCGGTTTCTATTGCAAAGGATCATCCTTTGGATCAAATCATTGGTGGTATTCAAAGTGGAGTTCAAACAAGAGCAAGGCTAGCTCAAATTTGTGAGTATTTCTCATTTGTGTCATCTATTGAGCCAACCAAGATTGAGGAAGCATTGAAAGATGTTGATTGGATTAATGCCATGCATGAAGAGCTCAACAATTTCACAAGAAATCAAGTTTGGGAGCTAGTGGAAAGACCAATGAAACACAATGTGATTGGAACCAAATGGGTCTTTAGAAACAAGTAAGATCAAGATGGCATAGTAATAAGGAACAAGGCTAGATTGGTTGCACAAGGTTACACTCAAGTAGAAGGTCTTGATTTTGGAGAAACCTATGCACCGGTTGCTAGATTGGAAGCAATTAGAATCTTGTTAGCCGATGCTTGTGCCCACAACATCAAGCTTTATCAAATGGATATCAAGAGTGCATTTCTCAATGGGTACATCAATGAGTTGGTATATGTGGAACAACCTCCTGGATTTGAAGATGTGAAGAAACCCAACCATGTGTACAAGCTAAGAAAGGCATTGTATGGTTTGAAGCAAGCACCTAGAGCATGGTATGAAAGATTGAGAGATTTCTTGCTCTCTAAAGGGTTCAAAATGGGAAAGGTTGATACAACTCTCTTCTCTGAGAAGCTTGGTAATAATTTATTTGTGTTGCAAATATATGTGGATGATATCATATTTGGATCAACAAATCAAGATTTCTGTGAAGAATTTTGCAATATGATGGCAAGTGAGTTTGAAATGTCCATGATCGGTGAGCTTAGCTACTTCCTTGGTCTTCAAGTCAAGCAAATGAAGAATGGTACATTTGTAAGTCAAGGCAAGTACATAAGGGACATGGTGAAGAAATTTGGATTGGAACTTGCAAAGGCCATGAATACTCCTATGGCAACTAATGGGCATTTGGACTTGGATGATAGTGGCAAAATGGTAGATCAAAAACTATATAGATCAATGATTGGAAGTCTCCTTTATGTGACCGCATCTCGACCGGATGTCATGTTTAGTGTGTGCATGTGTGCAAGATTTCAAGCCTCACCAAGAGAAAGTCATTTGAAAGCCGCAAAGAGAATATTGAGGTATTTGAAGGGCACACAAGATGTTGGATTGTGGTATCCAAAGGGGTCCAACTTTGAGCTTATTGGATATTCGGACTCCGACTATGCCGGTTGTAAGGTGGATATAAAAAGCACTAGTGGAACTTGTCAATTGCTTGGAAGGTCACTTGTATCATGGTCATCAAAGAAGCAAAATAGTGTTGGTCTCTCAACGGCCGAAGTGGAGTACATTAGTGCCGGAAGTTGTTGTGTACAATTGCTTTGGATGAAGGCAACTTTGAGTGATTTTGGATTGAAATACAAGAAAGTGCCTTTGCCATGTGACAATGAGAGTGCTATCAAGCTAACCAACAACCCCGTGCAACATTCAAGAACAAAGCACATTGACATTAGGCATCACTTCATTAGAGATCACCAAATCAAGGGAGACATTGCAATTGAAAGTGTTGGCACCGAAGATCAATTAGCGGATATCTTTACCAAGCCACTTGATGAGTCAAGATTTTGCAAGTTGAGAAATAAGCTAAACATACTAGACTACTCCAACATGAAGTGACAAGCATCCTATATCATATGATATGCCTCTCCTTCGACTAAAGCAAGGTAAAATTGGTTGACATGGCATTCATACTTTGATAAGGATTTGTCTAGTTCATGTAGACATGAAATGCATCTTATAGGCTCATTCATGAAAAATCAAATGTTTTCATGTATATATGGTACCACTTTTGTTCTTTATGCTTGTATGATCAAGTGGTAGCATATGACATATTGATGGGCTTGCAAACCTAGTGTTGAATCTAGAACATGAGCTCATGATGTGTAACTTAACTTGGTCAAGATAACCCTACTAGTGAGGTGTGAAGAAGCTTGTCCTTGGATCAAACTTAGTTACATATTCTAGGCAAGTGATCTAAATTGAACCAATGTGAAAATGAACTAAACCCCATTTATTGACTTGATACTCCCATAATTTGCACCATTTTTTGGTGATTGTTGACAAAGGGAGAGAAGAAAGTCACAAAGATAAGAATGGAAAGAGGACAATTAAAAATTTGAAAGCACGCAAGTAGGGGGAGCAAGCTCATGGATAAGTAGTTGCATTTGGTTGCGCATTAACATATGATTTGTTGTATTGTCAAACTTCAATTCCTTTGACTTGTTTGTTTGGTGTAATGCTTAGAAATAGGATTTGAATGGTGTTTGACAATCTAGCATGCATAGTACTTACTTGTCATACAAAGTACCTCTTTTGCTTAAATGTTGATCTTACGAGGTATTTTGAGTTTGTGATGCATGACTAGTAAACTATGGTGCTAAGGATGGTATAATTCCGCAACTCCGATGGTATCACGCTTCAAAGGTCTATTCTATATACCTTAGCATCATTTGATAGTGGTATCTCACCCAAACTTTTAAATTCATGCATATGTGAAAAATTGAACCAAACACAAGGAATCACATATGTAGGGGGAGCTAATACTACTAAAATGCAAACTTGGTTTTCATTTCATATCTTTGTGAGGGTTGTCATCAATTACCAAAAAGGGGGAGATTGAAAGCTCTTGTTTGGTTTTGGGTAATTCATGAAACCTAGTTTGCTAATAGTGTGCTCTAAGTGTTTCATGAGAACAATTAGCAAACAAGATGGAGCAAAGGATCTAGTCGGTAGAGACCACAAGTGTAGGGCATTGACGGCGTCCATGCAAATGGTGTAAGCCCATCAACAAGAGGAGAAAGCCCTAATGACGGCATCCATTCAAATGGTATAAGTCCATTATCAAAAGGTGTCCACAAGCTTCATCAAGAGATGAGAAGGAAGATGTTGAAAAGTTAGGAGCTCAAGGCAAAGGTATAACCAATAGGAGCTCTTTTTTGCTTTTGGTGATCAAGACTCCATAGAGGGAGTAATCACATTTAGGATAGATAGCCGTACTATCAAGAGGGGCAAAATCGTTGATGAAATGCGGTTATCAAGTGCTACTAGGTGTTCATGATCATTGCATATGCATATAGATGCTAGTAACACTAACTTGACCCGTGGAAGACTCTTTGAAAAGGCTAACACACGTGCACCTAAGTGATGAGAGACACTTTGGAGTGTTAGCGCCTTTGGAAACGGGGTGAAGTTTGAGGGTTAGAGAGGGTTTGGTCCTCTCTTCCTCCTGCCGAGCTTGCTCGGCAGGATTCGGCAAATTTCGGAAACGTTTCAATAGAAAAACTAGCGTCGGACTCTAACTTGACTGAGCGTCGGACCATTCTCTTCGGTCCGACGGCTAACCCCTTCAGCAAGCGTCGGACGCTTCGTTTCGGAGCGTCGGACCATTGTCCTCAGGGTCCGACGGTGCAGAGCCGCAGCAGGTCGACACGTGGAGAGCAGAGGAGCGTCGGACACTCGACGTTAGTCCGACAGTGAGCGTCGGACGGTTTTCAGTGTTTTGGAACCTCTCTGAAAACGTCGGACACTGGCGAGTTTTACGCCTGTTGTTTCAGGGTCTGACGGTGGTTTTCGGCGGAGCGTCGGACCGGAGGTTTGGTCCGACGGCTTACCGTCCGACGGTCGTTTTGGCACGAGAAAATAGCCGTTGTGATCCAACGTTCGACTTCAAACGGCAGAGGACACGTGGCGTCCATCCGAGGCATCGGACCGGCGTTGTTAGTCCGGGGTCAGGCCGTCGAACAGTCCGACGGTGCGCAGTTTTGTCCAAACGGCAAGTTCTTTGTGTGTGGCTTATAAATAGTCACTTGGCCGGTTTGGGAAGGATCTCTTGGCACTCCTGAATATCATAACATACTTGTGAGCCATCCCACTCCATTCTCACTCATCCTACTTGATTGTGTTCATCATTTGGTGAGTTTGGAGAGCATCAAGTGCATTGCATTGATTGAGATCATCTGGAGGCACTTGGTAGTTGTCTTTCGCAGCGGTTTCTCTTGTTACTCTTGGAGTTTACCGACTCCTAGACGGCTTGGAGCTGCGAAGATCGTTGAGGGGAGTTGGTGATTGTCTCCGCCTCCGATCAGTGAAGTTGTGAGGGGTTCTTGAGCCTATCCCCGCGGGAGATCGCAAAAGGCTACTCTAGTGGATTGCTTGTAGCTTGTGGATCCCCATCTTGTGTTGGTTGTGCGGCACCCTTGAGAAGGGTTTGGCGTGTGATGCCAATTAGCGCGTGAACCTCCAAGTGGGTGTATCGCTACAACGAGGACTAGCTTGCCGGCAAGCAAGTGAACCTCGGTAAAAAATCTTGAGTCATCTCTCTACCGAGGACTTCTATTGTATTGTGATTGATTATTCTTTTGGTATTCTCTACTCTTCACCGGCGGTATAAGATTCACTCTCTCTACTCTTTAGACTGTCGCATTTACTCTTGTGTAGCTTGGTAGCTTAGTTGTTCACCTAGGAGTAGAGTAGAAGTAGCAACTTAGCTTCTTGTGTGTGTAATAGAGACTATAGGTTAGAACGGTTAGGTGGTTTGCATCGTTTAGTAGGCTAGCGCAAGAATTCGCTTCGCCGCTTAATTGTCTAATCACTTTGTCTTAAGTGTTGTTTGTAGAATTTTTATAGGCTATTCACCCCCCTCTAGCCATTTAGGAACTTTCAGCAAGGCAGTGGGTTTTGAAATTTACAAACTTCGGCGTTTCATTGGGAGATCTTTTGATGTTTATTTTCGTCTTTGGAGTAATGGTGCTCCACGTTGGGAGCGTGAAAAACGTCTCTAGGAAGCAGAAGAAGCCAGATTATGGACTACAGTTCTCACAAAAAGGCAAAAGAGAGAGACTGTGAAATCGTCATCTAAAAAGGTTCATTTTGCTGAGAAGATTGCTCTTGGTTCTCCTGTCACTAAGTCCAGGCCTCCTGAGATTAAATGTTTCATCAAGATTGGTTCTTTTGATTTGAGTTTGGATTGTTCAGATGGGCCCCAACCCAAGCAGATTGCTGGTATTCTCAAGAAGCAAAATCTTGATCACATGCAAGAAGATGATCCGGTCACTCCCTCTAATTTTTGAGATATATTGAAACGACCTCGATTTCCACGAAGGGAAATCCACAGGCTCGAATTGTAATTCAACAGATTGCTTGGGACAATCCATGAAATTACCCATATCTCAGTTGACACCAGGATCCATACAACGATAATTAAGTCTTACATAAACATTTATTACATCGCCACACTGGCGGAATCAACATTCAGAGAAGCTTTAGAAGATGCGGAAGCGATTCATCCTTCACGGCCAACTTGAGTGTAGCACGTGACCCTATTCCTCGTCATCATCTCCCTCGAAGTCGTACTCATTCTCGTCACCTGACAGCAAATTTATCAGTACGATTTGTACTGGCCACGGAGCCCACCTATGCAGCATTTGCTTTGTGGAAAGTGGATGTAAGGCTATACAAGCAAACCTATAGGCTGAGGTTTTCCTATGCAGCTGTAATCAATGTTTAATTAGTCAAGTTTTATCACCAATTAACACCATCATCCCTTTTCCCATCACCACACCTCACTTACCCACACCTCACTCTCATTCGACAGGCCCAACTCCCTCTCGGGCCTATCTCAGCGGCACACTACCACAACGGGTACACTGCCGGAAAAATGTCATCCAGGGGGAGAAGAGAACACTCACTACACTAGTAGAAGCTTCACAGGAAAGGTCCATAGCCAACAGGTTGGCATATGTATCGATCGATCAACCATACACTCTGCAGAGGTTTCACTACTCACAAGATTAGCCATCATAGGTGTTGCGCAAACACCTAGGCAGAATTCCGGGTGCTTGCTTGCCTAGGTCGATGCCACCCTACCACTCAGCCCTGGGATATTCTGGATCCTACACCGTTATGCTGAGACTGGGAGACACAGTACCGGGCCCATCCAGTGGTACTGTGCATCTAGAACGGAACGGGAACCCATCGACCGTCTCCGCCCACCCTTATCACCTTTCAACCTAGCAGTAGTGGCACCGTCCTACCAAGTAGTCCAGCCGTCTCCCGCCCATCAGAAGCGAGTGAGTAGAAAAGGATTCCCATGAACCTGAAACTAGTCCATCCTAGGTTTGACCAAGCAGGCATCTCCACTTAGGGGATACTCTCCCCGTGCCATCACAGCACCTCCGTTCACGGGCTTCAAACCACCAAGGCTATCCCACCCGGAACCTCCTCAACAACTTTACCCGCCACAGGTATCTCGCTTGGGGATGCCCAGGTTGCACCCCCGGCACGACTTGCCCCATGGGCTCGTCTCACATCCCACTTGGTCGACATCAACCCTCACCACGCACCCAAGACGCACGCAGCACTCTCTCCCAGTAGTTATAATCAGTTATACACCGTCCCAATTCCACCACATAGCATATAGCAAGTAGTAAGTAGTGGAAGAGTAACAGTAAAATAAGCAGCAGCTAACCTAACAGCGGATAGCAGGGTAAAGTCTTATCAAGGCAGGGAATTCAAATATACTACCATGCAACCAATCCATACATAATCATAAAGCAATAGCAACAATGTCATTTGCAATGCGTAATAGGATCTAAGGATTTGGTGGGACGTGGCACCTTCGTAGTCGTCTCCTAGCTCTTGGAAGTACTCGTGGTCGTCTTCCTTAGTCAGATCCTCCTCCGGCTCTGAAATCGAACACGAAATAGTCGCGTCAGCGACTCCTATAGAGTATTTCAGAAAAATCCAATAAAACAAAGAGCCAAATGCACTCAAACATAGTCTTAGATTGTAGATCTCATTTTCCTGAGAATTTTGATATATGGTGCGCAATTTTTGGTCATCGTATGAATAAGTTATGAATTTCCGAAGATTATCCTATTTTCTGAAAATGGGAAAACTAGTCGGTTAATCAGGGGTAGCTCGGGATGTGGCGCGCGGGTCCAGTAGTGCGGCATGTGGCGCCTCAACAGAACACAGACCCGATGGTCGTTCAGGTGTTCGATGCTGGTTCCCAGAGAGTTGCCGGAGTTGGCGTGGCTCGGCGTGGCTCGGCGGTGGTCGGTGGTAGCTCGGCTGTGGTTGGGGTAGCTCGGTTTAGCTCGGCGAGGCTCGGGCGAATCGGAGATTTGGGGCGCCGAGGGTGCCGCTCTCCCGAGCTCTCCCGGGGAGGCTCGGGCGAATCGGAGATTTGGTGCGCCCGAGGGTGCCGTTCTCCCGAGGTCTCCCGCGGAGGCTCGGGCGAATCGGAAATTTGGGTGCCCGAGGGTGCCGTTCTCCCGAGGTCTCCTGCGGAGGCTCGGGCGAATCGGAAATTTGGGTGCCCGAGGGTGCCGTTCTCCCGAGGTCTCCTGCGGAGGCTCGGGCGAATCGGACATTTGGGTGCCGAGGGTGCCGTTCTCCCGAGGTCTCCTGCGGAGGCTCGGGCGAATCGGACATTTGGGTGCCGAGGGTGCCGTTCTCTCGAGGTCTCCTGCGGAGGCTCGGGCGAATCGGAAATTTGGGCGCCGAAGGGGCTGCTCTCCCAAGCTCTCCTGGGGAGGCTCGGGCGAATCGGAAATTCGGGTGCCGAGGGGGCTGCTCTCCCGAGCTCTCCTGGGGAGGCTCGGGCGAATCGGAGATTCGGTGCTAGCAGGGTTCCAGGGCGTCTGTTCAAGGCGGCGGTGTCTCTCCGGTGTGGCGGTCGGTGACAGGGCGGCGATGGCCATATTTCGGCAAGACAGGGCTCGGCTATCTAGCGGCGGTGCCGAGGCAGACTTGGCGAACCTCGGCGGCCTTTCTTCGCAGCGCGAGGCGTCCGGGGGTACTCGGAACGGATTTAGGCGAGGCGGAACCTGTCGGCGGCGATGTCGTCGCGACGGTGAGGTTCCGGCGGGGCTAAGGAGGTCTTCTAGGAGATGTATACGCGTCCAGGGTCCAAGGCGATGGTATACCAACTACCAATTTTGGCTACCGAGCTTTCCAAGGTGCTCGGTTGTGGCGGCGGCGTGTCGCCGACGACGGCGGAAAGCGGCATCGCGGCTACGACCAAGTATTGGTTCAATCGAATGCGGTCTTGTCAAATTGGTGAGGCCAGAGAGGCATACAACACTCTGGTGGCGAACTTAGCCATGGCATGACCTTCTTTTGGCTACGGCTCGCGGCGGCGCTCCGGTAAGGTCGCGGCGCACGCGGCCAAGGCGATTCAGGCTTCCTCTAGCGCTTAGATCCGCGTAGCTAGCTCAAGGGGGTCGTGGCGGTGCTCCACGATGTTCTAACCTGTACGGGTGCTAGTCGGATTGCTCGGAACGGGTGATTCGGCGTCGGAACGCGTCGGTGGTGAGCGCGCTCCGCCGAGAACGCGTCGTGCTGCGTTCTCGGTCTAGCAAGCTTGTAGTCCGGGGGTTTTGGCTGGTCGAGTGAGTGCATGGTGCAGGTGATCTTCCCGAGCCGGTATAGGCTCGTGCCTGCGCGTCCCGAGGGTGGAACGCCATGGCAAAAGCAGGGCAAGGTTCGGTCATGGCGTGCGATGGCTCACCGTGGTGTCGGTGAAGCTAGGATGGCGGTGCAGTGGCGAGTCGGAGCCGTGCAGAGCGATCGCAGTGCCGTGCCGCTCCTCGTCCGCAGCTCGGCTTCTCCTCCGTGTCCGGCTCCGGCGTGCTCCGCGGCGGCGGCGCTCCGGCAGCTTCTCCTCCTCTGCTCCGCCCTTCTCCTACGCTCTCTCTCTCGGTTTGGTGCGGTGTGCCGGTCTGTGCTGCGGTGGCGGCGAGGGAAAATGAGGGTAGGGCTTCGGGGTGCTCCAATTTATAGGCGAGCTTGGCCAGCTCCAATGGCGAACGGTCTCGATTGCGCTCGGCCGATCGAAGGGCCGAGGCTCGAGTGGATCTAGGGCTCCTGATGGCGCGGGTTCGCTTGGCGGCCAAGAAAGGAGGGGACAGGAGGGGAACAGCGGGGTCCAGGGCTCTGCCATGCTGTCGGCTGTGGGACCGGGGTCACGCCATTCGCGCGACACCCCCGGCAGGCGCGTCGCCTTCGTGAGGAAGAAGAACAGTGGGGGCGAGAGTGGCTGACAGGCGGGACCGGGTTGGCAGAGAGCGCGAGCGCGAGCGCGTGTGTGCCGATCGCGCGCGTGCGCTGCCGAGCCGCGACGTGGGCCGCGCGCGGTGAGATGAGGAGAGGAAGGTCGGGCTGGCTCGGGCTGACTGGCTGGCCGAACTCTCTTTCTCCTTTTCTGTTTTCAGTTTAGTGTATATATACATATATTGCCCATTTAACATATTGAGTAAATACAAACATAAATTGCAATAAATCCCAAATGTGAATGCATAAGTTATTATTCTATGTGATTGGAATTAAAATGCAAACTACACTCCTTTATTTACCAATTTCATAATGAAACCTATATGCTTGCACAAGAAAAATGGGTTTTCTCAATAAATAAATAAAAAATTTTAATTGGTTGGGATTTTTAGGTTGTGTGGATTTTTAGGGTTGTTACAGTCCTCCCCCCTCATTAGGATCTCGACCTCGAGATTCAGAGTTAACGTACCCATCGAAGAGGTAAGGAAACATAATCCGCAAGTCCGATTCTTTCTCCCACGTAGCTTCCCTTTCAGTGTGATTGCTCCACTGTACCTTGCACATCGGAATGGTTTTGTTTCGCGTCTCTTTGGTATCCCGTGCCAAGATCTTGATCGGATGTTCCTTGTATTCAAGTGTGTCTTGCAGGTCTAATGCATCTGTAGGAACTTGCTCCTCGGGAAGCTTCAAACACTTCCTTAATTGCGAGACATGGAACACGGGGTGTACTCCAGATAATTCCTCCGGTAGTTCCAGCTTGTAAGCAAGCTTTCCAACCCTTTTACAGATCTTGTATGGCCCAACATATCTTGGTGCCAATTTCCCTTTTACGTGGAATCTGACAGTGCCACGAAGTGGAGATACCTTGAGGTAGACATAATCCCCAACCTCGAACTCAAGCTTTCTACGTCTTCTATCTGCATAGCTCTTTTGCCTACTCTGTGCAATCCTCAAATTCTCTCTTACTTGGGCAACACCTTCTTCTGCTTCCACAATCTTAGCAGGACCGAAGAATGTCCTCTCACCTGGTTCTGACCACATTAGTGGGGTCCTACAGGGTCTCCCATACAATGCTTCAAACGGTGACATCTTGAGGCTTGTTTGATAGCTGTTGTTGTATGAGAATTCGGCGTGGGGTAGACAGCTCTCCCATCCTTCCTTGTACCTCAATACGCAAGCTCGTAACATGTCCTCGAGAATCTGGTTCACTCTTTCTGTTTGCCCATCCGTTTGCGGGTGGTATGCGGTGCTATAGTCGAGCTTGGTTCCGATGGACTTGTGCAAGGATTTCCAGAACTGTGATACGAACTGTGAGCCTCGGTCAGATATAATACTCAGAGGCGCCCCATGTAACTTCAAAATGTTTGATACGTATAGATCTGCTAGCTTTTCAACTCTATACTTCCTTTTGACCAGTATAAAATGTGCAACTTTGGTTAGACGGTCCACTATTACCCATATAGAATCATATCCATGCTCGGATCGGGGCAGTCCTATTATGAAGTCCATGGATATGCACTCCCACTTCCATTCTGGTATCTCAACTGGTTGTAGCAACCCTGCTGGTCTCTGATGTTCAGCCTTGATTCTATTGCATGTATCACATCGGGCTACATGCCCTGCAATATCTGTCTTCATATTCTCCCACCAGAAGTGCTTCCTTAGATCATGGTACATCTTGGCTGACCCTGGGTGAATGCAATATTTGGAGTCATGGCCTTCTGACAGAATCTCTTCTCGTATCGCTGAATCCGTCGGTACACAGATTCTATCCTTGTACCATACAGTTCCCTGCTCATCTTCTCGGTATTCGGGGCCTCTTCCCAGCTTCATCAAACCACGGATATAGTCTATCTCAGGACAGTTCTTTTGCGCTTCACGGATTCGTGAGGTGAGATTGTACTCGACGCGAAGCTCATTTAGCATGCCATAGGAGACTACCTCGAGCTGGAATGCGTCGAACTCTCTCCTAAGCTCAGGTGGCATAGAGTTGGGGATGAGGGTATGGCAGTAGCTTTTGCGGCTAAGTGCATCAGCGACAACATTAGCCTTTCCTGGGTGATAATGGATCTCAAGATCATAGTCCTTGATGAGTTCCAGCCATCTGCGTTGCCTCATATTCAGATCTTCCTGTGTGAAGAAGTACTTCAGGCTCTTGTGGTCAGTGTAGATGTCACACTTGTTGCTTATCAGATAGTGTCTCCAAATCTTGAGTGCATGTACCACGGCTGCAAGTTCTAGGTCATGAGTCGGGTATCGCTGCTCATGCTCCTTCAACTGTCTTGAGGCATAAGCTATCACTCTTCCTTCTTGCATTAGTACACAGCCCAAACCTTGCCGAGAGGCGTCACAATATACAACAAAATCTTTGTGAATGTCGGGTAGGGCTAGTACAGGTGTAGTAGTAAGCTTCTCCTTCAAGGTCTGGAAACTCTTCTCACATTCAGGAGTCCAGATAAACTTGTTCTCTTTCTTCAGCAAGTTGGTCATGGGTCTTGCAATCTTGGAGAAATTCTCAATAAATCTGCGATAGTATCCTGCAAGTCCCAAAAAGCTTCTGATTTCTGACACATTACAGGGTTGTTCCCACTCTTTCACAGCTTCAATTTTGGCTGGGTCTACTGCGACTCCTTCTCCTGACAGTACGTGTCCAAGGAAAGCAACTTCCTCAAGCCAGAATTCGCACTTGGAGAATTTGGCGTATAGCTGGTTGCGAGACAACCTCTCCAATACGGTCCTCAGATGATGTTCATGTTCCTCTTTTGTGGCTGAATAAACCAATATATCATCAATGAATACCACCACAAACTTGTCTAGCTCATTCATGAAGACCTTGTTCATCATGTTCATGAAGTATGCCGGAGCATTAGTGAGTCCAAATGAGACTACTGTGCACTCATATTGTCCATATCTAGTGACAAATGCAGTCTTCGGGATATCTTCTTCCCTGATCTTCATCTGATGATACCCTGATCGGAGATCGATCTTTGAGAAGTACTTGGCCTTACTCAATTGATCTAACAGATCATCGATGCGGGGCAATGGGTACTTATTCTTGACTGTAACCGCATTCAGATTCCGGTAGTCGATGCACATCCTCATCGTGCCATCCTTCTTCTTGACAAACAAAACGGGAGATCCCCAGGGCGAAGCACTTGGCCTAATGAAACCCTTCTCCAGTAATTCTCCCAGCTGCTTCTTGAGTTCCTTCAACTCATCAGCCGACATTCTATAGGGTCTTTTGGCAATCGGTGCAGTCCCTGGCATCAGCTCTATAACAAACTCCACATCTCTATCTGGTGGCATTCCTGGCAACTCCTCTGGAAATACATCATTGAATTCACAGACTACTGGCACATCTCTGAATGTCAGCTCTGTCTTATCCGCTTTAGTCTCCAGGGCACACAGGAGGGCTTGGACTCTCTCGGTTTGGGGTACACATCGGACAGCTGTTCCCCAAGGGTGGGTTACCTGAACATATCTAGGTGAACAAGATATCACTCCCCGGTGTTTGGTTAGCCAGTCCATGCCTAAGATGACATCTAAACTATTGGAGGGTAGTAGGGTTAGGTCAGCTCGAAAGTCAAGTCCCTCGATTGTGATTATCACTCCTCTACATATGTGAACGCTTCTGAAGGTTCCTAAGGGCGAGCTAGTTAGGATGGGGTTTGCTCTCAGGGTTACAGGTATGTGCTCAGTGCAGTAATAATCTTATAGTGGTTTAAGTAGGAGTTAGATGTTTTCAACGATTTAAATGAATTAAAACATTTTTCATGCTATCCTACACTCAACCAAAGAAGCATAAAGAACCATAAGAAGCATAAGATCCAAATGTCACTCATCACATGGTTATTATTACATAAAGGATGTTCCTAGCTGCTAAGAAGATCGTGCTATGCGCAGATAGCCAATGACAGGACAACTCATGGTATCACTAGTCTAAGGGCCACGCAGGGTCCCATAAGCTACTGGTGCATAAGGTCAAGTACGGCGTCGGGTATGCGGCTGTCCTCTGCCTCGATCTCGTCGTCGGTCATGGTCAGGCGCTTGACATAGTCGAGTGCTACTGCTAGCTCTGGAGTGGCCTCAATCTCCTGCATCCTTTGAGACGGACACGCTCTCAGGTTGAGCGTAGTGGGTGGTACGCGGAAGTCTCCCTCCCGGGGCTTCACCATCTCCAGTGGGGGAAGCGAACTCTGTACCTTCCGGACCTCAATAGCTCTCCTGGCATCGGACTGCTTCCAAGCTGTCTCTGTCCTCCGTAGCTTGTCCTTTAGGAACTCCACCATCTTCACGCGGTCGATCAGAATCCCTTGGTTGCGGGTGGACTTGTCCTCGGCTTTCTCCAACTGCTTCTCCAACTCCTTGATCCTGGAACGCAGCGTGATCATCTCGATTACCCTGTCTCTGCTCCTCTGCTCCTTCTCAGCAAGTGCTCTCTCCTTGTCGTCTAGCCTCCTCTGTAATTCCAACACTCTGCTGTTCAGGTAGTCATTGCGAAGCCCAAAATCTCCGACCTTGTCTCGCAAGTCGGCGATCTCGGCTCGGTGTAACTCATCACGGCGCTGCATCTCCAACTGCAAGTCAGTGACTGCTCTGCTCAAACTCTCCAGGGTCTGAGTCCCTTTCTGCAAACTGTCCTCGACCTCTGCCATGCGTGCTCGGTCACGCCGCCTCCTTTGCTCCAATGAGCTGATGAACTCGTCCTGCTCCTGGAGGTGGTGTGCCACTGTGCGTAGGCAAGGGTCAGTCTCGGCCTGAACGATCTGGCCGGTGTACAGAATCCTCTGGATGGGGTCAGGGTGCAGCTCCAAGGCCTGAGGTAGCAGACGGAAGTGGGTCCCCTTAAGGTACTCGTATGCTGTGTACACAACTGCGCGTAGTACCTTGCGGGAGACAGACTGTACTCCGTCCTCCACAGTCTCTCCAGTAGTGTAGTCAGTAAAAACCGGCATTCCTGGAAGGGTCAGGCTGACGGGTGTCTCAACTCTGGTAGTGACAGGTCCTTCAAACCTCTCAGCCTCGACAAGCTTCCCTCGGCTGAAGTACTGGATCTGGTCAGACGGTGCTCCCAGCTCCTCCAGCACCTGGCGTAGTACCATGGCAAATCCGCCGTGGTTCCTCCCATTGATCGGGATCTCGATAGTGCCGTCGTGCAGTGGACGAAGTGGTGGTCCAAGGCTGGTCATCTGCAAATTTTTCGAGAAACGGATTAGCAGGTCCTTGTATTAGATAAGCCATTGCATAAAAAGTGAATGCAAGGTCGGTAATATAACCGAAAGAGAGTCTGGCTTCCTATTCTAACGTCCATTTTCTATGGGTCTCGTCCTACAGTCAAGTATGGCTTTGATACCAACTGAAACGACCTCGATTTCCACGAAGGGAAATCCACAGGCTCGAATTGTAATTCAACAGATTGCTTGGGACAATCCATGAAATTACCCATATCTCAGTTGACACCAGGATCCATACAACGATAATTAAGTCTTACATAAACATTTATTACATCGCCACACTGGCGGAATCAACATTCAGAGAAGCTTTAGAAGATGCGGAAGCGATTCATCCTTCACGGCCAACTTGAGTGTAGCACGTGACCCTATTCCTCGTCATCATCTCCCTCGAAGTCGTACTCATTCTCGTCACCTGATAGCAAATTTATCAGTACGATTTGTACTGGCCACGGAGCCCACCTATGCAGCATTTGCTTTGTGGAAAGTGGATGCAAGGCTATACAAGCAAACCTATAGGCTGAGGTTTTCCTATGCAGCTGTAATCAATGTTTAATTAGTCAAGTTTTATCACCAATTAACACCATCATCCCTTTTCCCATCACCACACCTCACTTACCCACACCTCACTCTCATTCGACAGGCCCAACTCCCTCTCGGGCCTATCTCAGCGGCACACTACCACAACGGGTACACTGCCGGAAAAATGTCATCCAGGGGGAGAAGAGAACACTCACTACACTAGTAGAAGCTTCACAGGAAAGGTCCATAGCCAACAGGTTGGCATATGTATCGATCGATCAACCATACACTCTGCAGAGGTTTCACTACTCACAAGATTAGCCATCATAGGTGTTGCGCAAACACCTAGGCAGAATTCCGGGTGCTTGCTTGCCTAGGTCGATGCCACCCTACCACTCAGCCCTGGGATATTCTGGATCCTACACCGTTATGCTGAGACTGGGAGACACAGTACCGGGCCCATCCAGTGGTACTGTGCATCTAGAACGGAACGGGAACCCATCGACCGTCTCCGCCCACCCTTATCACCTTTCAACCTAGCAGTAGTGGCACCGTCCTACCAAGTAGTCCAGCCGTCTCCCGCCCATCAGAAGCGAGTGAGTAGAAAAGGATTCCCATGAACCTGAAACTAGTCCATCCTAGGTTTGACCAAGCAGGCATCTCCACTTAGGGGATACTCTCCCCGTGCCATCACAGCACCTCCGTTCACGGGCTTCAAACCACCAAGGCTATCCCACCCGGAACCTCCTCAACAACTTTACCCGCCACAGGTATCTCGCTTGGGGATGCCCAGGTTGCACCCCCGGCACGACTTGCCCCATGGGCTCGTCTCACATCCCACTTGGTCGACATCAACCCTCACCACGCACCCAAGACGCACGCAGCACTCTCTCCCAGTAGTTATAATCAGTTATACACCGTCCCAATTCCACCACATAGCATATAGCAAGTAGTAAGTAGTGGAAGAGTAACAGTAAAATAAGCAGCAGCTAACCTAACAGCGGATAGCAGGGTAAAGTCTTATCAAGGCAGGGAATTCAAATATACTACCATGCAACCAATCCATACATAATCATAAAGCAATAGCAACAATGTCATTTGCAATGCGTAATAGGATCTAAGGATTTGGTGGGACGTGGCACCTTCGTAGTCGTCTCCTAGCTCTTGGAAGTACTCGTGGTCGTCTTCCTTAGTCAGATCCTCCTCCGGCTCTGAAATCGAACACGAAATAGTCGCGTCAGCGACTCCTATAGAGTATTTCAGAAAAATCCAATAAAACAAAGAGCCAAATGCACTCAAACATAGTCTTAGATTGTAGATCTCATTTTCCTGAGAATTTTGATATATGGTGCGCAATTTTTGGTCATCGTATGAATAAGTTATGAATTTCCGAAGATTATCCTATTTTCTGAAAATGGGAAAACTAGTCGGTTAATCAGGGGTAGCTCGGGATGTGGCGCGCGGGTCCAGTAGTGCGGCATGTGGCGCCTCAACAGAACACAGACCCGATGGTCGTTCAGGTGTTCGATGCTGGTTCCCAGAGAGTTGCCGGAGTTGGCGTGGCTCGGCGTGGCTCGGCGGTGGTCGGTGGTAGCTCGGCTGTGGTTGGGGTAGCTCGGTTTAGCTCGGCGAGGCTCGGGCGAATCGGAGATTTGGGGCGCCGAGGGTGCCGCTCTCCCGAGCTCTCCCGGGGAGGCTCGGGCGAATCGGAGATTTGGTGCGCCCGAGGGTGCCGTTCTCCCGAGGTCTCCCGCGGAGGCTCGGGCGAATCGGAAATTTGGGTGCCCGAGGGTGCCGTTCTCCCGAGGTCTCCTGCGGAGGCTCGGGCGAATCGGAAATTTGGGTGCCCGAGGGTGCCGTTCTCCCGAGGTCTCCTGCGGAGGCTCGGGCGAATCGGACATTTGGGTGCCGTTCTCCCGAGGTCTCCTGCGGAGGCTCGGGCGAATCGGACATTTGGGTGCCGAGGGTGCCGTTCTCCCGAGGTCTCCTGCGGAGGCTCGGGCGAATCGGAAATTTGGGCGCCGAAGGGGCTGCTCTCCCGAGCTCTCCTGGGGAGGCTCGGGCGAATCGGAAATTCGGGTGCCGAGGGGGCTGCTCTCCCGAGCTCTCCTGGGGAGGCTCGGGCGAATCGGAGATTCGGTGCTAGCAGGGTTCCAGGGCGTCTGTTCAAGGCGGCGGTGTCTCTTCGGTGTGGCGGTTGGTGACAGGGCGGCGATGGCCATATTTCGGCAAGACAGGGCTCGGCTATCTAGCGGCGGTGCCGAGGCAGACTTGGCGAACCTCGGCGGCCTTTCTTCGCAGCGCGAGGCGTCCGGGGGTACTCGGAACGGATTTAGGCGAGGCGGAACCTGTCGGCGGCGATGTCGTCGCGACGGTGAGGTTCCGGCGGGGCTAAGGAGGTCTTCTAGGAGATGTATACGCGTCCAGGGTCCAAGGCGATGGTATACCAACTACCAATTTTGGCTACCGAGCTTTCCAAGGTGCTCGGTTGTGGCGGCGGCGTGTCGCCGACGACGGCGGAAAGCGGCATCGCGGCTACGACCAAGTATTGGTTCAATCGAATGCGGTCTTGTCAAATTGGTGAGGCCAGAGAGGCATACAACACTCTGGTGGCGAACTTAGCCATGGCATGACCTTCTTTTGGCTACGGCTCGCGGCGGCGCTCCGGTAAGGTCACGGCGCACGCGGCCAAGGCGATTCAGGCTTCCTCTAGCGCTTAGATCCACGTAGCTAGCTCAAGGGGGTCGTGGCGGTGCTCCACGACGTTCTAACCTGTACGGGTGCTAGTCGGATTGCTCGGAACGGGTGATTCGGCGTCGGAACGCGTCGGTGGTGAGCGCCCTCCGCCGAGAACGCGTCGTGCTGCGTTCTCGGTCTAGCAAGCTTGTAGTCCGGGGGTTTTGGCTGGTCGAGTGAGTGCATGGTGTAGGTGATCTTCCCGAGCCGGTATAGGCTCGTGCCTGCGCGTCCCGAGGGTGGAACGCCATGGCAAAAGCAGGGCAAGGTTCGGTCATGGCGTGCGATGGCTCACCGTGGTGTCGGTGAAGCTAGGATGGCGGTGCAGTGGCGAGTCGGAGCCGTGCAGAGCGATCGCAGTGCCGTGCCGCTCCTCGTCCGCAGCTCGGCTTCTCCTCCGTGTCCGGCTCCGGCGTGCTCCGCGGCAGCGGCGCTCCGGCAGCTTCTCCTCCTTTGCTCCGCCCTTCTCCTACGCTCTCTCTCGGTTTGGTGCGGTGTGCCGATCTGTGCTGCGGTGGCGGCGAGGGAAAATGAGGGTAGGGCTTCGGGGTGCTCCAATTTATAGGCGAGCTTGGCCAGCTCCAATGGCGAACGGTCTCGATTGCGCTCGGCCGATCGAAGGGCCGAGGCTCGAGTGGATCTAGGGCTCCTGATGGCGCGGGTTCGCTTGGCGGCCAAGAAAGGAGGGGACAGGAGGGGAACAGCGGGGTCCAGGGCTCTGCCATGCTGTCGGCTGTGGGACCGGGGTCACGCCATTCGCGCGACACCCCCGGCAGGCGCGTCGCCTTCGTGAGGAAGAAGAACAGTGGGGGCGAGAGTGGCTGACAGGCGGGACCGGGTTGGCAACGAGCGCGAGCGCGAGCGCGTGTGTGCCGATCGCGCGCGTGCGCTGCCGAGCCGCGACGTGGGCCGCGCGCGGTGAGATGAGGAGAGGAAGGTCGGGCTGGCTCGGGCTGACTGGCTGGCCGAACTCTCTTTCTCCTTTTCTGTTTTCAGTTTAGTGTATATATACATATATTGCCCATTTAACATATTGAGTAAATACAAACATAAATTGCAATAAATCCCAAATGTGAATGCATAAGTTATTATTCTATGTGATTGGAATTAAAATGCAAACTACACTCCTTTATTTACCAATTTCATAATGAAACCTATATGCTTGCACAAGAAAAATGGGTTTTCTCAATAAATAAATAAAAAATTTTAATTGGTTGGGATTTTTAGGTTGTGTGGATTTTTTAGGGTTGTTACATATATCTCTGTTGAATTTTCAAAATTCAAATTTCAAACAGTGGAGTAACTCGACATTGGTTACTGAAGTGATTAATTGTGCTCGTCGCCTCGGAAAATGCACCCGCTACTTTAGCACTAATGACAAGAGGTTTTATTGCAAATCAATGGTCTGTTGTGCGGCGTGTTTTAAATTCGGGCATAAATCCTCATCCTGTTACACGAAGAGTCGGCCCAATTTTTTCTGGTGGCCCAAGAAGCCAATAGCTACAGAAAAGGCCGTCTCGGCTCCCCAACCGGCACACTTAGAAGTTGAAGGGACGGTTCCAAACAGTGTTTCTTCCCCAAATCGCCTTATTGAGGGAGAAAACCCCACTCGCCATTTTTGCTCCTCCTCCGCTGAGACTCCGCTCCACAGTGCAACCGCCTTTGATAGTGCTGCTACACCAGCGAATACTTCCATTGCAAGCGATGATCACTTTGAAGAATCAATGGCGAACTTTGCTGTTGACCCTGCTCCGTATGTGCCGGTCGAAATGGAGTGGAAGACTGGGCGCGTCCTGCTCTTTGGAGGATCATCATCAGTGGTAACCCCTCTCGTCGTCATGAGGATTTCGCTATTGTTATTGTTCATCCGCCACCTCATCAGAATCACCTGTATGACACTATGGATGAAGTAGTAGACTATTTTGAGGCTGAGCATCATGTTAGAGTGCTGTCAATTTGTCTGTCACCGTTGGGGCTCTGTTTAATTCAGTTCCACTCTCCAGTAGCTAGGCAGACTATGGTTAACCTCAGTCCTCATCAGTTAGATGCCGTAAGAGAAATCGTGGTTGAAGAACATGACAGGGGGATTAATTTGAGAAATTGCCCTTTTACACGAACTTGCTGGATTATGTTCTTGGCTTTCCCTCTAGATTTTCAGACAAGGGATATCATTTCACAGGCAGTTGGTCATTTTGGTTCAGTTGTCACTTGGACAAACAACACCCGCTGTAGGTCCAGAATCCTCCTTCGCTGCAAGGTCACCCTGATCAGTAGGGTGCCAAGAAGCCTGCTTATTTGTGAAGGCTGTTCCGTCGGAGACAGTGGATCCTCTTGGTCTGTGCCTGTTTTTGTTCTAAACAGTCAGCAAAATGATGTGTTGGCGGCAGATGAGGATCAAGTCCCTCCAAATGGCAACCCCCACCCAGTGAATGGTCACTTTCTGAATGAGAATGTCAACCTGGCTAATCCCTTCCCAGGTTTCTTTGAAGATGTAGGAGACCTCAATCATGTACACCAGGAGAATGTTAATCATGGATGGGAAATGCCACCTCACTAGGATCCCCAAGTGAATAACATGGGCTGGGCACCTTGGGTTCAGCAAGATGGTGAGATGGTAGAGGACAATGAGCTTGCTGCTATCAATAATCTTGCCAACATGGTGGTTGAACAAGCTGTTGCCAATGGGGGAATGCAACATCTAGAGGTGCCCCAAGACAGTCACTCTGTGAGTAGTGACACAAATGTGTTTTTCTGTGCTCAAGGCCCTCCTATCACACTAGAGTTACCCCTCCCAGCTGATCGGGTTTCAGCCCAGAGATCCTTGGCTGTTTCCAGGCTTGGTATCCAGCTATTCTCCAAGCCTGGTATCCAACACTTTGACAATGACTATCTTATAAGGGAGCTAGCAAACAGGCTTGGACTGCATCAAGTGTTTGGCCCAGCCCCTTCTGTTGAAATGTTACTGCAAGAGTTGGCCCAGAAAGCCCAAGAAATTCAAGTCACCCTGCCCATAAAGAGCCCTATGCCTACGAGAAGCTGGAATTTTATTCCTGACCCTCTTGTTCCTGATACTTGTCTTCTAAGTATTGATAATCCTAGCTGGGGAAACAATTTAGAGACTTCTACCTCCTCCTGTTCCAGAAGGCCTAGACTAGAATTGCTCAGCAATAACTTGCCCTCAACTGCTAGTCAAGCTTTAGTGCTCTATGACCATAGTTTTGCTGCTTAGCAGATCCTTAGCAATCTACATCCGGAAAGATTCTGTGGTGGTGTTGATGAGCACTTGGGTGGCCTCTCAGAGTGTATGGTGGAAGATACTCCTTGTGAATCTGATAGCTTGATGGTTGAGGCTAATGCAGAATGCACCCCTACAGCTGAAAAGAAAAGGAAGACCAGAGGGAAAACCCCTTTGGTGGATGATGAGGTTAGGAGATGCTCCAGGTTTAAAAAAGACAGTACACTTGAGCATCATCAGCTTGATAATGAGCCAAGATGAAAGAGGGGTGTAGCCAAGAAATCCATTTCAATCTCGACAATGGAAGGGCTAAAAAATGCTATTGTCTGCAAAAGTTTGGAAGAAGACATGAAAGACTCAGGGATTGGGTCAATCAGTGCATCTACTTTGATTGAGTTTGGAAGGTCTTTCTATGGTGTCCCTCCTGGCAAGCTGGACGACTCCATGCTGATGACTGACGAAGAAGATTAATCCAATGATTTCTCGCTATGATGAAGCTTTTGTTTTTGTTTGCTTCTGGTTTAAACTGATGGTCTATTGTCTTATTTCTGGCTATGATACTCTAAGTTGTGGTGGTTGTACCCCAAACTACTCCTCCCCCTTATATACTTTGTTGGAATGTGCGAGGTTTAAATGATAAAGATAAATGGGACTCAATTATAAGCAAAATTGAGGAGAGTGATGCTAATATGTTCTGTCTTCAGGAAACCAAGAGAGCTGCTATTGATATATCTTTTATTAGGAAGTTTGTCCCTAAAAGGTTTGATAAATTTGATTTTTGCCCCTCGGATGGGGCTTCTGGGGGCATCTTAGTCTGCTGGGCTTCCGACTGCTTCTCAGCCATCACCTTAGACAAGCAACCGTTTGCCGTTTCTTTGTCAGTATCCTCACTGCATAATCTGGAAAGCTGGAATCTTGTTGTAGTTTATGGCCCTTGTAGGCAGCCTGCTAGAGACGAGTTTGTTAATTGGCTTTATAATCTAGAAATTGATGATGAAGAGCTTTGGTTGCTCATGGGGGGATTTCAATTTCTATCGGTCTGTTGAAAACAGAAATAAACCTGGGGCAATTTTTCACACCCAATTTTAAAGATAAAATGGGATGCATAATCTTATGTGCGCCCAGAGATCAGTCACACACATAAGCCAACAAATTGCATAAATTGTATCATAACCAATGTTTAATACATAGCGAATAATATCAAAGTCATTACACAGCAGAAAAATAAAGATAACTCTCGCGGTAGCTCCATAGCACAGGGACGTCGACTGGTGAAGCACAAGTCTAGTAGTCCTCTGGGTAGTCCTCATCACTATCACCATCTGTTACCCATCCGGGATTTTTAACCAAGTAATGAAAAATAAACAAGCGTAAGTACATGTCGTACTCAACAAGACTAGCATGGGTTCATGAGGCTCAAAAGGTTGACACGGTTTAACAGCAGGTTGCTTTTAATTAATCATCTTTTATGCAGTTGGATAGCAACAAGTTAATATGCCCATTCTCATGATCAGAGTAAACACAATTAATGAGTAGCAATAAATAGATAAGCAACAAGTAAACATCACCCTGAAAGATAACTTTTCCGTGAGTTTTCCGGGCCACTCGTGACCGTGAGCGCGGCTAGTATACCAGTTTTACACTCTGCAGAGGTTGTGCACTTTCACTATGAGCCGTGATTCCCATTTGCTCGGGTTAATTACTCCCATAACACTACCAAGGTGAGAGAGCAGGGTTTCACTATGAAGCCTTTCAAAGGTTCGTCTAACATGTTAGGGACGCGAGGTTTCCGTGGCAAGCAGATGTAGAGCCCCTCTTCCATATGGCACAAGGTCACGCAGGTTATACACATATGGACAGAGGCCGCACTATACCCGAGTCGTCAAAGCCCCTCTTGCGCCTTTCGGTAACCTCTAACAAGCTAGAAAAGGTCCTCATACTGAGCTAAAACCAGAGCCATATAGCCCTCATAGTTGCACTGTTAGTCCCAGCTTTTGCTGACGGATCATTACCAAGGGGGAAGGATATGGTGCATCATAAAACTATGCTCCAATCCCCTAGTTCCATGTTGCTAAAAAGGCATCTTTTAATCCTTATTGCATATTCAATTAATCAGTTTACATGATCATGATATCAATAACGCACTAGCATCAATTACCATATGCATAATCCCATAGGTTGCAAGGAACAGGATAACAAAACTGGGAAGTAACTATGGTTAAAAAGGAAGACACATGCAAATGCAGTTATTTATTTGGTGAATAGGACAACAAGGATGATCCATGCTAATACTTGCCTTGATCAGCAAACTCCTGGTGATCCGGGTTGTCGCAGTACTGATCTTGATCACCCGCGTAAGGCTCACCGTCTATACACGATCCATCATAACAACACACACGCATACAAGGGCAACATGCATACAAACAAGAGTTTTCATTAGAACAGTACACCAACAGAGAGAAAATAAATTAAAAAGGTTATAAAACAAATCTACGCGTTGCTACGATCACATCGATATAAAGTTTGCACAAATCGGATTTAAAACGAGGAAAATATGATTTTTACAAGATTTATAATAGAATAATAATAGATTAAATATAATCTCGAATTTTAAGAGTGAAAAATATATGAAACAGTGGTACCATCAGATAGATTATGAAATTACAAATCTAACGCAATTTGAATCGTTCAAATCGGAGCTAAAACGTGGAAATTATAAATAAAACAATTTTGAATTCAAATCTAAAAACACATTTTCATATATACCGAAAATAAATACGCCTTCAAATGTAATCTACTGAATACGCTAAGGGCTGCGGGCTAAGCATTAAAAACCGCAGGGGTTTATTCGCAAAAACGTCGGCCGAATCGGTAAGGGCTGCTCTTCGGCCGTCCGATTCAAAATCGGCGGATCAGATTAAAAGAGGGGAGGGGCTCTGCTCTATTTCCTTTTTCCGTTTTCCAATTTCATTTTCCAAAAGGGTTTTCAAATTGGGTTTTGAAATATTTGAGAAATTCAAATAAGCTACAACAGTACAAAGAAGAAATGCTCCAGCATGAATGCATCATACATGTGTATGACCTAGGTTTGATTTTATATTTGAGAAAAATTATTATTTCCCTATATTGGAATGATCAATTAATTGTACAATTAAATAAATTTCTACTATTTAAAAGAATGCAATTTTTCGGGTGTTACACAATTTCAATGATACAATCATCTTCAATAGTATCATCAGTCATCTTGGGCTCATTGAACTTCCCATCAAAGGCAGAAGTTATACCTGGAGTAATCTGCAAGATTCTCCTCTCCTTGAGCAAATTGATTGGTTCTTCACATCAGTGGCTTGGACAAACCAATTTCCAAACTCTCTGGTTCTCCCCCTGGCCAAGATTACCTCTGGTCACCTTCCTTGCAAAGTGCAAATTGGTACCAAGATTCCCAAAGCCAATATTTTCAGATTTGAAATTTTTGGCTAAGCCATCCAGATGTATGGAACAAGTTAGCAATACTTGGATTACCCCTGTGAGATAGACCAATAGCGCTCATCTAGCCAGTGCTAAATTTAAGCTCCTAAGAAGGGTTCTTAAATTATGGGCTAAGGGATTATCAAACCTTTCCAAGCTAATTGCCAACTGCAACATGACCAGCAAATTCTTTGATAAACTGGAAGAATCAAGAAATCTTTACCCGCAGGAATTTAAATTCAGAGATATCATCAAAGCACACATAAGAAGACTCCTTGCTATGCAGAATGACAATTGGAAGCAAAGATATACCCAAAGAGTCATGAAGTTTGGAGATGAAAACACTAGATTTTTCCATGCATGAGCCACTGAAAGGTACAGGAAGAATGTCATCTCTCAGATTATGGATGACAGTGGGAGGATGGTCACTGATCATGGGGAAAAATGTGCTCTCTTCTATCAAGAGTTTAAAAGAAGGCTAGGCAACTCGATAGGAATCTCCATGCAGTTCAACTTGCAAACTCTTGTACAAATGCATAATGACCTTGACTCTCTCTATGTATTCCTTTTAGCAATGATGAGATTGATGAGGTAATTCTTGCCCTCCCCAATGATAAGGCTCCAGGCCCTGATGGTTTCAATAGTCTATTTTCAAGAAAGCCTGGCCGATTATTAGGAATGATATTTATAGGCTTTGCTATGATTTCTACCATCATAGAGCAGACATCAAGAGTATCAACTCCTCCCTCATTACCCTTGTGCCTAAAAAGGATAACCCTAAAAATGTGAGTGATTTCAGGCCAATCTCCCTCTTGCACTCCTCTATTAAGGTTATTACTAAAATGCTTGCAAATAGGCTCCAGAGCAAAGCCTTACAAGTTATTCATGAGAATCAGTATGACTTCATTAAGGGTAAGACTATCCAAGACTGTTTAGGTTGGACCTTCGAGTATCTACACCAGTGTCATCAATCGAAAAGGGAAATTGCTATCATTAAACTGGACTTTGAGAAAGCTTTTGACTTAGTGTAACATGATGTTATATTGGAAATGCTAAGGGCTAAAAGTTTCCCTCTCATATGGCTAAACTGGATGAAAGAAATTCTAAGCACAGCCACTTATGCAGTCCTTCTAAATGGCACTTCAGGCAAGGAATTCAAATGTAAAAGAGGGGTCAGACAGGGAGACCCCCTCTCCCCTCTCTTGTTTGCCGTGGCTGCTGATCTTCTGCAGTGTGCGGTGAATTATGAATATCGTGAGGGAAATCTTCACCCTCCCTTCCCCCAGCCGCTGGACTCTACTTTTCCAATTGTACAATATGCCGATGACACAGTGATCATCATGCAAGGCCAAGAGTCTCAATTATTGTTACTAAAAGATATTTTGCATAAAGTCTATCTAACAAGCAGGATGAAAGTAAATTATCATAAATCTTGCCTGGTTCCAATTAACATGGATCACTCCAGAGCCACCTCTTTGGCGAATGCTCTTGGATGCATAGTGGGTGACTTCCCGTTCACCAAGCTTGGACTGCCTCTTGGGCTGACCAAGCCGCAAGTTAAAGATTTTGCCCCCCTGATCTGTCGAATTGAAAGGAGACTATCAGCCACTGTTGGTATAAATTAACTGCACTCTATTAAAGATTAATAATATCACGGTATCCGCAAGCGCACAGATAAAACAACCGATGTAGCACTTCACCAGACAATCCCGGTTTTAATATCGAACCCAAAGGAACAGTAGGTGATACTGACTAAGTCTATTGGCTCTTAACCCGATAATACAATCAATCCAGAGAAAATCAAGAATGAGGAGATAACAAATGATTATCTAGATCCGACAACCGGTAAACTTTGAATAATATCGTTCTAATCGGGCAGTGACATGAATAAGAGGTGAAATCAGAGTTCCCTCCTACCAGACACTTATACACCTATCGATCCTATCAACGGGAAGTGGACTACAGAGGACTAAACGCAGCTATCACCTACGCGATCTACCACTATCCGAACAATCAGGGGACATTCACAAGTAATTATAGCCCAGACACCACGTCTACACTACAAACTATTACTTCAACCAAAGAGCTACCAAGATCAAAGCACTCAAATAGAGTTGTAAACTTAAGAACAAATAAGAAAAAATGCTTACTTGAATCAGGATGTTGAAAACAAAAGTACCTCAGTACGCAACTCTGGGCGAGGGAGCTGAATCCAGACGAACACAGCTACGAAGAAGTTTCGACAGGCCGGGATTCCTCCGAATCTCTACTCATCTACTCTATCTCTCTAATCTCTCTCTTGATTGCTAGCCTAGATCTAGTGGATATCTATCTAATGCTTCAGGGTCTTCATTTCTTGATCTGGCTCTACTCCAGGGGGGTATGCCTCTCTATTTATAGCCCGGTGGGATGCACGTATGCCGTAGGATCAAAACGACTTGAAACAAGGGCCCAGATGAATTCTAATAGGCGATGGTAGAAGACTCCAGAAGGCGGCGCGGGGAAAACCCTAGGGGGGCGCCGGTCGGCCCCTTCCTGTGGGGTTTCGGGCTTCGGTGCTTCGGGTGTGTGTTCCAGATGCTTCTAGCGTTCTCGTGAAGATGTTTCCTTGGCCGTTAAGTTTTGTGGTAATTTTGCTCTTTAATCCTTCTTTTAAGCTTTTCTGGAAAATCCCCTGGAAAATAGACAATTCTCCAAAACTCGTGGAATCTGTCAGTAATAACCCTATTCTACTGGATATTCATATTTAATGCAGGGATAATTGATAATAAAATTTGGATGATAACAGGTGTCAACAATTACCCCCCACTTAGGCTTTTGCTCGTCCCGAGAAAAAGGTTGGTTTTAACATGTAAGATTCTTAGAGAGAATGGAGCATTTAGAACATAACTTGAGAGTACATTATATAAAACTAGTCTAGTCATGCATGTACTATGGAATTCAAAGTGTCTACCATGAATCTTTGAGTAGTTGAAGAACAGAATAGCTTGAAAATAGATCACTCCCTTCCTTTAGTTAAGTCAATTGGAGGGTATGTAATTTTGTAAATAAACTTAGCCTACCTTCTCCTTTTGTAGTACTCTCGAATCACTGATATATCTGGTATTTTTTTGTATCCTAACCAAGGCATTAATGAAATTGCCTTCTTTATCCTACTTCTAAAAAGCTTATGTGGATCTCAGGTAGGTAAAATGTGAAAACAAACTTGCATTGTATTTGTTGTAAAGTCAAACAATGAATCCACAGAGAAATGAGGCATATAATCGAATCAAGCTTTATTTGGTGGAGTATGGTGAAACCTAATTCTACCTTGCTCCTTGAGAAAATGAGTCTCCCTTTTATACAGTTGAGTTTATTCAGAGGGTATGAGCTATCTTTTTTCTCTCTTTTTTTACTTGGGAGGCGAGTATCTAAGTACCCATTGTTTTAATTTCTTCGGACACTTGTCCATTTTTTATACTCCCTTGTTCTTTTGCATAGTTCACACCTCTTTTCAATTTAGTAGTTGAGAGACTTTAACAAAATATGGAGCAATTATTTGGTAACTATGCTATATAATTAATTTTGGTGTTTTCTCCCAGTGTAGGAGAGAAACATTTTTAATAGAATGACTCGTTATTACTCCGGATTAGAGTAATGCTTACGTGGAATTGGCACTTGATTCAAAAATATGATAAATTTCTTCAAAGGGTTACAAAGGTTGACCAAACTCAATACAAAGACAAGTATTATATGTAGCAGGCTTCTATCCTATATATGGCTCTGGTAGGACAATATTTTTACCACAAAGGAGGTATAACTAATCATTTAAATTTTCGAAATAAAATCTCTAAAGACAAAACATTAAGGATTGAGTTCTCATTATTCAACTATGTCATGTTTCACAATGACTTAAACAATCATTGGGTCCCTATAAATAGTTTTCAATAGTAAGATGATTTCTAGAAAAGTATTATATAATTTATTCTTAAGCTATGAATTAAACAATCTCTTCTTCTCTTTTGAAAGTAATTTAGCATGTGAATTTTAATTCGGATCAAAACGGAAATCGAAACATATGCAATTAAATTGTATGAGGATCAAACCTGACCATGACCGAGAAGGGGATGCAGAGGATGCAGAGGGGGGCCGGCCGGCCCAGGTAGGGCGCCGGACGGCGCACCTCTATGGCCCCACGGGGTCCACTTCAGTGTGCGAGGTCCTGATTCGATTATCTTCCGAATTACATGATTTTCCTGAGCGAATTGGTTTCCATAGTCGCGATGTGCCTCCCCGACACTTATTTTCCTGCATACATTTCTACGCAACATGTGGAGACAACATGCATACCAAAAAATAGAGAGTGTTGGCGCTTTTTAGCGTTAGCAGAAAAGTCCGCAAGCACACGGAAGTACCGTTGTAGCACTTCACCCGGAAGTATTCAGGGTATCGTATTTATAATTTCCCAAAGGAACGGCTTATGTTTATAGGCTCTTAGCTAGTTTACCCTAGAAAAAGGTAGAGGGGATAACTTGGGTAGAGAGGATACACTAAGGCTGGAAACACTAAGTGAGGATAACTTCCCCACTACTTGTCTGCTTCAGGCCCACTGATGCAGCTGGTCTGCCAGCCGATACCAGTATCAGCGCTACTCCGCGGCCGAACGTGGGGGAATTCAGATACGAGTGGACAGGGCTGTCACCACCTACCACCTACCCCTCTGCCCGTGAGCACGCGCAACATACGAAGGTAGACCCCGACTTAGACACCACGTCTACGACGGCGACTACTACTCTAGCGATGGCCAGGAACTTCCGTCTTTATCAGGAGTCCTCTAACTAGAGCACCCGTCCAACAGACGAGCGATGATCCCACAAACAAATAGTTTTATGAAAGTTACTTACTTAATGAATTAAAACTTAGAATGTATCATAAACCTTTTACTTCAAGCAGCAAGATGGTTGTAGAGGTACAAGTTGGATGTGAGAGCCGACAGGTGCGGCACTTCGTCCACCCGAGAGTAGAACTGCTTCGACCCCGCTCTCACTTCACAAGCTTCTATCTCTCTCTAACCCTATACAGTTTATTCCAAACTTCACCTAGATTTATGAACTTCAATGTGTCTACCAAATTATCTTGAGTAATTGCAAAATGGAATAGTCTGGATTCAAATCTGCTTAGTTTGTCCATGCGTAGAAACTTGGGTTTTTGCAAGATTTTGAAAATCATAAGAATAGCTTGTGTTCCTTGAATGATTCTCTCAAATCGCTCATGTATGTAAGTGGTTCCTCACCAAGGCATAAAAATAATGCCTTCACATGGTCATCCTACCTCTAAAAAGGCTTATCTGGAGTTTTAGGTAGGAATGAAAATGATGAGGCACACTTACCCTGCATATGTTGTCAAGTCAAACCCCAGACCATACCGGAGGGAGTGCATCATACTCCTAGATCAGAATGTGCATGTGTGTGGAGAATATGAAGGTGGAAATCTTTTTGATACTCTATGCATCATGATTCTCCTTTTTGAAAAAGACAAGATGTGGGCTATAGGAACTTCATCACTATTTATATTATATATACATATTTATATATTTTTCACATAGCCCCATATCTTTTATTGGCATATGACATATTTTGAATGAGGAGATATCATGATGGATGAGTAAAGTTTTGCATCAAGGGTGCGTGTTTCTTTGGATAAAAACAGCACTTTTATTTGGTGGAGGAAAACTGCGCAACTCCTAGTGTAAGAGTTGTCATATTTTTTTGGTGGATAGATGGATGCGTGTTTTGCGCAACTCACAGGGTGAGAGTTGGCTTAGTTTGGTGGGTGCATGTGAATTCTGATCTTGGGAGCATGAAACATCTCTCAACAGCGGTCACGAATTTTGACTAGACTCATCACAAAGTAAGTGACATATGTGGAAGGTTTCATTATAGAGAATCATATTTGGCCTTGGTAGGTAATTGTTAATCTTTCAAGGAACATGCTAATTGAATTTTTGTTTTGTAAAAATCAATCCCAAGTACTTTGCAAGAACGAGTAAGCATCATGTCATCCGGCTATATCTCATTTGTCAATTACTTAGATAAAAAGAGGTCCCTGATCAGTGTTCATAAATCTTGTAGGAATATTAGCAAGGAATAAAAAGTATGCAAACATTCTGAACATAGGAAGACATGTTTGATGGAGTATGAAGGGGACATCATTCTTTAAATTTTATTTTTAAAACTTTTTAATTAGGGAGAGAGAGGGGAGATGTTTGCACAAACCGAATTTGATTTTTGTTCTTGTGCAGTTTAAATTTGAAGAGTCCTTCCCCCACACTTGTTTTCTTTCCTGTCTTGGTTAGTCAGAATATATATATATACAAAAAACAAGTGCGCAAAATATTCAAAGATAAAAACTTTTTATTTCATTGATAGATCAAATAGGCATATTACATTGAAGGGAAATATGATTGAGAAGTAAAAGATTGTGGTAACGAAAATGTGTGCCTATTTATTTGTATAGCAGGAGCGTTCTACGGATATTCAGAGAACGTGCTCAACTCCTGCTGCCTTAGCGAGCCTGCGCAGTTGCTCTCCATAGCCGCGGCGCATCTCATCTAATTCATCTCTAAGTCCTTTCACGCTAAGATGAGCCTCGGCTATGCGGGTTTGTGCCTTTTCAATATTTAGGCGCGTGCTCTTGATGCTAGCATTGAGCGAGGCAATGGTTGGCCCCTTAGGAGGCTTCTCGTCCTCACTATCACTAAAGAAACTCTTAGGCTGCCCTCTAATAACTTTCCTAAAGACCTTGCGCTTTTCGGCAGAGGGTGCCGGATTACTAGAGGGAGCTTCACCTTTGCCAAAAAGACCCTTGGCGTACCCTCCATCGGGTTTGCGCACTCCCCTAATGGTGTAAGAGCGACTATCCTTAGCGGGAGACGACAAGGAAGGAAAACTGGAGGTAGACGGCATCACGGCAGCACGTTTGCTAAGCCCGCTACTACTAGGAGCCTTCCTCTTGAGGCCTAAAGCGCCGGTAGTTGGTCGGGCAGCAATACTCTTCTTCTTGGCACCTCCTACGGGTGCACGGGAGCATGCCGTGGACTTCAAACTTGATATGTTGCTGAAGTTGTCGCTAGGGGGTGGTAGAAAGGCTAGCGGCTTCTCCACTATGGCATGAGCTTCTTCTCTCACAAAAGAGCTCTCTTGATAGGGAACTATGTATAAGTTGGCAATGGAGCCGGGAGCTTGGATCAGCGAAAGAGCATAGCTAGACATGGTCACGGTTTGCAAGTGGGAGAGCTTAGCACCTTTTGTGAGAGGAAGAAGAGAATGGTTTGGTGTGAAGAGAGGAGAGGCCTTGAAATGCTTTTTATAGGGTCTACCGAGGTCTCTTGTTGAGGAAATGATCTGATCGTAACAAAGGACGTGATGCTGGAGTGATCACAAACAGGTACAAAAAAGATTGACGTCATTTGAGCTGGCTGGGGGGCGGTCGACCCCTGGGGCGGTCGGTCCCCTGGGTCCACCTGCCAGCCCCTGCCTTTTGCCCAGATTCCTATCAGAACAAGTGGATTCCTATCTCGGTTACGATCAAGTGTGATGCGCGGAGGATCAAAGTGATTGAGTGTAAATTTGATATGTGATTTTTATAAAAATATCTCAAGATTACACTATCATGCATTTATGAGAGAATATACCTATGATCAAAAAGGATTTCATGTAAATGAAAGGAAAGATCATAGGGGCTTTCTGGGTATTTCATAAATGCAACACTATTGCTCTACAACCATCTATTTATTTATAAAATAGCCAAGCATAAATATGAAATATGTTTTTGTATATTTATTTATTTTATATATATTATTTATATAAGTTTTTAATGAATTCCTTAAAGGATATGATGTTGATTTCATCGACGAAATTCGGTTCGGGTTCAAGGAATACTTTGAGACGTTGACCGTTTACCTTATGGATGTTCCCGTCATTGCCTTCTATTGTGATTGCTCCATGTGATGATACATTGATGACGGTGTAAGGTCCGTCCCATTTACTTCTAAGCTTGCCTTTCCCGAACAATTTGACTCTTGAATTGAAGAGCAGAACTTTGTCGCCTATCTTGGACTCTTTATGTTGAATTCTTCGATCATGCCATCTCTTCGTTCATTCCATGTAGAGCTTGGCACTATGATAGGCCTTTTCTCGCCATTCTTCTATTTCTGCTATTTGTTTCTGCCTATTTTTACCAGCTGACTTGAGATCCATGTTCCAGGTTTTAATTGCCCAGTGAGCTCTATGTTCAAGCTCAACAGGCAAATGGCAACTTTTCCATAGATCAGCTGATATGGTGACATCCCGATGGGGGGTTTTGTAGGCTGTCCTGTATGCCCAAAGCGCATCAGGTAGCTTATCTTTCCATCCCTTTCCCATCTCATTCACCGTTTTCTGAAGGATGTTTTTAATTTGTTTGTTCGAAGTCTCGGCTTGTCCACTGGTTTGGGGGTGATAAGGAGTAGCTACATTGTGCTTGGCTCCCAGCTCTCGCAGGAATGCTCTGAAAGTCTTGTCTATGAAGTGGGAGCCCCCGTCACTTATCACCATCCTTGGTGTTCCAAAGCGAGGGAAGATCACTTTATGGAACATCTTCCTTGCATGTTTTGCATCTGCTGCTCGGCAAGGTAGCGCTTCGACCCATTTGGAGACATAGTCGACTGCTACGAGGATGTACTCACAGTCTCCCGACTTTTGGAATGGTCCCATGAAGTCAATGCCTCAGACATCGAAGACTTCAATTTGGAGGTTGAAATGAAGGGGCATGGCATTGCGGGGGCTGATGTTGCCTTGCAGCTGGCATTGTCGACACCTTCGGATGAACTCTTTGGTGTCGTTATACATCGTTGGCCAGTAGAATCCGCACTGCCAGATTTTGGCTTGTGTGCGGAAAGCTTCATAATGGCCTCCGTATGGTGCTGCATGACATTTTTCTATGATTTGTGCACCCTTAGTAGTCGGCACATATCTTCTCAATAGTCCGTCGGCACAAACCCGGTATAAGTAGGGTTCATCCCACAGGTGACGTCTGCTTTCATATTCTAGCTTCTTTCTGGATTTGCCTAGGGGTACGTACCCTGAAACTATGTAATTCACAATGTTTGCATACCATGGGTTTGTGTCGGTGACCATGAGCAACATGTCGTCGCGTAGGAAGTCATTGATTTCTTGTTCCTACATGTTAGTGACTTGCATACGCGAAAGATGGTCGACAACAGTATTTTCTACTCCTTTTTTATCTTTTATTTGAACATCAAATTCTTGCAATAATAAGATCCAGCGGATCAAACGAGGCTTAGCATCTTTCTTGGTGAGCAGATATTTTAAAGCGGCATGATCAGTATAAATAATTATCTTTGCTCCCACCAAATAAGATCTAAATTTATCGATAGCAAAGACTACTGCGTGGAGCTCCTTCTCGGTTGCGGCATAATTAAGCTGAGGTCCTGTTAGAGTCTTGCTAGTGTAAGCGATCGCATGATGCTTCTTATCTTTGGTTTGGCCAAGGACCGCACCAACAGCGTAGTCGCTAGCATCACATATGATCTCAAAGGGAAGCGTCCAATCCGGAGGTTGGATGATGGGCGCAGAAATGAGTGCTTTCTTGATGGTTTCGAAAGCTTTTAAACACTCATCCGTGAACTCGAAGGGTACATCTTTTGCTAACAGTCTAGTCAAGGGTCTAGCGATTTGTGAGAAATCCTTGATAAAGCGTCTATAGAACCCTGCATGGCCTAGAAAGCTTCGGATCCCTTTGATGTTCATAGGGGGAGGTAGTTGCTCAATAACTTCTATTTTTGCCTTATCTACTTCTATCCCCCTTTCGGACACTAAATGTCCAAGAACAATGCCTTCACGGACCATGAAATGGCACTTTTCCCAGTTAAGTACCAGGTCCTTCTCTTGGCATCTTTGCAAAACTTTGTCTAAATTCTCGAGGCAATGATTAAAAGTTTTTCCATAGACTGAAAAATCGTCCATGAAAACTTCCATGATCTATTCAATCATTTCTGAGAAAATAGGCATCATGCAACGTTGGAACGACGCAGGCGCGTTGCAAAGCCCAAATGACATTCTCCTATATGCATACGTTCCATATGGGCATGTAAACGTTGTTTTGCTTTGGTCGTCGGGATGGATGGGGATTTGGTGATAGCCAGAATACCCATCGAGGAAACAAAAGAAAGAATGTTTCGCCAACTGCTCCAACATCTCATCAATGAAGGGCAATTGGAAATGATCCTTTCGAGTTGCCGCATTGAGTTTTCTATAATCAATGCACATCCTCCATCCCGTGACGGTACGTTGTGGAATGAGCTCGTTTTTAGTGCTCTCAACTACCGTCATTCCTCCTTTCTTGGGAACCACTTGGACGGGACTAACCCAGTCACTGTGTGCTCCGGGATAAATAATCCCGGCGTGAAGAAGTTTGAGGACTTCCTTCTTCACGACTTCCCTCATCGCATTATTGAGCCTACGCTGTGGTTCGCGTGATGGTGTGCTTGCAGGGTCAATAGGGATACGATGGGTACAGAGCGTTGGGCTAATCCCCTTAAGGTCTTGTAATGAATACCCGAAGACCGATCTATGTTTTTCTAAAACGGCAATAAGTCTTTTTGTCTCCTCATCTGAAAGTTTATCGCTAATAATGACGGGAGTGCTTTTGTTGCCATTTAGAAAAACATAACGTAATCCTTCCAGCAAGGTTTTTAGGTCAATGGGAGGTGGAGTCGGCACTTCCTCTTTAGGAAGGTCAAAAGTCTCCCCGGTGTCTTCCTCTTCTTCTATAAAGAAGTTAGCATCTTTTTCTAAGGACGACTCAGGGGGTTCAAAGCGGGAAACCGACATAACCTCCTCGGGCAGTATAGGACAGGGGAGAGAGTCTGCAACCGAGTTTTTGGCTCGAGCAAAAGGTATGGAATAATCATTCCTCCCCAGTTTAACAATCAATTCCCCTATTCTTGCCGCATTGGAGAGAAATTTCTCTAGGGGATGCCCGATCAACACGCTAAAGTCTACATCGCCAAAAATGTGAAAATCTAAGGTCAAGACTACATCGTCGTGCTGAATATTGACGTTGTGCACCAACCCTTTTCCCAGTTGACCGGTTCGTGAGCTGTTTCTCAGGGATAGGGTTGTAGGAGCAAGATGCTTATCACTCGGATGAGTGCGTGCAAAACTTGTAGACATTAGGTTTGCTCCTACCGTGGGGTTATACAACATCTCCACCCAATCATCCTGGATTTTGCAATGGATGGTTCGCGAAGGGGAGTGAATCTGAATTACTTCAGATGAAGACTCCCTTTCGTTTGTCCATTCGTCACTCATGATAGCCGTCAACTCCCTAATGGATTCCTTTAAAGAATCAAGGCAAGGTTTTTGAGTGATAGAGACGTGGGTGTTTTTCTTGCATGCATACTTTGAGACATTCCCGAAATCATCTAAGAAGTCGTCATCGAAGTATGGAAGACCTGAAGGTTGGAGACCTTCCTTCGGATCTTCTAGTTTGGGTGAGGGTGTCTCTATAGGTAACGTTGGTTCGACCTCGGCCGAAGAGACTTCCTCATGACATAGCATTGGCTCTACATGGAGGGGTTCTAATGGAGGAGTATTCTCTAGAATGCGATCTAGAAGGGCCTCTACTTCAGCCGTGGTTTTGTGTGTGAACAACCCTCTTGCGGCTATGTCGAGTTGTAGGGCAGAGTCCTTGCTCAGTCCTAACCAAAAGTGCTGTAAGAGCACATGGTTGGGAATAGACAAGTCTGGTCCAGATTTTGTTAAAATTGTAAATCTTTCCCAAGCTGCTCCTATGGGTTCCTTCTCATTTTGTTGGAAGTTGAGGATCTCTTGACGTAGGGCAACGATTCGGGATATAGGGAAGAATGCTACGCAAAATTTGTTTCGCAATTCCTCCCAATCACCAGCTACCTTCCCTACGTTGAGGGCGTACCATTGTTCCGCTCTCTCATCAAGCGAGTAAGGAAACAATTTCCACCGCATTGTTTCATGTGACATGCCGGCAATGGTTAGGCATGCACAGAGCTGCTCAAACTCCCTTAAGTGATGACATGGGTTTTCGTAATCTAACCCTGAGAAGGTTTGTTCTTGAACCATGGCTATAAAAGCCGGGCGAAGTTCGTAGCTTGAAGCTGTGATTGGCTTCGCAGATTGTGGAGGTTCAACAAACTCGCCCTTAGGAGCAGAAAGTTTGAAGATGGTGGGTTGCTCCATTGGACAAAAGGGGTAAAAGAAGAGAAAGGTAAAAACAAAGGATATATGGGCAACTAGGTTCGGAGACTAAAAACGACACCCGTTCCCCGGCAACGGTGCCAGAAATGCTTGTTGGCGCTTCTTAGCGTCAGCAGAAAAGTCCGCAAGCGCATAGAAGTACCGTTGTAGCACTTCACCCGGAAGTATTCAGGGTATCGTATTTATAATTTCCCAAAGGAACGGCTTATGTTTATAGGCTCTTAGCTAGTTTACCCTAGAAAAAGGTAGAGGGCATAACTTGGGTAGAGAGGATACACTAAGGCTGGAAACACTAAGTGAGGATAACTTCCCCACTACTTGCTGATGCAGCTGGTCTGCCAGCCGATACCAGTAGCGCTCCGTGGCCGAACGTGGGGGAATTCAGATACGAGTGGACAGGGCTGTCACCACCTGCCACCTACCCCTCTGCCCGTGGGCACGCGCAACATACAAAGGTAGACCCTGACTTAGACACCACGTCTATGACAGCGACTACTACTCTAGCGATGGCCAGGAACTTCTGTCTTTATCAGGAATCCTCTAACTAGAGCACCCGTCCAACGGACGAGCGACGATCCCACAAACAAGTAGTTTTATGAAAGTTACTTACTTAATGAATCGAAACTTAGAATGTATCACAAACCTCTTAGTTCAAGCAGCAAGATGGTTGTAGAGGTACAAGTTGGATGTGAGAGCCGACAGGTCCGGCACTTCATCCACCTGAGAGTAGAACTGCTTCGACCCTGCTCTCACTTCTCAAGCTTCTATCTCTCTCTAACCCTATACTAGCCTAGCTAGAAGCTAAACTAATGAAAAAATGGCGGCACTCCCTTCTTCTCTCTTGTGTATCAAGTTGTTTTTTGATGGAGGGGGTGAGGGCCTCATTTTATAGCTCCACAGGTCGGTTTTGGCATAGCTAAGTATGGAAGGAGGTGAAATCGCATTCAGGGAACCGCCATGAGCACTGTCCCTGAAAACTGGGCCCGGGAAGCGTCAACTGGGGGGCGGCCGCACCCGGGGGCGGTCGATCCCTGGGAGGCGGCAACTGGCCACCGCCTTCGGGTGGTCGGTTGCTCCCTGGGCCTGGGCCTCCCCCGTGGTTACGGATGGATCCCGTTTGATGGTTTGATGGGCTTTTCTCTTTTATTCTTGATTTGCGCCTTTTCTGAATATGTTTTCTGGAAGTGCGCTTTCCGGTGATTTTTATTCATTTTCACGTGTTCGACCTGCAAGTCACATGTGCAACAAAACTCATGGAAAGGTTAGATAAAAGCCCTACCTTCTATTTATTTTAGCATTAGAATGATGTTATATTTTGGTTGTTAAGGACCGCCAACAGAGAGTAGAGTAAACTAAAATATTAATATTGATAAAAAGAATAAGACACTTTATTCATTAATAATACTAGATAACTCTAATAACTGATTGAGCTAACGACTGTCCTAGCTCAATAGGCTTACCTAACTCACTTAATATTATAAACCTAGCACACTTGATAATATAATTAAACCTAACACACTTGTGCCTTATTACATAGATAACTAGGGCAACTTAAGGCTGCCCTTTCTTCGCGAGCTTCCTAATTTCTTCCTTAAGATCACTAATCTCTTCTTTCAGCTGATCTTTTTTCGCGCTTGAGACTGCGAATTAACTTGACATTGACTTTTATCTGCTTAGTCATGTCACTCATAATCTTGCTCCTTAAGTCTTCATTCCTCTCTATACCCCTAACGGTGTTAGAGAGAGCTTCCATCTTCTCATTAAGGATGCGTAGAGAGAGCTGGGGCTGTCTAGAGACTTTTTCTAGTGCTGATGTAGATGTAGCCCGCTGTCTCTTGGGCGGAGGTGGTATGAACTCGGTGTAGCGGACTTGGCCTGGACGTGCACGAACTCCTTGGATGGCAGGGCGAGCAGTGGTGTACTTCGCACATACCAGTGTTCCATTCTTGTCAGTCTTTACTAACAGGAGTCGCTCATTGTCTCTAGGTGAAAGAAGCGGGGTGCCTCGGGGAATAGCGATCTGCTTCCCCCTGGTACCATCTTCTAGCAGTAGTCTCTCAGGTGGCAATGGCAGAGCAGGCTGAGCATGCGTATAGTAGACTTACTCGAACTGCTGGGGCACCGTAGCAAGATGCTTCAGTGGCATGACGGCGAGGTGCTCTGGCGGCACGATGGCAAGGGGCTTCGGCTGCGCGAGGACGATGGCCTTTGAGTCGTCGCCTTGGAGCTTGCCGGAATTAGCGCCGACGACTGCTTTGCTTGCCATTGCTACTAGATCTAAACTAGAGAGTTTCTTTAGAGGAGAAGAAGGCAATGATGATGGGATGGCATTCAAGGATGGTATGGGTGCGTATTTATATGGTTTTTCAGGAGACAGGATAAGATCAAATCTAGGTTTTACAGGATTCATACGAAAGATTATTCGTACGCATCGGGAATCTATGGGATTGTATTTAGGAAAGATAGAGAAAGAAAAGGGAACTTGAGTCAGGACGAGAGGGGACAGGGGGGCGCCGCCCGGCCCCACTAAGGCGCCGGCCGGCCCCACTAGGTGTCTTTCCTAGCTGGCCGAGCTCGTGAAGCTTCTACACTCTTCCTATTTCCTGTTAGTTGCGATGCGCGATAATTTTTCATAATGGATAATGATGGGACTAAAAAGTGGGTAATTGGACAAAGTCCAGCCCATTAACAACTTCTAAATTAAGTGGTTCTAAAAATAATTTAAGTCGGTGACCATTTACCTTGAATAATGTACCTTCGTGTGATTATAGAGTTACCGCTCCATGTGGTGATGCATTCACAACCGTAAATGGTCCTTCCCATTTGCTTCGTAGTTTTCCAAGCCCGAATAATTTAAACCTGGAATTAAAAAGTAATACCTTATCTCCTGGTGTAAACTCCTTCTTCTTGATCCTGTTGTCATGCTATCTTTTTGTTCTTTCTTTATAGATCTTTGAATTGTGATAAGCCTTTTCTCTCCATTCTTCTATTTCTGATAATTGCATTTTTCTCTTTTCTCCAGCAGCTTCAAAGTTCATATTCCATCTCTTAATAGCCCAATGAGCTTTATGCTCTAACTCCACTGGTAAATGACAGGTCTTATCATATATTAGCTGGTAAGGTGACATACCCAAACGTGTCTTGTATACGGTCCGATATGCCCAAAGTGCTTCGGGTAATCGGTCCTTCCATACAGTACCCATTCCATTTATTGTTTTTTGTAGAATATTCTTGATTTGTTTGTTTGATGTTTCTGCCTGGCCACTTGTCTGAGGATGGTATGGAGTAGCTACATTGTGACGGATGCCATGAGCTTGCAAGTATCGATGAAAATTTTTATCAGTGAAGTGTGTTCCTCCGTCACTAATGACCATCCTTGGTGTTCCAAACCTTGAAAATATAATCTCTTCGAACATCTTCTTTGAATGTTTAGAATCAGTATTCATGCATGGCATAGCTTCTACCCACTTGGATACATAGTCAACTGCCACCAAAATGTATTCACAATTTCTTGATTTCACAAATGGTCCCATGTAATCAATTCCCCAGACATCAAAGAGCTCAATCTGGAGATTGTTGGTCAGTGGCATAGCATCTCTTGCATTGATATTTCCATGCCTCTGACATGATCCACATCTCCGGACAAAATCTTTGGTGTCTTCATACATAGTTGGCCAAAAGAACCCACTCTGCCAGATTTTAGCATGAGTGCGGAATGCTCCATAATGACCTCCATATGGTGATGCATTGCATTTTTGAATGATTTGCATGCCCTCTTCTATTGGTACACATCTTCAAAGTAATCCATCTGAACAAATTCTGAAGAGGTATGGTGAATCCCATATGTGGAGATGATTTTCATAGATAAGCTTCTTTTTATTTTCCCCTGGTGGTACATAACCTGTAACTATAAAGTTGATAATATTCGCATACTAAGGGTCTGACTTGGTCACTTTAAACAACATGTCATCTCTCAATGAGTCATTAATAGGCAATTCCTGAGGTTTCTCAAAGTGTATTCTAGACAAATGATCAGCAACTGGATTTTCTATTCCTCTTCTATCTTTAATTTCTAGGTCAAATTCTTGGAGTAAAAAAATCCATCTTATTAAACGAGGTTTAGCATCTTTCTTAGTGAGCAAATATTTTAAAGCAACATGATCAGAATAAACAATTACTTTTGCTCCTACTAAGTAAGATCTAAATTTATCCATAGCAAAAATGACAGCCAGGAGTTCTTTTTCAGTTGTTGCATAATTTAATTGTGCTCCTGTCATAATTTTACTAGCATAAGCAATTGCATGATGCTTCTTATATTTAGTTTGTCCTAATACTGCCCCTACAGCATAATCACAACCATCACACATAATTTCAAAAGGTAAAGACCAATCAGGGGGTTGAATGATTAGTACTGATGTAAGTGCTTCTTTAAGAATATTAAAAGATTTTAAACATGCATCATCAAATTCAAAAGGAACATCCTTAGCTAGCAAGTTAGTCAGTGGTCTAGCAATATGTGAAAAATCTTTTATAAATCTGCGATAAAAACCACAGTGACCAAGAAAACTTCGGATTCCTTTTATATTAACGGGTGGAGGTAGTTGTTCAATTACTTCAATTTTTGCCTTATCTACCTCTATACCTCTTTCAGACACTAAATGTCCTAGCACTATTCCTTCTCTAACCATAAAATGACATTTTTCCCAATTAAGGACTAAGTGCTTTTCTTCACATCTCTGCAAAACCTTATCTACATTTTCTAGACAGTCATCAAAAGTTTTTTCATAAACTGAAAAATCATCCATAAAAACTTCCATCATTTCTTCTATCATTTCAGAAAATATAGACATCATACATCTTTGAAAAGAAGCAGCCGCATTACATAATCCAAAAGACATTCTACGATAAGCATAAGTTCCATAAGGACATGTAAAAGTGGTTTTACTTTGATCATCAGGGTGGATAGGTATTTGGTGATATCCAGAATAACCATCAAAGAAACAAAAGAAAGAATTATTCGTCAAACGCTCTAACATCTCATGAATGAAGAGCAGCGGAAAATGATCTTTCTTGGTTGCTTTATTGAGTTTTCTATAATCTATACACATTCGCCATCCTGTAACAGTTCTCTGGGGTATCAATTCATTTTTATCATTTTTAACTACGGTCATACCACCCTTTTTAGGTACAACTTGAACAGGGCATACCCATTCACTATGCGGAACAGGATAAATAATTCCAGCATGCAAAAGTTTCAAGACCTTTTTCTTAATAACTTCCCTCATCGCATTTTGAAGCCTACGTTGGGGCTCTCTAGAAGGTGTAATCTCTGGGTTGGTTGGAATACGATGGGTGCATAAAACAGGACTAATCCCCTTGAGGTCTTGGAGTGAATAATCAAAAACAGCACGATATTTTTCTAAGACCGTTATTAATCCAAAAGACTCTTCATCAGGAAGTTTATCACTAATAATCCGGGAGAATTTTGATCATTATTCAGAAAAACATACTTAAGACCAGAAGGTAGTTGCTTAAGCTCAATAGAAGGCTTAAGTGACTCTAGTAATTCATCCAGAGGTTCAGGATTAGTCGGATCCTCTTCCTCTTCATTAATGAAGAACTAAATATCATCCTCTAAATTAGGTTCAATAAATTCTTCAAGTGACACAGCCTTAATTTCTTCTATCGGATCTAACTTAGGAGGTGGCTCTGCCTTAACTTTTAATGCATGAGTTATAGGCACTGAGAGATTAAATCCCTTCCCAAGTTTAATTTCTAAATTGCCCGCACAACCTTCTCGCAAAAGTTTTCCTATTGGTAACCCAATCATTACATCAAAATCCCAAACATTTAAGATATAGAAATTCAGCAAAATTCAAAATTCGTTTATCACAATAGGAAGAGAACATAAAACACCTGAACTAGAAATAATATGTCGTGAACGATTTTTCAATAATTTATTTGTAGAAATTAATGGCATATCTTTCAAGAATTTTTCAGCAAATGTAAGAGACATAATATTGATACCTACTATTGGATTATAAAAGGCATCAAAAGGATATGCATCAATTTGACATTTAATAGTAATGGCAGGAGAATTTAAACGAATTATATCATTTAAAAGCTCAGATTCTACCAACCACTCATTACTCATAACAAAAATTAATTCTCTAGTTATCTCTCCAAGGAATTTTAAATCAGCAGGATATGAAACATTAAAACTTTTAAAATTCATAGACTCTTGTGATTTTATAATTTTATGATAGCGTGAGGTGTTTTCATAATCATCAAAAAGTTCATCCTCAAATGCAAGCATAAAATTAGAAATAGGAGTTATCTCCTTCTCATTAGATAGTTCAGGTAAAGGTTGAAATGAATCAGACAAAAGTTAAGAATCAAACGACAAAAATTCATCTTCTAACAACTTTTCTTTTTTTTCAGGAAGATCAATTAAGATATTTGTAAGAATAGTTTTACCATGTGAAGCAGTAATATGCATAAATGCTCCTCCTGCGGCCAAATTAAGGTATTCTTTATTTTTATCATCAAGGCTTAAAAAGAAATGTTGCAAAAGAATAGGTTCTGGCAAAGTAAGATTAGGTCTAGAATTTATAAATCCATCAAAGCGTTCCCAAGCCTTGCCTAATGTTTTGTTATCTAATTGTTTAAATCCAATAATTTCAAAACGAAGTTTAGCGACCTTTTCGATAGGGAAAAAATTTAAAACAAAAATTAGCACGCAATACTTCCCAATCTCCTTGACTACTCCCAACATGGCGATTATACCATTTCTTTGCTTTTCCCGTTAATGAAAATGGAAAGAGTTTCCATCTTAAAGTTTCATCTGCCATACCCTTAATGTGCAAACATGAACATGTCTGCTCAAAATTGCCTAAATGGGAATAGGGGTTTTCGTTAGAACTACCAGAAAAAATGTGATCCTGAACTAACTTAATTAATCCCGGGCGTAACTCATAGCCAGATGATGTGATAGGTAAAGATGATTCTTTTGGCTGGAGATACGATCCCGATGGTGCTCCATATTGATATAAAAGTTGGGACGTGGGTTCCATACTTTAAAAGGTAAAAGATAAAAGATAAAAGTATAATACAAGAATAAGATAGAATAAGCCAAAATCAGCAAACTGTTCTCCGGCAACGGCGCCAGAAATGCTTGTTGGTATAAATTAACTGCACTCTATTAAAGATTAATAATATCAAGGTATCCGCAAGCGCACAGATAAAACAACCGATGTAACACTTCACCAGACAATCCCGGTTTTAATATCAAACCCAAAGGAACAGTAGGTGATACTGACTAAGTCTATTGGCTCTTAACCCGATAATATAATTAATCTAGAGAAAATCAAGAATGAGGAGATAACAAATGATTATATAGATCTGACAACTGGTAAACTTTGAATAATATCGTTCTAATCGGGCAGTGACATAAATACATAAGAGGTGAAATCAGAGTTCCCTCTTACCAGACACTTATACACCTATCGATCCTATGATCGGGAAGTGGACTACAGAGGACTCAACGCAACTGTCACCTACGCGATCTACCACTATCCGGCCAATCAGGGGACATTCACAAGTAATTATAGCCCAGACACCACGTCTACACTACAAACTACTACTTCAACCAAGGAGCTACCAAGATCAAAGCACTCAAATAGAGTTGTAAACTTAAGAACGAATAAGAACAAATGCTTACTTGAATCAGGATGTTGAATACAAAAGTACCTTAGAACGCAACTCCGGGCGAGGGAGCTGAATCCAGACGAACATAGCTACGAAGAAGCTCCGACAGGTCAGGACTCCTCCGAATCTCCACTCATCTACTCTATCTCTTTAATCTCTCTCTTGATTGCTAGCCTAGATCTAGTGGATATCTATCTAATGCTTCAGGGTCTTCATCTCTTGATCTGGCTCTACTCTAGGGGGGTATGCCTCTCTATTTATAGCCCGGTGGGATGCACGTATGCCGTATGATCAAACCGACTTGAAACAAGGGCCCAGATGAATTCTAATAGGCGGTGGTAGAAGACTCCAGAAGGCGGCGCGGGGGAAACCCTAGGGGGGCGCCGGCCGGCCCCACCCTGTGGGGTTTCGGGCTCCGGTGCTTCGGGTGTGTTCCAGATGCTTCTAGCATTCTCGTGAAGATGTTTCCTTGGCAGTTAAGTTTCGTGGTAATTATGCTCTTTAATCCTTCTTTTAAGCTTTTCTGGAAAATCCCATGAAAAATAGATAATTCACCAAAACTCGTGGAATCTGTCAGTAATAACCCTATTCTACTGGATATTCATATTTAATGCAGGGATAATTGATAATAAAATTTGGATGATAACAGGTGTCAACAGCCACCTCGCAATTCCTCTCATATGCTAGAAGACTGCAATTAGTGAACTCGGTCATCTCCTCCCTTCCAACATACTTTATGTGCTCACTCAAGCTTCGAGTTTCTGTAATTGAGATTATTGACAGACACCGAAGAAACTGCCTCTGGAGGGGAAGTGATTTTAGGAAAAAAGGCTATCATCTAGCAGCTTGGAAGCTGGTTAGAAGACCCAAATGTAAAGGGGGCTTGGGAGTCATTAATCTGAGTCTGCAAAATGATGCTTTGTTGTTGAAGCAGTTAGATAAATTCTATAGAAAGGATGATGTGCAGTGGGTCAAACTCATCCGGCAAAGGTACTACCGGGATACTGTACCTCATCTAGCAGGAGAGAAGGGATCATTTTGGTGGAAAGACATCTTGAGACTTCACACTCAATATAGAGGAATTGCGGTTTGCTTGCCTAACAAAGGTGACACTGTTGGTTTTTGGGAAGACCTCATCAATGGTTCTGTTCAGTCAAACTCTTTTCCCAACCTTTTAAACTTTGCAAAAGACCCACGTATCTTTCTCTAGAAGCTTAGAAACGTGGGAAATGTCATTGATCATTTCAGAATTCCAATGTCCAGACAGGCTTACAATGAATTTTTTATCTTACAAGGAATGCTTATAGGTATGCCACCAGTGATGCAAAACAAGAATGATGAATGGACTTTCATTTGGGGGCATCAACTATACGCGTCAAGCAAATTCTATCAATACCAGTTCAGGTCTATAGAACCACAGAGAGTGATTACTTGGATTTGGAAGTCTAAATGTATGCCCAAGATCAAATTCTTTACATGGCTTTTGTTGAATGATAGACTCAACACCAGAAATATTCTAAGAAGAAGAAAGAAATTCCTTGAGAAAGGTTACAATTGTGTGCTTTATCAGGAAGGAGTAGAGGAGACTGCAATGCACCTTTTCTTTGATTGTCCCACTGCAGTCAGTAGATGGTTCGCACTGGGAATCACGTGGGATGATAGCAACTCGATCCACCAGAAAATTCAGACTGCAAAGGCTATAGCTGCTCACCCATTCTTCATGGAGATCTTCATGGTGGGAGCTTGGAGTATCTGGAATGAGCGTAATGATTATATCTTCAATGGGAAAGTGCCAAATATCTCTGCCTGGAAAGCTGCAGTGCGTGGTGAAATTACTGCACACTTGATCAGAATCAAGCCGAGCTTGCACAGCAGCATCATCCAGTGGCTTCAATCGTTATAATTTTGTTTTGCTTTTTCAGTAGCTTAGCACCTCTCTCGTCTGCCATTTGTATAGCTCTCCCCTCTTTTATTCTTTGCCTAACTCCTTGTTAGATCTTTTGTAAGTATCTCTGAACTTTGTTTCCCGCTTTTAATATATACAGTTGCCAGGGGGCTTTGCCCTACGGTTTTGCTCAAAAAAAGGTCTACAAATTAGAAGATATACCATTGGGAGGTTTCCATCTTCATTCAAAGGAGGTTGCTATTTAAAAAGGTAAGTTAATTAATAACTCCAAAAAAATCATATTTGTTTTTATTACAATAAATTCATTATTTTTATATGTAATGATGGATATGTCATCCTGTATGTATAAATTATTAAGAATTGTTCAATATCATACATACCTGAGGTTCATAAGTTTATTGATGCCGCTAATAGCCATGCTTGGAGAACAATGAAGAGGCACATATATTATCAATGCATAAACTTCAAAAATGTTATTATATTTGATAATGCAAAAATAATCATTTCTCATCTGGTCTATCGAGGTTTTATAGAGGATTACTTGATTTGGACAAAGCATGAAGAGGGTCCATATACAACTAGAAATCCAGCAAACATCAACGCCAATGGTCCATATATGCTTGTTGACAATGTCAGTTCGTACACGAGACACAAGAACCTTGTCTTTAGAGTGAACATGTTGTGTCAAATGTTACTCTTCATGGTTTCATTGGAGAAAATAAAGGCCTCAAAACTAATGTTCTGCCAAACGTTACTGATGAGCTGATGTAGTATTTTTAGACGCGCTATTGCATCATCATACGGATCCATCAGTGTTTTCTATGAGAGGTATGGAGGTCTTGATAAAGGTAGCAGAAGAGCCTTTTTACGATGAGTCTAAGTGTTGTACCAAAGAGTTCACGACGTTGCGGTCTATGCTAAAGTTCTTGGTGGTAAAAGCTAGATATGGTTTGTCTGATGCTGGCTTCGATGGGTTCCTAAGTATTTTTACAGATATTCTTCCAAAGGAGAACAAAGTGCCTGCTAACACGTACTATGCAAAGAAGCTAATCAGCAAGCTTACTAGTGTGTCAAAAAGATCACATGTGTAGAAATCATTGTATCCTATATAGGTGATGATTAAAAAGATTTTGATAGTTGTCCAATTTGTGATTCAAGTAGGTACAAAACGAAAAAAAGACTATCGAGATGAAGATAATGTAGCCTCTGTGTCTATAGGTAAGAAGCGAAAGAAGACCCAACAAAAGACCCAACAGAGTTCAAAAGCCACTAGCAAAGAAAAGGAAGAAGTAGACTCTGCTTTGGTGATATGGTATCTTCCCATAGTTGATTGATTGAGCTGTTTGTTTGTAAACCCTGAGAATGTCAAACTTATGTTTTGGCACGCTCCTGGTGAGCAAAAAACAATAGAAAGTTTCGGCATCCAGCCGATGGCAAGTAATGCCAAGATTTGAATGATCACCACCTAGAATTTGCTTACGAACCAAGAAATGTTAGGTGCGCACTGAGTATTGACGGAATGAATCCATTTACCAAAAGGAGCAGCAAGCACAACACATGGCTGGTGATCCTTACCATCTAGAACATTCCTGCATGGTTGTTCCAAAAGCAAAAATACACTACACCACAGCCTAAATATAGGGTCAAACGGTCGGTCGTTATAAGCCGTTTCAACAACTTACGGTCTGATGTTATAAACTTATAACAACACATACATCTGCCATTGATACTGGCGATGCTAAAAACCTTTAACGTCAGACCGTCTGATGTTATATAAAAGATATAACGTCGGACTTTCTGACGCCTTTGATTAACGTCTAACGTTGGACGTCTGATGATATAGGTTTATAGCGACCCACTGCCCGTCGCTATGCATACAAATAATTAATATATAATATATCTTGTACTGTTTACATGTTAACCATACACTCAACAGGACATTGTCATACATTCACACAACATTCATGAAACACTTATAAACTGGACCAGACAGAGCTCATAAGTTACATTAAATCCATCATAGCATGTCATGCCAATTTATACACAATTCATGGCAAACATAAGCTAAGATGAAACAACTTTGGCCAAAATGGTAGAGGTACTACAGATATTTAGTTCCACAATTCATAGTTTGCTTCCACACTTTACAAAATGATCGACCTCTAGTGTCCAAACAAAAGTTTTTATGTATAGCTAGGATGTCCAAAACATGTTGTCTTGAGCACTTTGATCCAATCAATGGCTGCAGTCTACTTGCAGCTATTTCCTCCCAGCAGCAGTTGTTCCATGGGATGCCTTTTTAGTCTTGCAGGGTGCTTCTTTAGGCTTGCAGACCTTGAGCTGTTAGAAATATCAATGATTAGAAATCAGGGCACTCATAACATATGAAAACAACAAACAAGAATGATGAACAGGTACAGAGCGCAGTTACAACATGGTGATGGACAGGTACAAAGAGCATGCATGCAGGGCACTCTCAGGTACACGCAAATGCAAATCAATCATAAGAACATGTGTAGAATTTCAGTCAAGCTAAGCAAGGGCTCCACTATGAATTGATGGAATCAAAGTAACAATGAAGGGCTGTGCGACCAGCAAGCCCTCTATCCAATAAAAGTACAGGAAAGGCACCATCAATATATAGCACACATCCAACAAAGGCAAGGGAACCTATAGCTTATTGATGAAGCTGTTCAGTGTAGTGACATGCTGCTAATAAAGTTTGCATTTTATGAAAAACAAACAATGACAAGTTGTGTTTGTTACCCTTTTATATGGCCAAGCAATTGCCATGTCCCTAGCATCAGCCATCTCATCCACACCAGGATATGGGCGAGGTAGCTTTGCATCCCTTTTCATCACACACCTAACAACAACTAGACAGTGCTTCTTTCGAAAAGCTTGTCCTGCGTGCACGGTGCTAGGATTAACTGAAATAACTGTTCCCTTCGCCACAGTTTCATCTCTCTAGAGTGCATAGAGTATAATTTCATTGCCAATCTGAAGCAAACAATGTATTCATGATAATTGTATTCATTAAAAAAGCACCGTTGGACTAGAAGCAAAAAAAAAATTAAAAAAAATGAAGAGAACATTACAAGGTTATCATGTGAGATGTGATTTGCATCACCATTCCTTGATGGGCCTGCAGCTTCAGGGCTAGACTGAGGGGACTGAACAACCGGGTCTGTAGGAATGGGGCTAGACTGAGGGGGCTGAACTGTTGTTGTAGGAATGGGGCTAGAATGAGGGCGCTGCATAAATGAGGCTGTGAGAAAGGTGTTGGGCTGCACAAAAGGGGAACTGTTGGACTGGTGGGTCTGCTGGACTGGTGGGGCTGCTGGACTGGTGGGCTGGCGGGGCTGCTGGACTGGTGGGGCCTTACGCACAAGCACGTATTCATACTCATTAGAGTTATTTGCATAGACACCATCTTCATGAAATTCAGCAACGTGATTTGTCTCGACATAATTTTCTTCAGATCTTGGGCTCTATAAACAAAAAAGTTGGGAGTTAGAGCCATTCTAGAATAACACAAGAACTTAGAAAAAAACTTTTGTGTAATATTAAGCAAGTTAGATATATCTATGTACGCTTAAAAATCAGAAATGACTTAGGAGCAGATATTTATGAGTAATTCCTATGTAAAACAATAGCCTAACCAGTACAAGTATTTGTATGTGGCCTACACAGCATCCATACATAAAAGTTTTCACTGCCTAGAAGCTGAAGCAAGGCTACTGCAGATATGAGCCAATTATCTGGCCACAGAATCAAAGACCGATAGATGAAATCAGAAAATGTACAAATAATTTACCTCATGGTGTCGTGAGTTAGAGCCATTTTGGGAGACATTTTCCATACTTGACCTTTCACGTGCCAACCTTTTTCACGCGCCAATTCAGCTTCTAATTCTGCTATGCATTGTTGTAGAGATGTTTGGTGACTTTCTAGAGCTGCTTGGCGACTTTTTTGCCTTTTAAACTCTCGAACTTGCATTTGGACCCTTGTTGGAGTGTACCGCTTGACTCCTGGTGTACAAACAGTTTGGGGAGTTGGTCCTAGCCTCAAAACCCGAACACGTCCTTTCGGTTCCTTTTGTCCACAAGCAGCAGCAAATGCATCACCTTCTTGAATGGATTTTTCAGTCAATTCAGGCTGGGCTTCAATAACTGATTTATGTTTATTCTACGCAAATAGAATATCATTATTACTATGCCAAAACTAATATTTCAAACAGTGATACTTGTTCAAATAAAAACTTACAATAATTGGTTCTGCATTCCTCGAAGGAATTCCATTTTTTCTTGTATATGTTTTGATATACAGCTCGTCCATTGGAGGAGGGCGCCCTAGTTCATTAGCCTACAAGTGTTTCACTTTTAGTACTTAAGAAATGCAGCACATTACGTATTGAAAAAAAATTCAAATATAGTTTGACATACCAGTTCATACCTGTTACAAGCAAAGCTCTTGCTTCCAGTTGTATGATGTATGGACAACTTTGCACGGTTGGCTTTGGCAATTTCAGTTTGAGCCTATGATAGATATGGCTACATCAGAAAGATCAATGCAAGCAACAAGCAGCAAAGATGGCTGTAACCAGCAAGTTGAAACTAGGAGTAGTACTCACTGCAGTTTCTGGGGTTGGCCAATGTTTTTTGAGATAGTTCCAATCATCATCATTGAGTCTTTTACCTTGTTTTGTCCTTAATATTTCTTCTGTTATTTCGCCTTTAAAAAACTGTCTCTTCAGATTTGCTTTAAAATCCTTCCATTTCTTTGCAGCAGCACCCAAAACCCAGTCTTTGGCTTTATCATCAATATCAAAGTATTCCTAGTGTGAAGAGAAACTAGCAAATGAGTACTAATCATGAAGTGACAAAATAATGAAGGCTTACGCATAAAACTAGAGCAACAACCTTCATGTCTAACCATACTGCATCCTTTAAGTCCTCATCAACAAGCCTCCAATCAGCACAGGCAATTGATATTTTCTGTCTCACATGAACCCCAATAGCACCAGAAAACCTCCTAGCATTCTCATCAATGGGCTGACAATATTCATTGACCTTAACTTTGATTTTAGGCATCTTAGGTTTCCTTGCAAAGACTTCATCCAACCTACTGATACCTCTTCCCTTCCTCTTTTCTTGTGTATTGCGGTGACAATCTACTATAAATAAATGGAGAAATTAGAAGCAGGCATAATAAAAATCTGCTATAAATAACTTGAGAAAATCTGCTGGGATATACAGGACCTTCATTATCACATAAGAAATCTCCAATTGATTCAAATTCCCAATCATCTTCTTCAGCTACATCCTCTTCGACTACATCTTCTTCAGCTACATCTTCTTCAACTTACCCATTCACATTCATTGCATGGCTTGTTTGTGGCCTTGGCCTCAGATTATGATGCCGAGTTGCTTGAACATTTGTGTTATGAGTTCTCTAAAAGGAAGTAGTCGAACAATTCATGTAAATATCAGCATTCTTAAATGAGCAAAGCCATTATACTAGAACAAATTATATAAGAGATGACCTTTGCTCTTTTCCTGGGTTCATTGCGCGTATTGATAGGAGCGAGACCAAGTGAAGCCAGCATCTCATTGTTCTGTGCAACATTTTCATTCCTCTGCTTCTCATACAAGGTCTTGCCCCCACTGTTACCCGTTAGATAAGCCTAGTTACTTGTATCTTACTTTCCTGTACTTTTACATTGTCACCCAGCTTTCGGTAGGTGGCTTGGAAGCCAAATTAGCATCTGCTTTATACTAGGAATATGCTGTAGTGGTTGGCTGCTCCACTGCCATATAAGCAGGGGCACGCCACCAACTCTTGTAAGCCTGCATCCCAATTTCAATTCAATCCAAGTGGCCAATCGGCCAAGCTGCCCTCTGGGCTTTCTATCACCCTTGATCCACCAGATCAGTGGCCAACAATTGGTACCGGAGCCTAGAGTTTTAGAGAGTCCTTATCCACCGTCGCCGCCGCCACCACCTCCATGGCTTCCACCTCGGCAGACCGCGTAGCCACAGCAGCAGCCGCAGCCAAGAGTAGCAAGAGCCCCTCGGACTCCAAGATTGGCGGCAAGGCCACGATCCTAGAGAGTCGTGAGGTGTGTCTCACAGCCGCCGAGGCAGTAGCGGCATAGGCGGCGCAGGCAGCAGCAGCCGCGGCCCAGGCCGCGGTGGCCGTGGCCACCACGATCCACGCGGAGATGATGGAGGAGGAGGAGGCAACGGGTTGCGGGAGGGATCACGGAGTCCAGGGGGGCACCGTCGTCCCTCGCCGTCACCAGATCGGCGCCGCGGGAGGCGCGGCCGATCACCGGTGATGCAGGTGTACCGCGACGCCGGAGGCACGTGGCCACAACTCACCCGCTCCAACTACCACGAGTGGAGCCTGTTGATGAAGGTCAAGCTTCAGGCGCGCGGGCTCTGGGAGGCGGTCCGCTACGGTGAGGTGTCTTATGCAGATGATCGACGGGCCTTGGAGGCCCTCTGTGCTGCAGTCCCGCCAGAGCTTGGGACCGCCAACGCCAGCAAGCCGTCTGCGAAGCTCGCCTGGGAGGCGATCGCGACCAGGCACGTTGGAGGAGAGCGCGTTCATTGTGCTATGCTACAGTGCCTCCGAGGGGACTAGGAACGGTTGGCCTTTCATCCTGGGGAGAAAGTCGAGGACTTCGTGTTGCGCCTCACCAGCTTGATGGAGCAGATGGTAATCAACGGCGACATCGACCTCAATGAGGAACGAGCGGTGGAGAAGCTCCTGCGGTGCATGCCGAAGAGCCTTGGATAGATCGTGAATTCAATCGAGACCTTGCTCGACTTCAGGATGCTCACCATCGAGGACGTCACTGGGCGGCTCAAGGCGGTCCAGGACCGTGAGTGCATGCCGGAGACGGAGGTGGCTTTCGGCAAACTCCTCTACACCGCCGAGCAGTGGCGGGCCTTCGACAAGAAGAAGAAGGAGGAGGGCGCAGGATCGTCCAAGGATCGGCGCCGGTGTCCCCATGGCAAGAAGAACAAGCCGCGCGACGGAGCCGGTGGCGCCGGTGGCGGAGCACAAGCAAACAAGGCTGGTGGTGCGGCTGGTGAATGCAAGGAGAACCAAGATGACCCCTGCCCATCTGCAACCGCACCGGGCACTGGGCACGCGACTGCCCCTATCCGCGGCGAAACCGGGAGCGTGGAGGGGCGAATGTCGCCGAGGTGGAAGGGGAAGGCACGGCCTTTCTCGTCCATGGCATCCTGGAGATCGAGGAGGAAGGGTGCAGCAAGCCTCAAGCTTCGACCCTCCGAGCACTGAGTACCGATCTCGAGCTCGAGGAGCCGCGAGCACGTGCCTACCTCGACATTGGTAGTGACGGGAAGAAGCTTGATGGCTAGTACCTGGACAGCGGCGCCACCCACCACATGACCGGGCGTCGCTAGCTCTTCACCGACCTGGACACATTGGCTCGGGGAGTCGTGAGGTTCGGTGACGAGTCGAAGGTGGAGATCCAAGGTGTCAGCTCCATCATCCTTGAGGCCAAGGATGACGAGCACAGGGTGCTCCACGGCGTCTACTACATCCTGGCACTCTGCAACTCGATCATGAGCCTCGGACAGCTAGACGAGGGAGGCTCAAAGGTGGAGATCGAGGATGGCATCTTGAGGATCTGGGATCGTCAACGGCGGCTGCTTGTCAAGGTACGGCGCAGCACCAACCGCCTCTACATCCTCCACCTCAACACCGCGAAGCTGCTCTGTCTTGCTGCTCGAAAGGATGATGAGGAGTGGCGCTGGCACGAGCGCTACAGTCACCTCCACTTCGACGCGCTCCGGAGGTTGTCCAGGGACGACATGGTGCGCGGGCTGCCGGCGATCCACCACGTTGGGCAGTTCTGCGACACGTGCGTCATCACCAAGCATCGCCGAGCACCGTTTCCGGCCGAAGCCCAGTACCGAGCATGGGAACCACATGAGCTGGTCCACGGCGACCTCTGCGGTCCGGTGACACCGGCAACCATCAGCGGCAGGAGCTACTTCTTGCTGCTCGTCAACGACGCCACTCGCTACATGTGGGTGGCTCTGCTGACCACCAAGGACAACACCGCCGATGCCATCAAGCAGCTCCGAGCTGTGGCGGAGAACAAGAGCGGGAAGAAGATGCAGACCCTCCGCACCGACAACGGCCGCGAGTTCAGCGTCGCCGAGTTCACGGCGTACTGTGCCGAGGAGGGCATCCAGCGTCACTACTCCGCCCCGTACTCGCCGCAGCAGAACGGTGTTGTGGAAAGGCGGAACCAGACGGTGGTCGCCATGGCGCGAGCACAGTTGAAGCAGCGAGGACTGCGGCACGCTTCTGGGGTGAGGCTGTGGTGACCGCTGTGTATCTGTTGAACAGGTCTCCGACCAAGGTGCTGCAGGGCATGACGCCAAATGAGGCATGGCATGGGATGTGTTGACGGTGGATAACATCAACTTTTATTAGAACTTTAGACACCAAAGGATACATGAATACACACTAGTCCAGGGTTTGAATTGACAGTTTCCATGAGTTTTGCATGTTCTGTATTTTCCAGGGGCTATTCCAGAAAAGCATAAAAGAAGGGTTAAAGAGCATAATTACCATGAAACTTAATCGCCATGGAAGCATCATCACGAAGACCCTGGAAGAGTCTAGAACACACCCGAAGCGACCAGGGCCCGAACCCCACCAGGTGGGGCCGGCCGGCGCCCCCCCATTAGGGTTTTGGCCCACCTTCTGGAGTCTTCTTCCGCCGCCTTTGTGGAGTCATCTGGGCCCATGTTTCAAGTTGGTTTGATCCTACGGCTCACGTGCATCCCACCGGGCTATAAATAGAGGGGCAGACCCCCCTGAAAGGAACCCATCATTCATTTAAGGCATCAAGTCCTCAAGCCATCAAGAGCCTCCTAGTTCATAGTTCTAGCCTAGTTAGATTAGAAGTAGAGGAGTTCTAGTTCTTCGGCGGATCTGGAGCCCCGGCGTCTGTCTGGAGCGCGGAGTTCGGTATAATTTCAGTTCTTTCTCTATTATTGTATTCTTCATTATGATTAGGGAAACATTGTTCTTAATAGTTCATATGTTCTTGATTACAATATTCTTTGTCTACTTTGATTATATGTCTAGTATAGTTGGTTTGATCTTATTAAATTCATGTAATTGCTCGTATAGCATTTATTCATGCGGACGATGGATAGATGATGAACAGTACGTAGACGTGGTGTCTAGGTATTTTGTTTATCTGCGAGTGCACATGTGCCAGGTCGTGTGATAGATCATGTAGGTGATAGCTGTGTTGAGTTCTCTATAGTCCACCCCCCGTATGTAGGCCAGCAGGCACGGTCGCGAAGTTGGATGATGACTCTGTTTCACATCCTTCCTAGATGATGCCCTTTGCATTTGATTATGATATAGGATTAGTCTAACAATGATTGCTAGATGCAATTGCACTAATTAGAGTTATTCATTGATGTAGTTATAGAATTACCTTTGATGTTAATTTCTTAGTTTATCCATTGGCTAGCTATTACTATGGCTAGAGAGTGCTGTGATGATTATCTTTTATTTATGATGCTTGATCATACTTATCACCCTTATCTTTATTTACCTTGTGACCTCTACCCGTTATGAGTAGAGTAAATGACATCAGTAATGTCACTTATCCATTGTATACCTTCATTATCAATATAATAGATTAAAGTTTATCCTAATCCTTCCCAGTGGTATAAATATAAATCGACAACCTGGTAGAACTCCTAGGTAAAATGCTATAATGGTGTAATTATCTGTCTGCTTGCAGAACTGATCTTATTTTATATTGATATTTATTTCTGCCTAGTCACATAGATTAATATATAAAACCTTTATTTATTCTTAGCATTATTAATTAGGGATGACAACCTAGTTCTTGCATAAGAATGTTGGTAATAGAAAAGTGGCTAGATGCTAATGAAAAATTAATTAATTACCATTCATCTTCTAATCTCGCCTCTCGCATTAAAAGTTATATAGTTATATTTGGCGACGTTAGTAGATGTCAACAAGCATTTTTGGTGCCGTTGCCGGGGAAGGCACATTAAACTTACGAAATATTGATATCATATGTATACATAATGGATAAGATTGTATTACCAATTGATCTCTAACTGAAACAGGCACACCCTTGTTTTTATCATTTGCTTATCTTATGCAGGGTGATGAATGAATGGTTTTTCTCTTCCAAATAATTTCACTGATGATCCAGAGAAACTCCTGAGAAGAAAGAAGTTTGTAGAAGCGAGGGACAATTTCAAGCTACCATCAAGAATACCCATCGCTGCTCAAGCTCATTCATCAAAGGAGCCAGCTTTAATATTGGAAGAACACTTAGTAGAAGATTTATCTCCTGTGTTTGAAAACATGGCTGAGAAGACGCTGCGCGAGTTCTCTGCCCTAACAACAGAAAACATCCAGACTGGACCAGCAGTCAACACGGGGGAGAATGGATTCGAGCTCAAGCCTGCTCTTGTCACCATGGTTCAAGCCAGACAGTTTTGTGGAAAAGCTCATGAAGATGCAAGTGCACACTTACAACACTTTTTAGAGATCTGCAGCACCTTCACGATTAGAAGAGTACCAAGAGATGGTATTTTACTCCATCTTTTTCCATTCTCACTTTTAGGGAAAGCCAAGCAGTGGTTCTACGCCAACAAAGACAAGAACACTACATGGGACCGATGCTCAACTGCTTTCCTGGCAAAGTTCTTTCCTACAGGCAAGACGAATGCTCTGCGAGGGAAAATCTCAAGTTTTCAACAGCAACATGACGAATCATTCACTGAAGCATGGGAGAGATTTCAAGATTACATTGAAGACTGTCCTCATCATGGGATAGAGGATTGGCTACTATTGCAGACCTTCTACCACGGGCTAGTCTCTAGCACCCGTGAGTCCATAGATGCTGCAGCTAGAGAAGTTTTCCTGTCACTTAAGCTTCCAGAAGCTCAAGCACTTGTTGAGAAGATGGCCTCAAATTCAAGTTGTAATGAAGAACGTACTCAACCTCGCAAGAGAAGAGGAGGTATCCATCATCTCAAGGAAACTGACATGGTCACTACCAAGCTAGACCTCATCTTGAAGAAGCTCGACATAGAGAAGAAGAAAGTCATGCATATCAATGATTCTCGCTTGACCTGTGAAGAATGTGGAGATTACGGTCATTCAGCTGTCAACTGCCCTACGTTGCAAGAGGATGTGAACTTCATCAACAACAACACCTACTATGAACCAGCCAAACCAAGGATGGAACCAGCCAAACCAAGGATGGAATCAGCAACCTCGACAAGGTAATTACCAAGGTAACAACCAAGGTAATAATTACAATAATTACAATCTTCCGCCTTTAAGAGTTTTAGTTGCTGGTCAATCTAAATTGTTAGATCAAATGTCTAGAAAGGTAGCCTCGAATGATAAATCTTTGGAAAATATAAATACCAAAATGGATACCTTTGCTTCCGCTACAAAAAATTAGCACAGCTTTAATAAAATGTTAGAATCACAACTAGCTCAGCTAGCTGCTGTTGTCCCTCCATTTGAGAAAGGAAAGATTCTGGGCCAGCCGAAAGATTTGGAAACTGCTAACCTTGTTGATATTCACAATGCAACACAATACCAAATTGAGCCTGCAGATATACAGTGGATAGATCACTCACTACCTGAGAAGATGGGAGACCCTGGAAGACCTGTGATTCCTATCTCTATAGGATGTCATAATTTTCCAGAAGCTATCTGCGATTTCGGCGCAAGTGTCAACATAATGCCTAAGGTAATCTATGAGAGAATTTTAGGTGATCCTTTGTTATGCACAGATATGCATTTGCAGCTTGCAGATCAGTCCATTTGCTACCCCGAGGGAGTACTAGAAGAAGCTGTCATCAGAGTGGGGCAATCATATGTCCCAATTGACTTTGTGATCATGGATACCGGAGGAGATGAGAAGGCACCCATTATCTTGGGACGACCATTGTTGTGCACAACCAAAGCCATCATCTATGCGGAACACGCCAAGATTGTCCTCTCCATCAAAGACAAGAAAGAGAGATTTTCATTCAAGAACCGCATCCACAAGACTCCTGCAGTCCCGAAGCAATTCCATCAACAAGAAGAGCAACAACAACAACCAGCACCCAAGAAGAAGAACAATAGAAGATGGAGGAAGAACAAGCCCCAGCATGTACCTAAAGAAACTGCTCAACTAATCAATGCTATCAACACAGAAAATGATCATATGCTCCCAAAACCATTCCCAACAAAGAAAGGTGACCCAGGTGTACCAATCATCGAATGCACAATCAGAGACATCACTTTTTTCCGACACCATCTGCGGCACTGGATCAGGCATCAACGTAATGTCCAAAAAGGTATATGATGAATTATTTGATGATTTACCATTATACCCAACATACATTCAGTTGCAGATGGCAGACCAATCACTTAGATTCCCTGAGGGCGCAGTCAAGGACGTAATGGTAAGAATCCAAAATAAATATATACCCGCAGATTTTCTAGTTCTTGACATGCAGGAAGACAACGAATCGCCTATTCTTTTGGGAAGACTGTTCCTCTACACCGCCAATGCTATCATCTACATCGGTTATGGATAGATCCACTTCAACCTACCGACTGGAAAGGTACGCTGTCAATTTAGAACACATCTTAACCATGAGCAGATCAGGAAGCAACGCAACAAGAGGAAACGCCAAGCCCGCCGTTAGGCTGCCCAGCCTCACTGTGGATGAGAGGAGTTCCCTGGTAAGATTGTGAAGTATGAAGACTGCTACAAGGATCAAGAAAAATCCGTACAAGCACCACGCTGGAGTGAGTGGAAAGCGGAAGCTGAGAGGATGGACTAGATTGCTAAGGCAAGGAAAGAAGAGATCTAGACACAAGTAGAAGAATGGATAAAGAGAGATGAAGAATCAAGAGAAGCATACAAGGAAGAGCTGGAGCTAGAAAAGAGAGAAGCAGAAGAGATAGAAAAGAGATGGAAGGAGAAAGAAGAAGCACCTGCTACATCACCGCAAAATGGGGAATTGACTGAGGTAATCTCAGACGATGAACCTACTAAGTAAGTACTCTCCTCTATCTAAGTCATGTCGGTAGACTTTAAATTCCGTACCCTAGCCATAAGGTTAGAATGGTAGTTATCTAATTAATTTAGCATTCATTAGTAATTTTGCTTAGCATATTCATTAGTACAATCATTTTTGCATATTAAAAATAAACCAACAAAAATATTTACTGCTTTATTTACTGCATCATAAATACTATGCCCCATGTGAATGAACCTATGGTAACCCTGTAGGCATATTTACTGCGGTGGCATAAAATTAAAAATAAAAATAACAATCTATATTTACTTTGTTGCATTACGAAAATCCTAAGCCCCATTGGAATGAATATTCCCTATGGTGGCATAAAAACATATATAGCATGCATACATTTTTTATTGCTACATAAGAAACTTAGAAAAACCCCAAAAAGAGAATCTTGTTAGAATCCTGCTAAAATCTATTAATTAAAATCAACTCAGAGAATAATCAAAGTGCTCATTGACTGACCGCTAACCCCTTGATAATTCGAGCCTCGAGTTTTGGTTTTCTTGTTGGAGTATAATTATGCAGAATAATATTATGACTAAGGAGAGAGTCTATTAGTGGCACCCACCAGGACTGCTACTAGCACTCTGAGAAATATTCAAGCACCAAGTATTGCAAACATTAAGCTTGGGGGAGGAGCATCCCCTAGTTATCAGGTAATTATACCTATGTGCTTATTGAGTCTACTTTATACAAATCTAAAAATACCAAAAATATGTGGGCACATGAAGGTCCACTCAGTTAGGAAGTTTCTGCTGGAAATATAAAATTAATTACTTACCATAGAGTGGTATTAAACCTAACCTCTCTCCATAAGATTTGGTATTTTTATTGGCAATTGAGTTTTATAGGAAAATACAAGATCAAGGCGCTAGTCAACCCGACATCTCTACGCTGTCGATACACCTGCTTCCAAAAGGATCCCTCAATTTGCAACATCAAAGACCCTGTCAAACGTCAAGCTTGGGGGAGGGCACCCTCCAATTAAAATCTAGCTAAGTATAAGTTTCCTATCTTATTATCATTATTACTATATCGCTTTTTCGCGTGAGTTAGCTAGTAAGATAAAATTTGAAAAAACCAAATAAATATCTATCTATATATTTGAGTTTGTTTAGAGTCGGTCTAGGCTAGAGTTAATAAAAAATGATGAACATTAAAATTTTATCTTGGAGATGATGAATAGTTGCTCTGTCACAATACTTTTCAAATGCCTAGTTGTCAAACTTAAATTCTCCTGAGTTATAGATATTGCTGTTTTAACTTAAGAATTTATTCTGAACCTGAAACTTGTGGAGGCAAATGTTTGAGCTAAGTCTAGGTAATTGATTGATATGATTCATGAAAGTTGAGCTACTATTTATCTTATTCCTAGCATTACTAAATTCTGGAGATTTATTTTGAAAATTTGAAATTTACATGATGAGCTTTTGTATGACAAAGTATGAATTCCTACCAAAGCCATATATGATACATCTAGATTGGAAAACTTTTGCACATTCATGCTGCTTGCTTTGCATTGAGTTTAGTCAACCTTTGTTGTATACCATATGAGAGTATTGTCATGCTTTTAAAACCAAGATCACGTACACACTTCAGCACATATGCATTATTCCTACCCTGGGAGTAATCGCAACCATTTCCACTTTCATCAATGTTCATCATGAAAATGTTTTCTCCCACACTAGGAGTAAACACCCAAAAGTATACCCCGTAGGACAGCCTTGATATAATTGTTCTAAGTTCTTATTATTATCTCTCCAGTTATCTATATTCAAAAGATACATGTGGCTATGCAAAAACATGAAAAGGGAGTAAAAGATGGACAAGTGTCCCAGCATTAAAACAATGGGTACTAGATGCCCGCCTCCCGAATGAAAAAAAGAGAAAGAATAAAGATAGCCCATGTGTTCCTCCAAGTTACAAAGGAGAGTGAATCATTTTTAAAGAGCAAAAGTAGAATTAGGAATAGCCACTAAATACCACATATACACCTATCCACTATATTCCATACACATGCACATCTTGGTTTGATTGTATGCCTCGATTCTCTGTGGATCCATTGTTTGACTTTACAACATATGAATTGTAAGTATGCTTAAACCTTGTTATTGCCACTCCTATGAGCTCCACTATAATCCTTAGCTATAGGAAGGCATAACATTAATGCCTTAAAGTGAGATCCACAAATACCATATATACTGAGAGACTTGAGGGTGTCATACAATTAAAGCTCTGAGTTTTATTTTGAAAACTTGCAAAACTCCGGAATATTGGCACTGTGAAGAATTTGCTACATAGTGCAAGACTTGATTGTTCTTTCTTTCAATTACTCAAGACTAAGGCAAGAATTGTAAAGCCCCATAGTTAAAGGTAAAACGGGTAAGTTTAAAAGTTAGAGCAGTTTTGTCTAATCCGGAGGAGAATCTATGTTTGAAGCATGTGTACTTGGGAAGTATGAAAACATTGTAACAACTCCTGATCCAATTACATTAGTAATTAGGCTTAGTTCGTTTGCCAAGGGACTGTCAAACAGGTAAGCTTGGGGGTGTTGTTGACGGTGGATAACGTCAACTTTTATTAGAACTTTAGACACCAAAGGATACATGAATACACACTAGTCTAGAATTTTAACTGACAGTTTCCACGAGTTTTGCAAGTTCTGTATTTTCTAGGGGCTATTCCAGAAAAGCATAAAAGAAGGGTTAAAGAGCATAATTACCACGAAACTTAACCGCCAAGGAAACATCATCACGAAGACCCTGGAAGAGTCTAGAACACACCCGAAGCGACCGGGGCCCGAACCCCACCAGGTGGGGCTGGCCGGCGCCAGGGTGGGGCCGGCCGGTGCCCCCCATTAGGGTTTTGGCCCACTTTCTGGAGTCTTCTTCCGCCGCCTTTGTGGAGTCATCTGGGCCCTTGTTTCAAGTCGGCGCACGTGCATCCTACCAGGCTATAAATAGAAGGGCAGAGCCCCCTGAAAGGAACCCATCATTCATTCAAGGCATCAAGTCCTCAAGCCATCAAGAGCCTCCTAGTTCACCAAGAGCCCCCTAGTTCATAGTTCTAGCCTAGTTAGATTAGAAGTAGAGGAGTTCTAGTTCTTTGGCGGATCTGGAGCCCCGATGTCTGTCTGGAGCGCGGAGTTCGGTATAATTCTAGTTCTTTCTGTATTATTGTATTCTTTATTATGATTAGGGAAACATTGTTCTTAATAGTTCATATGTTCTTGATTACAATAGTCGTTGTCTACTTTGATTATATGTCTAGTATAGTTGGTTTGATCTTACTGAATTCATGTAATTGCTCGTATAGCGTTTATTCATGCGGACGATGGATAGATGATGAACAGTATGTAGACGTGGTGTCTAGGTATTTTGTTTATCATCGAGTGCACCCCGACGTGCCGGGTTGTGTGGTAGATCGCGTAGGTGACAGCTACGTTGAGTCCTCTGTAGTTCACCCCCCATATGTAGGCCAACAGGCACGGTCGCGAAGTTGGATGATGACTCTGTTTCACATCCTTCCTAGATGATGCCTTTTGCATGTGATTATGATATAGGATTAGTCTAACAATGATTGCTAGATGTAACTGCACTAATTAGAGTTATTCATTGATGTACTTATAGAATTACCTTTGATATTAATTCCTTAGTTTATCCATTAGCAAGCTATTACTATGACTAGAGAGTGCTTTGATGATTATCTTTTATTTATGATGCTTGATCATACTTATCACCCTTATCTTTATTTACCTTGTGACCTCTACCTGTTTTGAGTAGAGTAAATGACATCAGTAATGTCACTTATCCATTGTATACCTTCATTATCAATATAATAGATTAAAGTTTATCCTAGTCCTTCCCAGTGGTATAAATATAAATCGACAACCTGGTAGAACTCTTAGGTAAAATGCTACAATGGTATAATTATCTGTCCGCTTGCAGAACTGATCTTATTTTATATTTATATTTATTTCTGCCTAGTCACATAGATTAATATATAGAACCTTTATTTATTCTTAGCATTATTAATTAGGGATGACAACCTAATTCTTGCATAAGAATGTTGGTAATAGAAAAGTGGCTAGTTGCTAATGACAAATTAATTAATTACCATTCATCTTCTAATCTCGCCTCTCGCATTAAAAGTTATATAGTTATATTTGGCGACATTAGTAGATGTCAACAGGATGCCACCGGAGGTCGGACACCTGCGCACATTCGGTTGCGGGGCATTCGTCAAGGACCTCACCCAGCTAAAGAAGCTCGACGATCGCAGCCGCCCCAGCATCTTCATCGGGTACACTGACGGCGCCAAGGCCTACCGCGTCTTCGACCCGACCACCCAGCGTGTGCGAGTATAGCGTGACGTCGTCTTCGACGAGAGCCGTGGCTGGGACTGGACCAAGGAGGGAGGCGAGCACACTCTGGCGGACTGGGAGTTCGTCGTCGAGCACCTCTGGGAGAATGGAGTGGAAGGACCGCGTACCCCGGCGTCCTCTGCTCTGAGCACCGCCTCTTCTTCGACCACTCTGACCACGTGGTCTTCAGCTCCGGGGGAGCAGGCGACCACATCCCCGACCACGTCTCTGACCACTTCCGAGAAGTCTCCGAGCACCGCCGAGCAGTCTCCGAGCACCACCGAGCAGTCACCGAGCACTACTCCGACCACGGCAATGGCTCTGACCACGTCAATCGAATTCGCCATGCCGCTGGAGGATGATGAGGACCGTCTGGATGCGTTCTACGATGACGAGCCCCTTCGCTACCGACGGATGACCAACATCCTCGGTGACGAAGCTCCTTCCAAGCAGGCACCGTGACTCTTCATCCAGCTGCATCTCTCGCACGCTGGCGAGCCCACCAACTACGCGGAGGCATAGGGTGATCCTACGTGGGAGGCCACCATGAAGCAAGAGCTCCAGTCGGTGGAGAAGAACAAGACTTAGGAGCTTATGGACCTACCTGCGGGACATCTCTCGATCACCCTGAAGTGGGTGTTCAAGCTCAAGAAGGATGAGAAGCGGGCAGTGACCAAGCACAAGACAAGGCTGATGGCAAGGGGGTTCGTGCAGCAAGATGGGGTGGACTACGACGACGGCTTCGCGCCAGTGGCACGCATGGAGTCGGTCCGTGTCCTCCTCGCGCTGGCAGCTCTGGAAGGGTTGAGGGTCCACCAGATGGACGTGAAGTCGGCGTTCCTGAACGGCGACCTCAAGGAAGAGGTATACGTGCGACAGCCACCAGGCTTCGTCGTCGCCGGAAAGGAAGACAAGGTCTACCGCCTGCGCAAGGCCCTCTACGGCTTGCGGCAGGCGCCGCGTTCCTAGAACGCGAAGCTGGACGCCACTCTGAAGGCGATGGGCTTGCACCAGAGCGCACGAGGCAGCGGTGTACCGGCGGAGCAGTGGGCACTCTGCTCTGTTGGTTGGAGTCTACACCGATGACCTCATCATCACCGGTGCGGATGAAGAAAAGGTGAAGAGGTTCAAGGAGCAGATGAAGGAGAAGTTCGACATGAGCGACCTCGGACTCCTCTGCTTCTACCTCGGCGTCGAACTGTGCCAGGACGACACTGGCATCACCCTCCGTCAAGCTCACTATGCCAAGCGGATCCTGGAGCTCGGCGGGATGACTGGTTGCAACCCAGCTCACACGCCGATGGACGAGAAGCTGCGGCTCAGCCGTGAGAGCAAGGCAGAGAAAGTGGACTCCACCCACTACCGGCGGCTGGTCGGCAGCCTCCGGTACCTCGTACATACCCGGCCGGACCTAGCGTTCGCCATCGGGTATGTGAGCCAGTTCATGGAACGGCCCACGCTGGAGCACCTGCAAGCCGTGAAGCGCATCCTTCGCTACGTCACCGGGACCCTGGACTACGGTCTCCACTACAAGAGGGCTCCTGGCACGACGCGCTTCATCGGCTACTGCGACAATGATCTTGTCGGCGACATCGACACAAGCAAGAGCACCAGTGGAACTATGTTCTTTCTAGGAAATTGCCTGGTCAGCTGACAATCGATCAAGCAGAGGGTGGTGGCGCTGTCGAGCTATGAGGCAGAGTACATTGCCACCACTACTGCAGCAACACAGGCCCTTTGGTTGTCTCGGCTGCTCGGGTAGCTGCTGGGCAGGAAAGTGGATGTGGTGGAGCTAAAGGTGGACAGCAAGTCTGCTTTAGCTCTGGCCAAGAACCCGGTCATCCACGACAGGACCAAGCACATCCGGATCAAGTACCACTTCATCAGGGACTGCTTGGAGGACGGGAGCATCAAGGCCAGCCACATCGCCACTACTGATCAGCTCACGGACATTCTCACCAAGTCGCTGGGTAAGGCCAAGTTCCAGGAGATGAGGATGAGGATCGGCGTGAAGCAGATCACCTAGTACTAGGCTTAGGGGAAGATTGTTAGATAAGCCTAGTTACTTATATCTTACTTTCCTGCACTTTTACATTGTCACCCAGCTTTTGGTAGGTGGCTCGGAAGCCAAGTTAGCATCTACTTTATACTGGGAATGTGCTGTAGTGGTTGGCTGCTCCACTGCCATATAAGCAGGGGCACGCCACCAACTCTTGTGAGCCTGCATCCCAATTTCAATTCAATCCAAGCGGCCAATCGGCCAAGCTGCCCTCTGGGCTTTCTATCACCCTTGATCCACCAGATCAGTGGCCAACAGTTACTATTTCCACTTGCGCTTTCCATTTGTTTTCCTGAAAAAAGAAAACAAATATCAGCAGTCTATGGAAGGGACGAAAAAACAATCAATAACAAATATCTGCAGCAGGCATCACTTAAACAACACTTACTTTGTAGACTTTTTTAGGCTTTTTCTTTTGGGGAAAAACAAGTGTTCCATCTATATCAGTTCTAACAGAAGGGACTACCCCATTTACAATATCCACTGTCACATTTGCACTTAGATCATGCAATGGCCATGCTACTCCATTGTCATTATCCATGTGCTCATTCTCTAAATTATCTAAGTCATAGACATATCTTGCTTTTGACTGAACAACACTAGCCCACCCATGATCAATTGCTTCAGGAACATAGTATACTTGAATTGCTTGTGATGCTAAAATGAAAGGCTCATCTGATATCTTTTCACTAGTATTGAATAAGTGCTTAAAGTTAACAGATGTAACCCCCAAATTATCAGTTGGTACCCATTTGTCCTGCACACGTTTGTCAACCCAATCACACTTGAAAAGAACCACATTTCCTTTGTTATGATAATTCAGTTCAACAATTTCCTTTATAATTCCATAATAGGCATTTTTTGTTATTGTACTGTCATCATTATTGCCCCTATCAAAGGTGGTTGCCTTAGCAACTACAGCAACCTCACTATTTTGAATAGGTCTTCCCTCGTCATAGGATTTTGTGTGGAAACAGAATCCGTTAATACTATAGCTACTATACTTGCGTGTATTCAACATTGGCCCCTTGGCCAAAATTTTTATCTCATCTGGTGCTTCCTCACACATTTGTCGCACCTGTGATGAAATACTGCTATTAAAATGTGTAAAATCTATCACAAATAACTAAGTCTTCAGTTTTACTTTCACCTACATGTAACCTAAACCACTCATGAAAAGATTAATGACGCATCCAGCTGATGTCCCGTTTGTTTCGGTGGCCAATGGAGGAAAGATATTGATCATACTTACTGCAAAAGTGTTATTGTGAATTCAGAATGCAAGGGAGTTTGATTATATGAGGCAAGTGGTTTCGATAACTTACTCCAAGTAAGATGCAATGTTGTCATAGTTGAACAAAACATATCTATGAGCTTGCACCCATGTCTTGTGGTCCAAACTAAATGTGCATTTTCCAGCCAAGCCTTGACCATTGCTACGGAAGAAAGGAGGTGTACTGTCATCTTCATCTACTCTAGGTTGACGGGTAATTTGTCCCACCCCATGTAGATAGCGAGAACAAAGTGTAAGACACCCAGTGAAATTAGCCCACTCCATAATTGATTCCTCGGGATGACTTTTTGTACGTATAGAACCCTTTAATCTCATGAGAAACCTATATATTTAAATAGTAGGCACATTAATTGATAATGGTATACAACTAGTAGGTTTGTGTAAGTATTTAGTAAGACACGTGGCCTAAGATAGTTACCTCTCCACAGGCCACATGCTGCGAAAATGGACTGGACCAGCTATGTTTGCTTGGGCAGGAAGATGTACCATCAAGTGTACCATAATGTCAAAAAAAGATGGAAGGAATATAGTCTCAAGAAGGCTCAAGGTTTCAGCTATGTCAGCCTCTAGACTTTCCATATCACTTATTCGAATGACAGGGGCAGAAAGTTTCTTGAAGAAGTTGGATATACGAATCACTCCAGCACTAACTATTTCTGTTAGTATTTTTCTCACAGCAAGTGGTAGCAAATCTTGTAGAATAATGTGGCACTCATGACTCTTCAGCCCAAATACCTTTCTGTCACCGACATGTACATTTTGTTGTATATTTGATGCGTAACCATCAAGAAACTTCACCCATTTTAGTACTTGACAAAATAATTTCATCTCATCAGGACTCATTGAGTATGGTGCTGGTGGTAAATAAAATTGGTCCTCTACTTCAACTGGGTGAAGATCAGTTCTAAGACCTAGAGCTTGAAGATCTAAGCGAGAATTCAAGTTATCCTTCGACTTCCCAACAGTGCCCAAGAATGTGTTCAATAAACTTTCACACACATTTTTGCCTATGTGCATAAAGTCAAAATTATGTCGCAACATCAAATCTTTCCAATATGGAAGCTTGAACCAAATAGTTCTTTTGAAAATGACTAATGGTTCACCTTCCTTGCATTTCTTTCTTGCTGGTTTCTTACCAGATGGATCCTTGCCAAAACTTGTACTAAGGTCTTTAGTGCACTCCAAAATTTCCTCTCCAGAAATTGGTTTAGGTGCAGGTCTGAACTCAGTTTTACCACCAAATTTATCAGCGTCAAACCTAAATGGGTGATTTTCATGCAAGAATCTTCGATGAGCCATATAGCATGTCTTGGAACCACTACTAAGTCTAATTGAATCAGTAAAGAAGTGGCAATAAGGACATGCTGCTTCACCAGATGTGACACATGCAGACACATATCCTAGACCTGGGAAATTAGTAATAGTCCACAATACTACTGCCCGTAACTGGAAGTACTCACCCGTGGAAGCATCATAAGTTCTAACACCATTTTCAAATAGATCTAACAAGTCGTTGACAAGTGGCTGACAAAAGAGAACAAAATTACCACAAGAAGAATCTTTCCCAGGAGTCAGAAAAGACAAGATGAAATGTGATTACTTCATGAACATTGAAGGTGGGAAATTGTAGGGAATACAAATGCCAGGCCAAATGTTGTAGCTATTATTCATGGTTCTAAATGGATTGAAGCCATCGGTGGCAAATGCTAGACGGACATTGCGGCTATCCTTAGCGAAGGTTGGAAGCTTTCTATCAAAGTCCTCCCATAGAGGGGAATCTACAGGATGCCTTAGGAGACCATCTTTTTTCCGGCCTTCATCGTGCCACCTCGTCAGGCTTGCTGTTTTAGAGGACAGAAATAACCTTTGGAGACACTTCTTTATTGGAAAGTAGCGGAGAACCTTCTTGGGAACATTATATAGATGTTTCCCATCTAGAGTCTTCCTTGTTGATTTCCACCGTGAAGCCTCACACTTTGGACACGAATTCAAATCTATGTTCTCCTTCCAATAGAGAATGCAATCATTTTCACATACATGAATATTAATATACCCAATTCTTATGGATTTCATCAATTTCTTAGCTTCATAAATGGTTTTTTGCTAAACCACCAGGGAATGCATCATTGAGTAGGTCTAGTAGCAGGTTAAAAGATTTATCAGACCATCCTCCAAGTAGTTTGATGTGTAGTAATCTAATAAGAAATCGAAGTTGGATATATTTCTTGCATGTAGGGAACAGATCCTTGCTATTCTCTTCAACTAGCTTTTGAATAGCAACTAGGTCCTCACAAGGATCTACAACAGGACTATTGTCCTCAAAATCACCTCTATCGTCTAAGCCACCTGCCAAGTTCCTAAGCAAACCCGAGATATCATCGTCTTCATCGGGCTCATCCATAACCTCAACACCATCACCATCACTGTCATAGTTCTCATGATTCACAGACGGGTGGGTTCTCCATGTAAGTTCCATGTTCTGTACCCTTTTAGAAACCCATCACATATTAAATGTTCACGGATTTTACTAGCCTCATACCTGGAAGAGTTGGAACACTTTCTACAAGGACAAAGTATCTTGCTACCAACAGCTGCATTACTAAATGCAAAAGCTAAGAAACGGTTCACCCCCTGCAAATATGACTTGCCATGCCTACATCAAATTTTTATGTTAAAAAGCCACCATACCTATGCACAATCCTTTCAATACCTATTAAGTTACTGTATTTACCTAGCGTCATCATCAATCCAAGATTTATCCATCAACCATTACTAGGAAGAACCAGAAGCTGACCAAACACAATCTAAAAGTATGAATACAAGAATAGATCATGGCATCAAATTGAACCGCATTGTGCATACATATCGTCAATCATATTCAGCATAAGTTTCCATGCAAGATAAAGCAGCAACAGCTGCAGTAAAGTGGTAGAGAGCACTTTACCTGATACTCGGTCTAATCAACGAGCTTGGTGAGGAGGCGCCTGTAGCTTCTGCGGCTTTTCTTAGGGCAAAGATCCAACGAGCTACTTCTTCTTGTACGCCTCAGCCAACCACGAAAATACCCTGCTGGTTGTGATACAAGAAACCACATATCCATGATTTAGTTAGTAATTAGCAAAGGAAGCATGTGAATAGCAGTGGTGAAGCCTGACCAAAACATAGAGGGTGCCAATTTATATGAAACTATGAACTAGAGACCAATCTAATATTATATAAAAAATAATAACATATAGCTTGATTGACAACAGATAACTTAGGAGCATAAAAATAGAACGAACAAGAGGCAATTTTGCAGTGTTTTGTTTTGCTGGTGAAAAAAAAAAGTATTGCAATGGAAAGAGACGAACTGTACATGGCATAACAAGGTACGCAGCGATCTCTCAATTATTATTATTTCCGCCATGGTCTAAACTAATGTTTAGGGAAGCTTGTACTTAGTAATAGAAATGAAAATAAAGTGCCTTCCGTGAGTGGGGAACGGACACTAATTTGGATCGGCAACCAGTCATTCCGCAACCACAAATTTCGATTATTGATTCAACAACGAGTCATTTCGCTTCTGCTGCCCTCCCAATCCTAGTGGATTATTCCCAGTTTGGATATGGTGAATAAAAAGCTGCACACAACAGAGGGAGATGGCGTACAAGTGTGAGGAGGGAATGGAGACATACCTGCAGGCATTGTCGAGCTGAGGTTGCTGGCCGAACTGTCGTCGCCGGGAGGGAGCAGCCGAGCCGAATTCGCCGGTGGGGGGCGTGCGAGTTGAGGTCGCCGACAGGGGGTGGGTGAGTTGAGGTCGCCGCCGCGAGGAGACAAGATGAGCTCGCCGGCCCGTTGACCGACCACGCGAGGAGGCTTGGGGCACCAGTGACGGGGGCCGGTGGCCGGCAGCCGGCCGACGGCGGCAGGCAGGCCGGTTGCGTGCAGGGCCCCGCCTTTTCTTTTTCTCTCCGATGGACTGGCTTCGGGCGGCGGCTGGCTGTGCTTTTGCGTTAGGGGAGAGGAGGGTTTTGGTTTTAGGAAATGGGTTGGTGTGCCTTGGGGGCTGGAATGGCGGGACTGGGAATTTTTTCTGACATGTAGGCCCACGTAAAAATGCTAGGCGCGAGTGGCGCGCAAGCTGATGGCGACCAGCGGTGAGTCGTTAAAAGTAAGATATAACGTCGGTCCATCTGACGTTGAATCAAAGGAGAACTAACGTCGGATAGTCCGTAGTCAAATTGAGATGTAACGACCGACCCTCCATTACTAATATTTAACGTCCGACCTCCCGACGCTAAATCGGTATTTTTAGCGTCCCCCCCCCCCCCCCCCCCCACCGACGCTCATTTTGGGCTGTGGTGTAGTGATACCTTTTGCTATTCTTATTTCTGGACCTACACAACCTGGAGTTGATATGGATGTATTTCTAGAGCTCGTAATGGAGGAGATGAAAATATTGTGGGATATTACCTCATCTCATAAGGTGGCACTCCTTGGATTGTGAGGGACATGGCTGCGCTGTACAATTCTCAGCCTTTCTTTTAAAAAAAAAAATCCCTTGTATAATGACATGACGGTGAGTCGGTGACACTCCCTGTTGAATATATATGAATCAATAAGGAAAGGTAGGGGGAGAAATAAATTAGACTGCATGGCTATAGCACGACATCAGTTGGAAAATGGAACTACAGTACTATATAGATGGCAAATAAGACTGTGAGCACACAAGAGGATTAATAAACTTGAAACTCTTTGTTGTTGTCTAATGTGAAATTATGCTGTCTGCACACTAGTTAGAAGACAATCTGCCGAAACACAGAGGCATAGTACTAGATACGTCGACGTAGTACTTGGCACTTCGCTCCATATTTTATCTTCACATTAATTGGACGCTTATACACTGTGTCCACCAGGAAGCAGAGAGTGATGGATGTGTTCGGCTCCAACAATAATTTTGGTTAGCTGATGATCCGTTGCCATATGATCGCTACGTGGCTGCTAATCAACAACAATCCTCTTCTGTTGAGTCGTGTTCTCCACTTGCGTAGTAGACTACATACCAAGGACATGCATTGGGATCTTCAGTAGCGAAGCATTTCTTATAGTTGGCCTGTTGCATATATTGATGTTGATATTCTGATGAGAACACACCAAGAGCAAGTACAACAACTTGCCCTAACGCCAAACAACTCAGCAATCAAGACGAGATGGAGGTGAGAAGGAAGGAGTGTTTTTTCGCCAGATTCAGTGGCTCAGCTCGACAGGTTTGCCTATAGTAGTTGTAGGAGTAGGACCGTGGTGACCTCGAAATACAACACTGGATTGACACCTCACACCTCAGTATGTTGTGGTCTTAATGAAAGGATAAAAAATGCGCATATAGACTACTAAGCGGTCAATTTTTTTTATATATTGGTCGATGTATTGCTGACCTATTAGCCTTATAGCCAAGTATATAGTTCTCTCGGCCTGTCCACGACCTACTTCATTATTTATAATAATAACCTAGCTGCCACTAAACAATTGATACATGTTACGATCATGTGGTAAATTTTATCTTTTTTATTTATTCAATCTGATATATATCACTAGGGGCTTGACCCTCAAATTTTATCGAATTAATGAAAAACTTAAAATTAAGGAGGGATCGGGTCCCCACTCCTCTAGCCACCAGCGAGATCACCGGATGGGAGAGCGGAGGGGGGCTGAGGCGATCCTGTGGGGAAGGGTGGCGGCGGCTCTTGACTTGCGGTTCACTACGGATCTTGCCTCTTGCCCTCTTGCTTCTTGGGAAGACGGACAGACAGCTGCATGAGAACTTTAAATTAGCAAAATCAAGAACTGAATCCTCACGGTATGTCGACTATAATTGAACCTACTGTAACAACTGTAATTGAAGTACATAGAAAGCGAGCCGGTCAAAATTTTCCAAGACTTGTCACCATCTCCTGTAGAGATGGCCCTATCCACACCTTATCTTGGTGCCAGGATGGAGACTGAATGACACTGAATCCAGTGCATGCCTCTGGTCTGTGGGGCTACTTGCTCATAGGTACAACGGAGAGCTATATATATGGTAGCTTTCTAGAGATGCATCCATTGACAATAAACCATCTTATTCTGGTTGCAGTCGGCGCCGTCGGGGTGCTTGTGCTTGGCCACCCCAGCGATGCAGGCGTTACACCCTTGTTGGGTTTTTGGGAGAAGGCCCTCCCGGGTACACCCATGCCGGAGGTCATCGCCGACCTCGTCCAAAAAGGTAGTGCAGTTGTCTCTGTCTGTCTGTCTATATATTAAACTAGCAATAGATGTCTATATATTAAACTAGCAATAGATGCATTCTATATATTATATTAGAAATCGGTTGAAGATGAACTATATATTAGAACTGTAGCTCACGACACATTCTACAGCTTTGTAGTTGTAGATGAGAAATTTTTTATTTGAAAATCTTTTGGGACACAATATGATCTTTTAAGCTCTATTATTTTTAAATTTATAATTTAAAAAAGTTTCAAACAGCCTAGGATGATGCTATGGTATATATATGCTAAAGTTGTAGCTCTTAACACAATCTCTATGTTTCCGGTGAACAACCTGATTGAAGTTAAAGTTGTTTAGAGTCTCAAGTATTATTTTATTTCATAGATTTTGCAAACGACCTTGAGTCTTTACATGGTTGATACAAAATTTATATTGACCGACCCAATCTACAAGTTTGTTGTTGATAAAATTTATATCTGAAGTTATTTAGAGTCTCATTTTTTTTAAAAAAAAATCACATATTTTGATATCCATTTTTAAAAACTCTTCAAACAATCTCGGATACTGACGTGTCCTATATCAAAGTTACAGTGCTCCACAAGATTTCACTCTTACAACTAGCTTAGGATCTTTAGAGGCGGCTGGCCCACCCACCTCTAATCTTCTATCCAATCAATGATTTTAGAGGTGGTTAATTGTTATCCAGGCACATACGCAAATTAGATTTTCAGCCGGCTGAGAATATGAGGCACCTCTAGATTTGGATTTGTAATGCTGACTCGATTTCGAGCACAATGAAAAAATTGTTGTCCAGAAATCACAAATCTGGTAAAAAAAAATAGCAAAAACAAATATCGGAAGACACAAGAAGTCACACGTGAATTTTCTGGTAAAGAATTCGTGGCTTTGTTGCCACAAGGGATCAAACCCATGACCATAGATTTCACACTTTACTCGTCTAACTATCCCACCCTAAATTAACTTGTGTTCATATGAGATTTTTTTCTGTCTTCTATCTTTATCCGATTTTGAAATGGGTATATTTGGCATCCTAAACAATTTCAAATAAAAAAGTTTCCAGTTGCAAAGTAATAGATACCGTCGAGATCTGTAACTTTGGATTGATCATCTTTCAATCCATCATCGTTTAAAATTTTTGAAATTTCAATTGTGAGAAGTTCAAATGTAGTTTTCCTTAAATTGAACTACAACTCATTAATGAAAAAACTGTAAACTACAAGTTATATAACTATTCGAGCACGACAACTTTGACTGTGTTGTTTCTCCATCTAAGGTCATTTAAATTTTTGAATTTTGCTATGATGTTTTTATTTTTAGAGACGGCTCTAGATCGAGGCTTATCTATAAATCAATTTTTAGAGGTTAGAGACGGCTGGATATAGAGCTGCAGCTACAAATCGTATTTTAGGGGGGACTGGAAATCAAGTCGCATCTAAAGATAAGGGTATTTGTAGAGGCGGTTGAAAATAACTGACACCTCTACAGACACATTTCTAGGGGGCCCTCGGTTCAGAACAGATTGGCAACCATTTCTATTAGGCATTGCCAAAAATCTAATATGTAGTAAACATGGTAGTAGAACCTTTTTCATCTGAGTTTGTTTAGTATAAAACTATTCAATACAAGATTATGCGCACAAGTGAGTGTGTAGCCTATTGCTTTAGAAAATTTGAAAAGATGAAAAAGCATGCAAATTAAGTAAATGTAGGTATTAAAGAGTAATACCTAATGCCTATATCTCTTGTGACGTTCGAAACTGTGTGGCGGGTGCAGGGATTGATGGGATGGGCTACTATATGTATAGCACTAATAATATTTTTAATTAGCTGTAGTTCTCACATCCTCATAAGTCAGACCTACTCATCACTTTTATCATATATATATATATATATATATATATATATATATATATATATATATATATATATATGCAAAAAATATTAATATTTATGGTACATATAGCACCATTAGTTGATAGATCATTGAGCCCAACTGATAATATTTTCTAGAAACCTAGTTAAACTTATAAGAGCAACACAACCAGAGTTTTAGACTTCTCCTATTGGGATGGACTTCTCCTAATATTATGCTATTCAAAATTTACTATAGATTTTCTCTACTAAATGTCTCCCGGTGAGATTCCTACACTACTACTGGATTCATTTGTAAGGGCGGGTGAGAGGGCACGGTAAGGGCGGTTGGCCCAACCGCCCTTCACAGGGGGTGCTCTTACAAATCAGCCCTTTGTAGGGGCGGTTGGGTGAACCGCCCTTACAAATACCATTTGTAAGGACGGTTGGTGATTCAACCGCCCTTACAAATGGTATTTATAAGGGCGGTTGAATCACCAACCCCCCTTACAGATGGTGTTTGTAAGAGCGGTTGAATCACCAACCGCCCTTACTGTTAATTTTCCAGTAAAAAAAATCAAATTTGATTCCAAATCTGACCACTGCATATATAATTCAATTTCAAATCTGACCACCACACAAACAAATATATATATCCACAAATACACGGGCACGATATAAACCACCATGACAGTACATAATTCAAAAGTTCACAAGTCCAATTCATAAAGTCCATTACATAGTCATGATTCAAAAGTTCGATAGTTCGACATGTCCCAACAAATTCAGATTGTTATGCACGGCCTAGAGATAGTCTGTGAGTCTCACGAAGGTATTGGTAGATAGGATTACTGCCTAAGTCGGAAGCTCGGTCATGGTACGTGCCTCCGTAATCCACAATCTTGTCAATGATGAAGCTGCAAAGGTCACCGATGAGCTCTAAGAGTTGATCATCCTTGTATGGATCCCTTCATATTTTTTTGTCTTCTTCCCACTACAAGAGACCAAGTATTTCATTACTAAGATTCCACCAATGTAAATTTAGGTCTAAGTTTGGCTCTATGTGCGTGCTCTAATTAGTGGTAGTATTTTACTGCTAATTAAAAACACTAGCTAGGAGATGGTCACCTTTTTTGCAGTGGCATGGCTACCATAGTTACACTTTAATTAATAATAAAGCTAGGGAGATTATATATACTATTAATTAAGAACTTTCGCTGTCATGATTCATGAATGATTTCTAAGAACTCGATGTGTCATGTAGGCATTGATCATTCGCCGCTTGCCAAGCACTACCCTGTAACCGACTCCGGCGCGCGAGAAGTTCTTTTTGAAACAAACTACAACCCAGCAGGAGACGATATTATAGCAGGTCGGCAGCGATGCCTCCGCTGTCGAGAAGAAGCAAAAGCAGGCTTCTACGTCCGCAAGACACAAGTGCGTGTGGGCACCACCATGACTTCCTCCTTCCATCCGGCACTGGTTGCTCCCATCATTCCCCATAACGTGGCTCTCGCGACGTTCAACATTGCGCCCAGCTCTGCTGAGGCAGCGACGGTGAGGGACACCCTCAGCCAATGCCAGGCGCTACCAATCGACGGTGTGCGGAAGGCCTGCGCCATGTCCCTGGAGGGAACCGTGCAGAGCGCCATGCGCATGCTTGGCGGCACAGACGACAACGACGTGGCGCTGTGGGCCGCCGCATCGGCGCTCCGTAGCACTGGCTTGCCACTGCAACCCTACGTGATCCAGGCGGTCACCCCGCTGGACGGCGACCACGCCATGTGGGCTGCCACATTGTGCCGTATCCGTACGCCGTCTACTACTGCCACATGACGCCGGCGATGCCAACGAAGGCGTACCTAGTTGCGCTCCGCAGCATCCGTGGCGGTCCGGTGGTCACCATGGCGGCGATCTGCCACTTAGACACCTCCAACTGGTTGCCCGCTCACCCAGCCTTCGAGATGGTGCACACACAGCCCGGGGGCGTGCCGGTGTGCCACTTCATGTCATATGCCAATCTGTTGTTTGGGGAGAAGGCCGTGGCGGCCAATCGCTAAGCATATATATAACTAGCTAGCGGTGCTGTTAGCATAACATAAATAAGGACACCGTGATGCTGTGTGGTAATGTTACCTGTCTCTACTACCAGTGCGTACTGTTGGAACCCCGATCTTGTGGTCGCCCAGAACGACGACGAACAGCGGCGGCGCGGTGACCGCGACAAGCCTCGCGAGTAGATGGAAATAGATAAATGTAAAACGGAAAGAGTTGGATTATGTTGCTGCCAAATCGCAGCTTATTTTGGTCCCTCTATTCTTATATATATATACTCGAGTTTACGAAAACTCCCCACGCTGTGACGCACCAGTGTGCTGCATCGTTTCCCTGCGACGCGCGCCTCATGCGCCGTGCATGCCACGACGTGGCCTGACCAAACCCTAAACGGGTTAGATCACGATCGAGCATGTCATCAACCGTGTCTTGCCCCAACTCTACCTGATGCTGGACTCTAACAGAAACAAAGATTACACAGCAACAAATTAGCTAACAAATCTCCCCCTAACTTGTTGCACCTCTGCGACGCCAAGAGCACTCCTCAGTTCTATGAACCTGACCCTTCCAAGCAACTTCGTGAAGATGTCTGCAAGCTGATTCGATGTCCCGACATGCTCCACCTCCACCTTTCCTTCTTCTATGCACTCACGAATGAAATGAAACTTCGTATCGATATGCTTACTGCGATCATGGTGCATAGGGTTCTTGCTCAGGGCTATTGCAGACATATTGTCCATCATCAACCTCACTGGCGCCTCCTTTGTTCCCAATATGTCAGCTATCAGCTGGCTCAACCACACGCCTTGACAGGCTGCAGCTGCTGCTGCCACGTACTCCGCTTCACATGAAGACAATGCAACGATCTTCTGCTTCTGCGAAGCCCAGGTCACCAAGCTTCCACCGAGAAAATATGCAACACCCGTGGTGCTCTTCCTGTCCTCGGCATCTCCCGCAAAATCACTGTCGCTATACCCAAGCAAGATGGGTTTTAGCCCAGTGCCCTTTTCATACTTGCAGTCGTAGCCAATGGTGCCCCTTAAGTATCTCAGTATTCATTTGACAGCATTCCAGTGATCCTTCCCTGGAGCCACCATATATCTGCTTACCACCCTGACCGAATATGCTAAATCAGGCCTGGTATTAACTATATACCTGAGACTTCCAATGATGCTTCTATAAGCTGTCAGATCCACAGCCTCTCCTTCCCTGCACTTGTAGAGAGCTTCAGTCTTGGTTCCATTGGGGTATCACATGCATTACAAGTTGACATGCCTGCATTCTCCAGGATTTTCTCAGCATATGAACTCTGACACAATGTGATTCCACTCTCTCCTTGCTTCACTTCAATCCCCAAGTAATAACTAAGGAGACCAAGATCACTCATGCTGAATTTCTTCTTCATCTCTCCTTTAAACTTCTCAATGTCACCCACACAGGGCCCTGAGATGATCAGGTCATCAACATATACTCCTACAATAAGGAAGGAGGTCTTGCTGTTCCTCTTGTACAATGCATGATCCATCTTGCTTTTCACAAAACCTAACACCAGCAATTCCTTATCAAGCTTAGTGTTCCAGGCCCTCGGTGCCTGCCTCAACCCATACAGAGCTTTCCTTAACTTCAACACCTTGTCACCATTGCCAACTATGAACCCAGGGGGCTGCTTTACATAGACTGTTTCAGACAAATCTCCATTCAAGAAAACGCTCTTGACATCCATATGGTGTACTTGCCATCCACCCTGTGCTGCTAAAGCCAACAAAGCCCTCACTGTTTCAATTCTTGCAACTGGTGCAAACACCTCATCGAAGTCAACTCCCTGTATCTGTGCATAGCCCTTTGCCACAAGCCTGGCCTTATGCTTGATAATATTGCCAACAGGATCCTTCTTCACTTTGAAAACCCATTTGAGACCAATAGCATTTTGATCCCTCGGGAGGTCACACACCACTACTACAGAAAATCTTTTGGGAGGCACTTCTGAAATCTTAACCGTGGCGGTCAGCCCAGCAAACCACCTCGGTTAAGACGGGCCGGCCGAAGGCTGGGCTGGCCGCCCCCAACCGCCTCGGTTAATGCCTTTTTCGAGGCGGTTATCGTAACAAAATCGCCACAGTTAATAGGCATTAACCGTGGCGGTTGACTTATGATAACCGCCTCGGTAAAGCCATTAACCGAGGCGGTTGTTGTAACTCAACCGCCACTGTGAATTACTGATTAACCGTAGCGGTTTATTTAAGATAACCGCCTCCATTAACTCTGGGCCTGTAAAACAGCAACCCTTCCCTTCTTCCTCCCCGCGACCTCTCCTCCATTTTTGGGTGTTTTGAGCTCAAAACCCTAAAAATAGCCATTTCAAGGGGGGAGGTTTTGCCCTTGGATTTGGTGAAGGTTGGCACCGTAAGAGCCTCCAAATCTTGTTTTCCTCTCTTTTTCATTATTTAGGTGTTTTCCAAATGGTTTAGATCTAGATCTAAATGGATGAGAGAGAATAAGGAATTTATCCTTGGATTTAGTGAAGGGTGGCACCGTTAGAGGTTGATTCTTACTCTCCAAATCTGTTTTTCCTCTCTTTTCCATGATTTATAGGAGTTTTTTTGAAATATGGCCGGTTTAGATCTAGATCTAAAAAGATGAGAGAGAGTAAGTCAATCTAGAGTTGGATTTTGTGAAGGGTGGCACTTCGGAGTATTTAGATGCTTTTTCGATACTTTCAATTAGTTGTAGAGTTGGATTTACCACTCATCTAATACGACTTCATTTCAATTTGCTGTGTTTGTATATAAGGTGGAGGTCATGGAGAGCAGGGAGAATTGGATGTACAGCACATCAAGGCTGGATCTGTCTTTCCTGGACAATGTGAGGAAGAAGTTCATCCCTTTTGCGCAGAAGCATCGTCTGAGTCTGGGCCAAGATCGCATGATTTGTCCGTGCAATGATTGCAAGAATCGGCTTGCCCAGGAAGACAACGTTGTGCAATCATACTTGGTATGGTATGGATTCATCAAGGACCCAAAGTACACTGTGTGGAAGTATCACGGCGAAAAGATCCGAGTATCGCAGATGCACAAGCAGAAAGCTCCTTGTCGGTGAATGACGGAAGACAGCAAAAATAGACATCATCTGCCACCGGCGATGACGACAATGCGAGACCTGAGTACATCACGATCAGTAATCTGCTCCAGGACATGGCAAACGACGACGCCGACGCTTGTGATGGGGATGGTAACCCTGTCGTTGACACGTTGCTGCCGGAGGATGCAGAGTTCATTGAGCAGGTTGCTAATTGTCAGGATCACGATGATATTTTGTTTGGGGATCCAAAATGGCTCAAGAATTTCAGAGTGATGAAGCAGGCGGCAATTGATCCCCTGTACAAGGATGGGGGGAAATGTCCACATCATTGGACTGTGCTCCGTTTCAATCTCCAGTTGCTTATGTTGAAGGCTTGCCATGGGATGACCGACACTTGCTTCAACGACCTGTTACGTATCCTTGGTGACAGTTACCCAGAGGGTAACAATGTGCCTGCCAATACCTATCGGGCAAAGAAGCTGATCCGGCCAGTGGCAATGAAGCTTAGAAAGTTTTATGCATGTCCTAACCATTGTATTCTATTTCGGGGAGACGACTTTGCAAAGTTGGAGAGCTGTCTGCGCTGTGGCGCGAGTCGTTACAAGAAAAATGCTGGTTGTCGCGTGAGTGATGAGGAGGTACCCTCGAGAGGGCCGAAGAAGAAGAAGGCGAAGGCCAACAAACAGCCACCTCCTGAGGACGAAGAAGAAGAGGGTTACACACTCAGGAAAAGTCCTGCCCTGTCGGTGTGGTACCTTCCCGTCATCGATCGGTTACGTGCACTATTCGGGAATCTAGAGGATGCCAAACTTATGTCCTGGCATGCATCTCCTGAACGTGTGAAGGGTGATGGCAAGCTACGGCATCCGTCCGATGGCAAGCAGTGGAAGCATTTTGACGTCAAGTTCACAAAGTTTGGGGGCGAGCCTAGGAACGTTAGGTTCGCGCTGAGTGCCGACGGGATGAATCCCTTTGGCGACCTTAGCAGCACGCACAGCACGTGGCCGGTCACCCTCACCATCTACAACCTACCTCCGCACCTATGTCAGAAGCGCAGGTACCTTCTACTCACCATGTTTATTTCAGGACCGAAGTAGCCCGGCAATGATATAGACGTGTTCTTGGAGCCCTTGATGGAGGACATGCAGAGACTATGGGAGAAAGGGGTCGACACGATGGATGCATCCGATAAGGAGTTCACTCTATATGCCATTATCTTTGTCACCATCACCGATTACCCTGGTCTTTTTTCACTATCGGGGCAGATTAAAGGGAAGAGCGGGTGCGTAGTTTGCATTGATGGCACCTGCTACATTTACCTTAGTGCATCGAAGAAGATGGTGTATATGAGGTATAGGCGATTCCTCCCCAAGAAGCACAGGTACAGGAATCCGTCGATGAATATGTACTTCGACAACAGTGACGAGCTTGAAATTGACATGCTGGATAGGTCAGGGTACGGGCAAAAGGTGTTTGACATGGTGCAGGGGATCAATGTCGAGTTTGGGAAGAAGAAGAAAGAGGAGGAAGATGGGCCGAAGAAGCGGAGGAAGAAGAGGAAGCGGGATGCAGAAAAGGAAGAGGCAGAGCCAGCCCCGGCCCCCGTTCCATTCAAGAAGCAGTCGTGTTTCTTCAAGTACCTATCATACTGGAAGGAGCTAGATAGATACACCCCATGCAATTGACTGCATGCACATGGAGAAGAATGTCTTCGAGAGCACGATCGCGGTCCTGCTTGACATCAAGACTAAGACGAAAGATGGTCTCAAGTCACGTTTGGATCTTGTGAACCATGACATCAGGCATGAAATCCACCCGACGGCGTTACAAGCCAGAAATAAAGTGGACCTTCCAGGCACGAGCTATAACCTAAGAAAAGATGAGAGCACGGGTTTCCTCCGATGGCTTCGGGCCGTAGAGGTGCCGACCGGTTTCTCTTCGAACATCAAGAGCCTGGTCTCGATGAAAGACCTCATAATGACCCACTTCAACTCTCATGACTGCCATGTCATGCTGACTGTGTTCCTTCCGATTGTGATCAGGATTATCGGTCCAGAGTACGTGAAGATGGTCATCATGTGCTTATCCTACTTCTTTAACCGCATCACACAGAAGGTCATTCGATGAAGCTGAGCTGCCTGCCCTAAAAGAGTTTATCGCAGAGACTCTTTGCCAGCTTGAGATGTGCTTCCCGCCCTCTTTCTTCGATATTATGCCACACCTTATGATACGCATGGTCGATCAAATACAGGAATTGGGGCCTGTATACTTGCATCAGATGTGGACGTATGAGCGGTTCATGTCCACCCTCAACAGATACGTCCATAACCGTGCTTACCCAGAAGGCTCAATGATTGAGGCGTACACAACAGAGGAGGCCGTTAACTGCTGCACGAGATACATCCGGGATGGAAATGCTATTGGGAGGCCCGTCCACCCTCATGAAGGCAGAACAACAGGGATGGGGTGCACCGGGAGGAAAGTACGAACTGATATAGACGGCGATATCGTGCAAGATGCACATCACGCCGCCCTCAATCAGTTAGTGTCAATGGACAAGTGGGTTGAGCAGCACCTGAAAGAGATGCGCCGCGCTAGTGATGGACGCACGGAGGCGTGGGTACAGAAGCAGCACAAGATGCATTTCACGACATGGATAAAAAATCAGGACATATCGAACGATTGCATTGAAGAATCGAATCTAGCATCCGGCCCTTCTGGCCAAGTCACGACGTGGCAAGGGTATGACATCAATGGATACAGGTTCCACACAAAAGAGAAGGACAAGAAGAGTGCGGCACAAAACTGCGGTGTTCGATATGAGGGCATCGATGACGCGACAGGGGACATCAAGTCATACTACGGGCAGATCGAAGAGATATGGGAACTTGACTACGGCGATGACCTACAGATACCCATTTTCTGGTGCCAGTGGGTCAAGCCGAAGTCCGTGGTCATTGATGAGTATGGGCTAACAACCGTTGATCTCCAAAGCGTCGCCTACAGAGATGATGAGTGGGTACTCGCAAACCGCGTCGCGCTGGTAGCCTACTATCCGATGCCCAAAGAGACAAACAAGCATGTGGTTGTCTCAGGAAAGCAGAGGATCGTGGGAGCCGATGGAGTCCAGAGTCCCGAAGAATACAACAACTATGCAGAGTTCTCTCTATTTACCGATCATCCACGCAAGATCAAGATCGTTGAGAACCGTGTGAGCAGGAACAAGACAAAGCCTTGGTTCCGCCCCGACGGTGAGAAGAAGTCCATCATAGGATCACTCCCACCAAAGTGATATGTACGCCACACATTTATGTAACAATGTACTCACCTAATGATTAACGAGAACTTTTCATGTATGCCACACATTTATACTCAACTACTACTCCTACTACTACGCTTACTACTCTACTACTCCTCCTCTTACTACTATAATACTACTTGTAATACTACGTTTACTACTACTCTACTACTCCTCCTCTTACTACACTACTACTCGTACTTCTACTCGCACTACTAATCCTAGCCTACACTTCTCTCACTACTACTCCTAGCACTACTCACACTATGCTTACTACTCTACTACTACTCCTCTTACTACTATACTACTACTTGTAATACTACGTTTACTACTACTCTACTACTACGCTTACTACTCTACTACTCCTCTTTCTATGCTACTACTCGTACTTCTACTCGCACTACTAATCCTGGCCTACACTTCTCTCACTACTACTCCTAGCACTACTCACAAAACACTTACTACTCTACTACTCCTCCTCTTACTACTATACTACTACTTGTAATACTACGTTTACTACTACTCTACTACTACGCTTACTACTCTACTACTCCTCCTCTTACTACGCTACTACTCGCACTACTAATCCTGGCCTACACTTCTCTCACTACAACTCCTAGCACTACTCACACTACTCTTATACTGCTCAAAAATTAAAATACATTAATCGTGGCGGTTGCCTTTACAAAACCGCCACGGTAAATGACATTAACCGTGGCGGTCATCATAAGACAACCGCCTCGGAAAATATTTACCGTGGCAGTTTTATTACGGTAACCGCCACGGTTAATGCCTGTATATATATACCCGCGCTGCCCTCCCAAATTTTCACCTTCTTCGCGCCACTGAAATCGACCCCGAAGGGCTACCGGTTTTCATCGCCGCCACGCGCCGCCACCGCCATCGACGCCCGCGCTCCTCCTCTATCCCTCCTCTATCCCCGCCTGTGCCTCCGTGTCTGCGTTCCCCGTAGAACCCTAGCACCACCCTCCTCCTGTGGTCCGCCGCCGCCTGTCAATCGGCCGCGTGCTCTGTCCTCCGGTGGTCCGACGCCGCCAGCCCGCCCATCTAGCCGCGGCCCGCGCCACCCGTGGTGGTCGTCTCCAGGCCGCTACTTCTCCTCGGCACCTGGCTTCGCTTCTGCCTCCGGGAACCCACCGCCGCCGGGAGGTCACCGGAACCCTAGTGCCCCTTCCCCCGCGCCGATGAGCTCCACCGAGGACACTTGTGCCACTGTCTCCGCTGGTGAACTCCTGTGCCCCTGTTTTTTCTCCACCGAGGACTCCTGTGCTCCTATGCTCCTAGGCTCGCTGGTGAACCCTACCTGTTCCCCTATGTTGCCTGGATGTGATGTCTGTGATCAATTTTTTGTTTCAATTATCCAAATTTTGAGATTGATGCTGCCTATGATGCGTTCGAGATGAAATGGAGATGTAGATGATATTTGCAAATGCCACTACCTATGATGACTTAGAATAACTGAGCATTTGCCTCTCATTTAAGATGAATTTTAGTTGAATTTTGCATGGTTTTGAGATGAACTGAGATGAATTTTTGTGAAGATCGATTTTGAGATGAACTGAGATGAATTTTGAGATGATTTTCAGAGTTACTTGTCTACTCCTAATCCTACTGTACTATTAATCTTAGCTCTACTTTTATACTAGCTGTACTACCCTACTCTAATTGAATTTTACTTGAATTTTAACTGAATTTTAGTCCTACTACTTGTCTACTCTTAATCCTACTATACTACTACTCTTGGCTCTACTTCTATACTACTACTGAATTTTACTCTACTACTTTTGCGAGGCACTTGGGGAAACTTAACTCTACTCTTAGCTGTCCTACGCTTACTACTCTACTACTACTCTAGCTACCTCCTACTTTTGTACTACTCTACTACTACTCCTACTCTACTACTACTCTATTTCTCTACTCAACTACTACTCTTAGCTTTACTACTACTACTCTACTACTTGTACTCCTACTACTACTCTAACGCCTAATCACTATTTTTGACTTAACTAACTCTACTCTCCAGTACTCTACTCTTACTACCCTACTCTCTAATCACTATTTTTCACTTAACTAAATCATCGTTAGGTTTGTTTCTCGGCCGGACAGTTATTACCTTGGAACCACTCGGCTTTGATAAACTCTACTACTTTGATACTCTATTGTATGGAATTTTCGATGATGAATTGGTTTTGATTCTAGTAATGTGCTTAGGCAGTGGCATTTGCAATGATGTGAAACTTTGTATGCTGAGGCAGCGGCTATGATGATAAAAAGTTCCCATATTGCTTGTGATCCTCTAAACTAGGATGGCATGTATATCATATACGAGCAACCAGTTTAGAAGCGATGTTATTTCAATGGGGCAAATCTGAGCCAAATATGTACTTTTCTTATATTCTTTTGTACTCTTGTTATACTCTTTTATACTTTTCTTATTAATTTATTTGTAAATGCAATGATGAATTGTTTGGCATATACTCTACCACTACTTATGTACTACTACTCTAATACTACTTGTCTACTTCTACTCTATGACTCTACTCCTACTTGTCTACTATTCCTACTACTGTACCACTACTTGTCTACTTCTACTCTAAAACTACCTGGCTACTTGTACTCTACTCCTACACCTACTTACTACTCTACTCCTACTTACTACTACTGCTCCTATTCATACTTCTAGTCTTAGCACTACTACTCCTACCTACTACTCTACTACTACTCCTCCTATTCATACTTCTAGTCTTAGCTCTACTGCTCCTACTTACTATGTACTCTACTCCTACTCCTACTTACTACTCTACTCCTACTCCTACTCCTACTCTACTACTCCTACTTACTACTCTACTACTAGTCTCTATTACTCTACTACTACTACTCTACTACTCTAACTCCTACTACTACTTCTCTACTACTACTTGTCTCTACTAGTGCTCCTACTTACTACTCTACTACTATTGTGTATTGCATTTTCGATGATGAATTGGTTTTGGTTCTAGTAATGTGCTTAGGCAGTGGCATTTGCAATGACGTGAAACATAAATTGTATGCTGAGGCAGCGGCTATGATGATGAAAAGTCCCCATATTGCTTGTGAGCCTCTAAACTAGGATGGCTTGTATACCATATACAAGCAACCAGTTTAGAAGCGATGTTATTACAATGGGGCAAATCTGAGCCAAATATATACTTTTCTTATACTCTTTTGTACTCTTGTTATACTCTTTTGTACTTTTCTTAATTTATTTGTAAAGGCAATGATGAATTGTTTGGCATATACTCTACCACTACTTGTGTACTACTACCCTGCTACTACTTGTCTACTCAACTACTACTCTTAGCTATACTACTACTACTCTACAACTTGTACTCCTACAACTAATCTAACTCCTAATCCTATTACTACTTGTCTACTACTACTCTAACTCTACTACTTTAATTGAAACCCTATTGTATGGCTTTTTCAATGATGAATTGGTTTTGATTCTAGTAATGTCCTCAGGCAGTGGCATTTGCAATGATGTGATACTTTGTATGTTGAGGCAACGGGTATGATGATGGAAAGTCCCCATATTGCTTGTGAGCCTCTAAACTAGGATGGCATGTATATCATATACAAGCAACCGGTTTAGAAGTGATGTTATTACAATAGGGCAAATCTGAGCCAAATATGTACTTTTCTTATATACTCCTTTGTAATTTTCCTACACTTTTGTACCTTTCTCAATTACTTTGTACACCTACTCGCAGTGTAAATGAAAAATAATGTAATCTCTGATTGCAATGAAAAAGGATGTATTATTCTTTTCTTTTGTACTTTTCTTGTCTACTTTGTATGCCCTACTCGCACTTGTGAGATGTCCGTATAACTCTATCTTATTCATAGCTTCCAATTGCGGGATCGCCTAAAGGACAATGGCGTCAGCCAAGCCCGGGCCCGAGTGATAAGGGAAGCTCCTCATCATCATCAGATGATAGCAGCGAGTATGAGGAGGAGGTTCTAACACCTAGGCCGGAGAAGAAAGCACGTACGGAGGAAGAAGAAGATCCGACCTATACTCCGGAAAAGGGACAAAGAACAGGGCCGTCAACTCAAGGATCTTGCACCCCAAGTCGCGGACCAGAAGATGAAGAGGGCCACGTAAGTGTCCAACTAACACACCATCGACGGGCTCGCATGTACTATGTATACAGCTAATGTGAGCTCCTGTCGTGTATACAGATTCTGGTGCCGCCTTTGCGTTTGGAGTTTGGTGATGAGGGGCATGAATCCGGTCCGTCCCCGAGTGCTTCATCAGAAAAGACAACCTCCAAGAGTGGAAAGTCAGAATTGAAGAGGGGCCAGCACGGAAGGCACCAGGTTTCGAAGAAGGTGCATGCCATAACCAAGATAGGGCCACAGGGAGAGCCCTTGGAGCCACAAACAGTTATCGGCACCTTCAGCAACCAATGCTCTTGCATAGTAAGGGAACATGTGCCTATCACTTATTCAGATTGGAGGAAAGTGCCGTAGACTCTGAAGGACAAAGTGTGGCTGACGTGAAGAGACGTTTCCAGTATCCACCCGAACAATACGATGAAGCCGTGTGCAGAGGCCATGCGTTGTTCCTGGCAGGCATAGCTCTTCGCAGCTTCCGATCCAAACTCAACACCCAGTATGTGAAGAAAGGGAAGACACCATATGAAGACTACAACTTCATCAAGCGGCACACTGTGATGAGTTTGTCGAGAAGATGACCACCGATAAAGCAAAGCACAAAGGCGAGAAGTTCTCGGAGCTCGCAAAGAAGAATGAGCTCGTCCACCACCTAGGCATGACCGGGTATGCCGGTAAGAGGCCCAAGTGGCACCAGGAAGAAAGGGAGGCAGAAGCGATCGGGCAGAGCTACCCGTTACAAAGCATCGATGAGAGGTCACACGACTACTTATATACCCGTAGGCCGAAGAAGCTGAAGGAGGGCAAGATTCAATACAATGAGGAAAAGGCCGAGAAAGCAGAGAAGGCTATACTCAAGATCACTAAGGCTGCTTAGACTGGGGAGTTCAAACCTTGTAGGGATCACGATGTACTGACCGAGGCACTGGGCAACCCTGAGCACCGGGGCCGCGTCCGGGGCGTGTCCTCAAGGCAGAGCTGGAAGAACGTGGAGTCCTGGCAGTCTGACGCCGGGACATAGCACACGAGGCAGGCATACAAGGAAGGGCTCATCCAAAAAGGCCGCGATGAAGCAATGCAAGAGATGATCAGCAAGTCAATACAGGAGGCTTTCACTAGCACTGACCCCAAGATGGTGGAGTTGCGGGCATAGATGTTTGTGTAGGCTGGTGTACAACTACCAGCGAGTCAGCAAATAGTTCCACGCTCGTTGACGGCTGGAGGAATCTACTGGTACTCGGTCGATGACATCGTGGAGCCGAGGGAATGCACGCTCTATATTCCAATCGGACGCAAGATGACGAATAAGAAGGTTGTTGCTAATGGACTAGTGTACCGCACGGAAAGCTGCGCCACATACAACAACAGGCCGATCCCGCATGACTATGCCAAGGTAGAGATCCTTTGGACCCACAAAGATTACGATGAAGAAGAACTCGACTACCCAACTGAAGAAGGGGTCAGGTACCTCGGCTATACTATCGCGTCGTTTGTTCTATGGAACAAGGAAGACATCGTCTTGGAATTCCAGTCGTCTCCGCCATCGCATCCCACGGAGCCACACTCGTCTCCACCGGATGGTGGCGACGACGATGGCGGCGACGACTCTGATGACGACAACGATGACAAGTACGATGTTACAGGCCCAGACAACAGTCCTCTACCACGTCCCGACAAGAGCAGCCCTCAAGGAGGTACAAGGGGTCCATCGGGCAACGAGACACCGCCCCCAACCCAGGGCAGTGGGAAATGTCATTCAGCACCGAAGAAACCGGATGATGAAGCTAGGGACAAACCTGCCGACCTCACCACGAACAAACCTCCCCACCTCACCACGGAGCAATGGGCGGCGTCCAACTTAGCCGAAGAGTTCAAGTACTCTATGGCGTTCGAAAGGTATGTATGCTTGTGGCAACTAAACATCTTCAACAGCTTAAGTGCGCGTAGATGCACGTAATATTTTTTTTTCATGGTGCCCCTACAGGGAGCGAACCCCGCCTAAATTTTGGCCCCTAAGTCCAGATTGCCCAGATAACTTCGAGAATGGCAAATTCATGTTGACCTTGGGCGATCTTTTGGAGGAGCCGTGGGAGGTTCGGAGGTTCCACATCTGGTATATGCATCCTGCAAAGCTGGGCATGAAGGAGTTCGTTGTGAAGGTCCCGCAAGAGTACTTCCACTTGGAGGATGATGAAAGTTACATGCCTGTTGAATTCCATGACATGCATGGGCTGCTGCGGCGCAAGGATCTCGACGTCGTCCAAGTGACTCTTTTTGCCATGTAAGTTATGTCGTATCTTTGAATCGCTATAGGCATGTTAATTGAAGACGATCAAACTAACAATGTCATGACGATAACTTATGTCTTTAGGATGCAAGCATATGTATGCAAGGAACTAGGTAAACCTATTTTGTACCTATCTCCTATGCATATTAGCCAGAGGGCAATAATTGGCCATGGAATACCGGACACGCATCCTGAACTCGTGAACTTGGAAGGGTTGCAGAAAGCGGAAGTCCATGCTAGATTGATAGGAGAGATCAAGTACAGAAAGGGACAGTACCTCTTACATGTCATGAAGGTCCCAGAGAATGGGTGTATCTTTGCCGCCCACCAGTTCGGGTATGTCAAAATGATACGTACAATAACTTATGGGTCAAAAGTACTATAACTTATGGGTGTATCTTTCCACATTGATTCAATTGTGTAGCTTGGGAGTCAGCGACCACTGGATTTTATTTGTCATCTATCCTCAGGATGGAAAGGCCATCATATTTGATTCCTTGCAGAACCCGAGTGACAAAGAAGGGTATAAGGATTTCGAGCACTGTCTGCGATAGTAAGTGACAACAACACACGCTTGCATTACTAGTGTTTGTCATATAAGTTAACACCAGTGTTTTGCCATATATATAGCGCATATAGGATGTATGTAGAAGACCCCACCACCTATGATCGGAGGTCCGAGAGACAGAAGAAGAAGTTTGGCACACACTTGGCCATGAGGAGAGAATTCCCGGTGCGAGTACTTACCATGCATTGCTACCCGCCACGGATAATATCCTGTATCTTACATTACTTCTATTTTCCATGCAGTGTGCCAAGCAACCACTTGGCTTAGTCCTGTGTGGATACTATGTTTGCGAGTTCCTCAGGGCTTGCGGAAGTTAACACTAGGGCTGGCATCAGCTTAGAAAATCAATAAAAAGATGGAAAAATAAAAAACTGGATGATAGAAACATCAAGCAAACAATAGCTGACATTTGCAAGTGCGTCACGGACGATTGTTGTCATGTGGGGGGTAAGTTCTTCGATCCTACAAGCGAGCTCGTGACAGCGGAGAAGTACGAGAAGCTGCGCAACTGGAGAACCAGTGGTCTAAACATAGATGACTACAAATTGCCGGACATCTTCGATTAGCTTAATTATGCCGTGCTGAAACTATAATGTCATGTTCTTATTTAGAAGTAAACGTTCTGTAATATTGACGGTGACATACGGGGAATGTACATACGAACGACATATGACTAAATATGATTTACGTGTTTATACTCTGTACATGCATTTTTCTACTTTGAATGTATGTGAATATCAGAAATTTCGGTTTCAAATCCAAATTCAAATATTGCAAAAATATTTTTTATTCCTGGAAAATAATAACGGTGGCAGTTATATTAAGATAACCGCCACTGTTAATCCTTTAAAAGTAACGGTTGTTTTAAGATAACCGCCTCGGTTAATTTGATTATCTGTGGCGGTTATCTTAAAACAATCGCCTCGGTTAAGGCCACGATTAACCGTGACCTTAGGTCCGAGGCGGTTGAGATAACCGTCACGGTTAAGCCTTTTTAACCGCCACAGTTAAATTTTTTGTAGTAGTACACCTCCCAAGTTCTATTAGCCTCAATAGCCTGCATTTCAGATTTCATGGCGTTCCTCCAGCAGATTTCTGTCAAAGCTTGATCAACCGAACTTGGTTCTTCAGCGGCAACCAGGCATACCCTGCTGTATTCGAGCTGGACTTCCTCTGTTGTTTCTAACAAGTTTGGTATAGTCCAGTACCGTAGCGGTGCTCCCACTGAATCGACAGAACCATCGGTCGGAGGTGTCGCCCACTAAATTTGGTGTTCTGTATCAAAACCGCCCATGGAGTGTTCCGGAGTGTGTGGCGACGAATATCCCACACTCCCAGGGGATGGAATTGCTGGAACAGGTGACACTGGCTCATTAGCCTCCCCCCGAATTTCCCACAGCATCGAGATTTTCAGCGGCGCACCCTATTGTTGGACCCGCTACAGTATGCTGTTCGTCATCAGGATAGAACACACTGAAAATTAGTTCAACCTCCGTTCCTGTTTCTTTCTCCCCCCAATTCCAGCCCTTCTTCTCATCGAACACGACATCTCTTGAGATCATTAGCTTCTTATTCACCGGATCGTAGATCCTATATGCCTTTGTTCCTGGTTCATATCGGAGAAAGACTCCTGGAACGGCCTTGTCTGACAGCTTTGAGATTTCTGGGCCAATCTGCTTGGCATAAGCCAAACATCCGAACGTAGGGCGTAAGGCGTTTCTTGCCAAACCACGCCTCGTAAGGTGTTTTTCCCTCCAAGCTCTTCGTCGGTGCTCGATTTAGCAGATATGCTGCCACCATCACTGCCTCCCCCCAGAATTGTCCAGGTACCAGCATACTCTTGAGCAAGCAGCGAGCCATCTCCACCACGGATTGGTTTCTTCGCTCTACCACGCCATTTTGTTGCGGAGAACATGGTGCAGTTGTATTACGTTTAATACCAAGCTCATTGCAGTAAACTGTAAACACACCTGAATTGAATTCGCCACCTCTGTCAGTTCTCAAAACTTTCAGACGCTTCCCAGATTCGGCTTCTGCAGCTGCCTTCACTTTCTTGAAGCCTGCAAAGGCTTCATCCTTCATCTTCAACAGCTCTAGCCACATGTAGCGGCTGTAATCGTCGACGATCAACAAGAAGTACAGCTTGCCTCCTGGAGTGGCTGGTGTGACTGGTCCGCACAGATCGCCATGTACTAGCTCGAGCCCAGTGGTCGCTCGATATGCCGATGCCTGGGGAAAAGGTGCCCGATGCTGCTTGCCGAGCGCGCAGCCGTCAGAGACCTGCTCGCCACGGTGGATCCACGGGATGCCAACCCCCATCTCCTTCGCCCCCAGGTCACGAAGCGACCTGAAATTTAAGTGGCCATACCGTGCATGCCATAGCCACGCCACCTCGTCCATCTTTGTCATCAGACACACCGGTACGGTGAGGTTGACCTTCATAACGTAGAGTCGATTCTTCCTCTCCGCTTTTATCAAAACACTCATCTTCCCTTGTGAGCGCTCAAACACCTGCATAACACCATGGTCTATCTCCACACGGCAGCCGGCTTCCTCCAGCTGCCCAAGGCTCACAATGTTGCATCGGAGTGATGGTATTTACCCAGACAAGGCTGGCCAGCTCCTCCGACGGAAGCGGCCGCCATGTCGCCCCGAAATTGTTCCGCCGTCCGATCTTCGATTCAATGGTTCAGATTTTCTAGATCAGATTTTACCCGGAGCAGCTTCTCGTGATTCTTCTTACCCTATCCGGCTTCTATTTACCTGATCTGGCTTCTCGTCCGAATCCGACGAAACAAATATAAACTCAGCTTCTGCTTCTCTATCCAGCTTCTCACCCCCCTCCTCTTTCTCCTCTTCGTCCTTTCTCGCTCTCCTCATCTCTCTTCGACGCCGCCATAGCGACGGCGGCTGGCGACACGTGTGGGGCAGCGGCGGTGGCAGCGGCGGCGCCTACCATCCTCCTCCTCCTCCTCCTCCTCCTCCTCCTCCTCCTCAGCCCTCCCTCTCCTATCTCTGAGCCCCAGCGGCCGCGGCTAATGTGCGAGGGAGTTGCCGGGCCGGCGGCACCTTCAGGTGTGCCGCAGTGGTGCCCAAGCGGTGGCCGTCCCCAGCAGCCGCGCGGCACGACCGGGCCACGCCGGTGGTCACCGGCTTGGCTCCTGACTCCGCTCCGCTCTTCTTGTGGGCTCCATGAAACCCTAACCCTAACCCTAGGTCCCTCTGCTCCATCAACCTCGTCATCGGCCACTGCAACGGCTAGGGAGCTCCCTAGGTCACCATAGTGTGTCGTACTTTGTTCTCTACCCCTATTAGTTCATGATTTCTGTGTTCTTTAGTTGTTTTGTTTTTACCAAATTTTTCCCTTGCTCTATGGATGAGGGATTCGTGCTGTGTTCGACTCCTTTTTGTTGGATAGAGTTTTTCATGCTAAATATTTTTGTCCTCTGGATTTTTTAGCGAGGGTATTTTTCAGAATGGACACTCTGGATATGAAGCTAGCGTCTCTATAGTAACGCTAGCTTCGTTGGTTAGACATTTTAGAACGTGAGCTCCTGATATGTGGCTTGCATCTCCGCTGTACTACGAACTCATTACATGCACTTCTTTCATGTAAATATATTTGATTGCTACATACTTTATGCTAGCTACATACAAAAATTTTTGGGATATGTGTCTAATGCTTTCACTAATTTTGACAAGAAATTACTATGTGCAGGTTGCAAGGTTAATGGTTGGATGTGCACTAAAGAGGCTTTGGTTCCTATTTCGTCCAAGGTCAGCAAATATTTTTTTTGCTAAAATGTTACAACTCTGTCATCTATTAGGGTTATGTGAATTTCTTCTCATAGCTATGTGAATTTCTCCTAAATGAAATGGGCTTAAATGATTGTGGCATCTACTAAATTTTGTGCTGAATGCAATGGCCCGAAATAATTTTGGGTACAATATTGTCGCCTGCATATGAAGGCTGAAGAGGATTATATTTTCCTCTTTCATACTGTTTGTTTTCCCTAGAGTTATGTATCATGCTTTGCATAGCTAAATCATTCATCTATTCATCCTGAAAGTCAAATATGACTAGATCTGTGCTTGCTGCAGGTGTTCTGATTATGCATATTTTCAGGTCCATGACCCACTCTACATGTAGGTACTTCAATGTTTCATCATAAACTTCTATCCATAATTGCTAAAAGAATTAGAACAAGAGCTTTGAGGTATCCAACTTCCAGTTTACTAATTGTTCACAAAATAATGAACTATATATGCAGTCTTGTCATCGAATTTTTTTAGTTGGTCACCAGGTAATCTGAATCTTAAATAAAGTTGAGCAAATAGCCATGGGTTTCATTGTTATCACTGAAAGAGAGCACGGGAAGTGTTTGCTACGAAAGAGAGCACTAAAGAAAGTGAGAGTATGAAATTGATGGTAAAATTCTCATCCCTGTTATCAACCCCTATTGTATGAAATTTAATTTCCTTTGTTTGGGTTACATTTAGTGTTCTACCAGCAAGAAAACTTTACATTATTCATCCATAGTTCAACCAATTCAAAATCATGTCAGTTTGTATTGGAATGACTACATGGCACCACTAAGCTTGCTCTATGATTGGGTGGCTGGTAAATATCTATGCTTATTTTTCTAATGTTGTTATTTCCTTTGCCCAGTTCTGATGCCATTGGAGACATTCCCAGAAACGTTATCTAGCTGTTTTCTACTATAATGTTTCTGTCAGTATCACTTATCTCATCATGGGGAGTATCCTGTACATGTATCATGCTTCTTGTGCTACAATCTTATTACTCTTTACTGTTAGCCTACAGCAAATATAGTACCACATTGTTTTCCTTCCTAAAATAATTTCTTTTGGGTCCTACCAAATAATACTACTAATTCTGTGCTTCTATCAAGGAGTGTACAAAAATTTACCTACCACACTCTCTTTATACCAGAGTTGCTCCTACGTCTGAAATGACAGGAAAATCAAATCAGATGCAAAGCCCAGCAGTATACAACTAATACCTAGGAAGATTGTTGTATCACTGCCTAATTAACAATGCCTTTGAACTGGTGTTGATGTATCTCTTTCTTATTCTTTTCAACTGAACCTACGAAAAGTTTCTGTCATTTATATGAAGTAGTCATTTTAAATTAAATTCCATTCCATGTTCTTAGCCGCCATCTTGTCTGACCTTAGGCCTCAGATTTAAGAATTGTTCTTCCCTTTCAGCTGGACAGGTGGACCATTTCGTCCTGAACGTGAAGGCCTGGTGCTCACAGTAACGTGACATCAATCAAGACGTAATGACTGAATCATGTCAAGATTTACTTATTGCCTTGTTTTGGTGCCACTAAACTTTCAAAAGTAGAAACAAAAGAAGAAACTGTCATCGGTTCAAAACGAAAAAAGATCGTCAGGTCACTTTTTTTTTATTCTGGTACTGCCTTTTTCTTGAAAAATAAACCAATAGGTTGTCCTGGCTTATTCAGAGATCAACAACTTATTTATGGTTAGTATTTAGTATTTACAGAATTACAACAGCTTGTTTGGTGAGGGTTTGGCAAGGAATAGAGCCTTTTATCAACCCTTTTTTATGTCAAATAAATTATGCATCATTATTAAAAAAACCTTCAGTTGTGCATCTTCGTCAGTTTCATATTTTCAGTTATCAGTTATGTGCCTTGTCAGACAGCCTTTGAGTTTAATTTTTAATACAAAACAATTTCAGGTTGTTATATAAAGTCTCCAAAAAAATCAGGCTTAATAGAATGGAATTTGGGGTGCATCCTGTGCAGCTTTGGTTCGTCCTTTTTTTGGTTGTGCCTATAGGGTGACTCCGACAAATACAAATAGCCCTTCTTTTCAACAATTCTGTTTCCAGCTTACATATACCATGAATTTGTTTCTTTCCATACCTGTTTGTTCATTGTAGGATAATGGAACATAATATGTGTATAGGACAATAAAATGCCTTTTTTCACTTATGTATTCGATGCTTTCATTCTTAGTTACAGAGTTGCAATATCTCAGATGTTGAACTGCCCATAAATTCTGGCAAAAGAAAAGGACATCCGGGGGTCCTTATTTTGATTTGATCTTCTCTAGAATCTTGCCCATATAGCTCTGCTTGTATTATATTTACTGATAAATAATGGTGGAACCCTGTTCAAAATCTTGTATTCAAGCATCTCATCTGCAATTTGGAAGTTCGATTCAGATACTATAGATTCACAATGCACAAAGTTTCCTTAGAAAGTCAAGATTGATAATTTTGGAGTCAGGCTAACAAAATTCTTTGTTGGGGAAAAGATTGGCTTCTCTTTGATACAGGTCGTAACCTTGGTAACAACACAATCTGATTAGGTCGTGGATTTTCATCTTCTGAATCTACAAGTACAGGGCCTTCACAGGTAACCTGTCATGCTACTGTTTTTTAATACCATTACTATCTATCCAGTGCATTTCCGAACTTGCAAGTTGGTGCTTCCAAAAAGTTTAAAAAGAAACAGATATATTTAATCTTTAGTACTATTTAAGCTAATAATGGTGTTTGTACAACGTGCGCAAAGGCGCGCGCCCTCTACTTGTATAATATACCTCGGTAAGTACTCGATGACCTTGGTTCTTCCCGGCGATCGTGACTGCACCGATCCCGCAGATCTCCACCTTCGATCCATCTCCGAACCTCACCCCCCTTAACTATCTCATCAAGTGATGCTAGTGATTCACGACACCCCGTCATATGATTTGTGGCGCCTGTGTCAAGTACCCACACCCCCTGGTCATATGACGCCGGAAAGACGCGTCAAGCTTCTTGATTCAGGAACACCTGCTGTGTAGCTGGTGTAGTGGTGCGAACCACATTGCATACCTGTGCTACCAACAGTGCCCCATTGTCTCCGTCAGCATTGGCATGGAGCACGGCCTCCTGCCGCTCCATCTGAGGTGCTTTCTTGCACTCTTTTCCCCAATGCCCATAGACGCCGCACTTGCGGCACTTCCCTTTCCATCGTGGCGTCCCCATCGACGTGAGTTCGGGTTCACGCCTGTCTCCATTGGATTTGCGCTTCAAGTGCTTCTCCTTCTTCGCAAAGTGTGCACTGCCTCCACCACCCTTGGATGTGGATGACTCCACCATGCGACTTCTGTTCTTCTCAGCCCACTCTTTCTCTGTTAACAGGAGTTTCACAGCTTTTTCAGTGACTTGCTCTACTGAGGGCTCAAATCTCTCCTCGGCCGCCCGTAGATGGCCGATCAGCTCCTCGATGGTCAAGGTTTTCAAGTCCTTGAACATCTCAATTGCCACTGCTACCTGGCTATAGCGTGATGGCAAAACCCGAAGAAATTTCTACACCATGCGTGCATCTGTCACACTCTCCTCCACTAGACCACGCAGATCTGTGACAAGCTTTGTGATCCGGATTGCGAAGTCATCAATCGTCTCTCCCGACTTGAACGCGATTGCCTCGAACTCGGCCAGGAGCTTCTGTGCGTCCACCTCTTTGACGCGATCTGCCCCAAGACGCATCGTCTTGATTGCTTCCCAAGCTTCCTTCGCCGTCTTCCTGTTCAAGAGGATGGAGTGCATCTCCTGCGGCACCCCCCGGAGCATCGCTCCCAGCGCCAACTGATCTTGTCGTCTTTCGAACTTTTCATCCTGGATTCCATCCCAGAGATACATCCCCACGAGATTGCACTGGATATGGGATGACCAACCTTGATAGTTGGTGCGGGTCAACATCAGCCAGGTCAGATTTCTAGCGGCCTGAGTAAACGCCCGCTCCATCACCTCCTTCTCGACCTTGATGCTTCCGTCTCCCATGGCGACTGCCTTGGCGTTCACGTCTTCCTTCTCTCCTCCTTGATGGAGCAACCCACCAAGCTTCCTCTACTCCCGCTCACCACCGACGAACAGCTCTCCCCTCGGCTCTGATACCACTTGTTGGAACCTTGATCTTGTGATCGCCCGGAACGACGACGAACGGCGGCGGCGCGGTGACCGCGACAAGCCTCGCGAGTAGATGGAGACAGATAAATGTAAAACGGAAAGAGTTGGATTATGTCGCTGCCAAATCGCAGCTTATTTTGGTCCCTCTATTCTTATATATATAGACTCGAGTTTACAAAAAATCCCCACGCCATGCCGCACCGGTGCGCTGCATCGTTTCCCTGCGACGTGCGCCTCATGCACCGTGCATGCCATGACGTGGCCTGACCAAAGTCTAAACGGGTTAGATCAAGATCGAGCATGTTGTTGGTATTTTTAACATCACTTCACATTAAGTTATCATCCCTAACATGATGCCAAAAACCAAAGGGAAAATAATCTTCACTTGCCTCCTAAAAATAATATCAGAGAATATATCCGCAAGCGCACAGATAATTCTCCCATTGTAGCACTTCACCTGGTAAGTATTCCGAGCATCGTTGATTTATTTTATGCCAAAAGGATAAAGGGGCATTCTACCCATTAGGATAATCTATTATAATGATTGCAAAGATAAATGTGCAGACCTATGATAACCCATAACTCTAGTCTTTTAGCGATAAATAAGTCAATGATAAATGGTAAATGATAACTGAGTAAATGAGGTAAATGGTATTTCCAGAGATAGAATATAGAGACTCACTAATGTAGTAAGACAATCTCGAATTTCGGCTAAAGTAAAGGAAACCTATGTAATTACTAAATACAAAGTCTACAGCCTACGCCACATTACACATTTTCATTTATAGCATAATCAACTCAGAAAACATCATAAGGAGCATCATCTAATGAGGATATTAAGACACAAGGGTCACCTCCTTCGCGACCGCGCTCTGCTCGTCCTACGTACGGGGGTGGACTACAGAGGAACCAACGCAGCTGTCACCTACGCGGACTACTATACGACCCGGCACGTCAGGGTGCCTCCGTAGGTACACAATATATATATAGACACCACGTCTACATAATGTATACCACATAACTCACTCGAGTACTGAATTAGGCGCTTTACGATCAAATGACAATAATCATCACCAATCACAACTATATCGAATATGCAACTAGAATAAACTAAGAACTGAATAAATAGCAATATATTAAAATAAAGCAAAGTCATAAAGATAAGATTACAGATCTCTAAACGAACCGATCTGGAATCCCGAGCATAGCGCCCAACTCTACTTGAACCTTGCTAGACGCCTAAAGTATGAACTTGAAGAAGTAGAGCCCTATTTCTAATCTCTGGAAACCATAACTTCTGTCTACTCTTGACGGATGAAGCAGGAGGAATGAATTGGTGCTCTGGGAGGGGGTCTGCCCCTCTATTTATAGTCCGGTGGGATGAACGTGTGCCGTGGGATCAAACCGACTTGAACAAAGGGCCCAGATGACTCCAGAGAGGTGGTGGAAGAAGACTTCAGAAGGTGGGCCGAAACCTTAGAGGGGGGGCGCCGGCCGACCCCACCCTGGTGGGGTTCGGTCCCCGGTCGCTTCGGGTGTGTTCTGGACTCTTACAGGGTGTTTGTGATGATGTTTCCTTGGCGGTTAAGTTTCGTGGTAATTAAGCACTTTGATCCCTCTTTTAAGCCTTTCTGGAATAATCCTAGAAAATACACAATTCACCAAAACTCATGAAATTTATCAGTAATAACCCCTATGCTTCTATTATTGATCTTCCCTAGGCATTAGTTGACGGTATAAAATTGGTACTTAATGACCGTCAACAATACCCCCAAACTAAGTCTTTGCTAGTCCCTTAGTAAAGTTGAATTGAAATAATTTATTCAGGGTTCCATAAAATGTATAACTCCCAACAAATACTTAAAGATTTAAACAGAAATTCTTCTCCGGATTGAAATTCATTAATTCACCTTTCAAACTTATTCTTATTCTTTTCAATCGTGGGGCTTTTAAACTAAGTCTTGGGTAATTGAGAGACAGAATAATCAAGCAAGCACTATGTCTTTCATCCTTTATTTCAACCATTGCTACATATTATTATTATTATTATTATTATTATTATTATTATTATTATTATTATTATTATTATTATTATTATTATTATTATTATTATTATTATTATTATTATTATTATTATTATTATTATTATTATTTAAGTAAGTATATAATTTTTTTATTTAGGAAATAATGAGAGCCTACTAATAAGATTGCAGAGGACTACTAAGCTATACATCATGATTGAATGTGTGAATGTGATCAAATTTCATTTTTGAACTCCTATGCATTATCCTCTCTTTTCTGTCTTTGTGAAGAGTGTGGGCTATCTCCCCAGCGGATACTCTTTGTACCCATTTTTTTCTCTCAGGCGGGTGTCTTTGCACCCATTATTTTACTCTCTCTTTTTTTTGGCACATACCCTTTTGATATGGCATCTTTCAGGCTCATACTTCTTTGGTATGGAATCTTTTAATTTTATAACCCACACTCTCTGTTAGACTTCTAAGAGAGAGACTTGTGCATAGAGTAAAAACTTTTTGTGCATGTGAATTCAATCATGAATGCATAACAGAATAGTCTACTTAAATCATATTAACAGAATAAATTATTATTTGTTTTGATTTTGATTTTTGAAATGTCTGGAGCTTTATATATCACTCAGAATGAAATAAATAGCAACTCAAACCTTCTTATATCATATCCATCAATTACTTAGAAAAGCTTATGCTACCCACTGATATCAAGTTTCAGAATAAATTTTCATGATAGATAAACTTCATGCAATTTGTTGGAGAATTTAAATTTAAATACTAAGCAATTGTAGGAAATTATATTTAAACGATTTAAATATCTTTTTTGATTTTTTTCTCTAGCTTCAAGTTCTAATTATTCTAAAGACAAATCGAATGCGGAATTTAAAGCAAACTTAATTATACAATCTATTATTTTTTTGGATTTTCATTTTTAAGCAAAAATTTAATGCAATAACTAAAAAAAGCGGTAAATAAATTTTTATTTGGTTTTCTTGTTGTTTCTAGCAATATTAAAATTGGCAGAATTAAAGACTGAATTAAATACTGAAAATAAAAAGCCTATATAAAGGCGAGAGATACTCACCTAGCGGGGATCTCCCCCAAGCTGAATGTTTCTCAGTAATGTGGTGGAGGTTACGGCGGGTATCCCATCTGATGAATCAAATACTCCAATCCGCTCTGCGTCTGCTGCTGTCCCTGATATATCTGATCAAGTCGTTGGTCCGTGCTGTGCTGCCATTGTTCATGCTGGTCGAACCAGTGTCGACCTGCTGCTGCCACTGCTCGTGTTGGTGCAGTGTGTTGCTTATTGCGTTCTGCCCCTATTCAATGTTAGTAAGACGCATAGATAAAGCTGGGAAATTATTACCAGTAGCTATAAAGTGCTGCTCAGCTGGCCGATAGTAGTCATCTTCCAGTGGTGCGTGAAACGGATACGGTCCACCAGTGGTGAAGTCTGTGTTCCCGCGTGTAGAAAAAGATGCTTGCCGTCTCTGAAAATTAGTTGCTCCCCAACCCGCTGCTGCTGCTGACGAAGATTCTCCTTGCTGAAATGTAGGGTGTTCCTCCCATCCTGCATGTACAGTCCACTGCTGGCGTGGCTCCTGCGTCGATACCTATTCACCAAAATCTACATAGTGGGAATAAGCTGGCACAGATAGTGCTGGGTCAGCTCCAGTGAAATTAGTTCTTGGCGCCCTGCTGATGCGCACGGACGGACACATGACAATATTAGCTCTAACAGCTGGAAAAACAAAATTCTGAACAGAATAAATTCCTAACTCCCTGTCTGCCAGTTCGTACTCATTGTCATAATTTTTATATATCATAACTATTTTATTATTTTGGCATTTGAGCATGTGAGCATGAAAGAAAAAAATCATAACCAATAATTCTGTGGGCATCAGAAATATAAATAAGTGAAGCATTTGATAATAAACCTAGCCCTGCAGCTAAACGTGTAATCCAGGAAGTAAAAGAAATACTGCACTTTCTTAAGGAAGGGACAGTTCTCCAATAATTTAACATCATTTTTAAACGTGACGCCTTCCTCTTTTTAATCATGATATATAACAAATGTAGCTCATCTTGTTTAGTAGTATTTAACTCCTCTTTAGGAAAGAATGTAAAAACTAGCCATTTAAGCATGAATATCAGTGTGGGATGATGAACTTTTTCAGTAGTATATTTTTGTTTTCTCTCAGCTTTCTTTGCAGTTATACTCTCCCAAAAATCATCTTTATCAAAGTCTTGGAGAGTTTCAAAAATATTGACTACACACTGATTATTGAATACTACTGCTAAACTAAGAGTTTTTCAAGAGAGGGTGAAAGGTTTATTAAACATTCTAAAGTTAACCTCATCATCATCAAAGTCTAGGGTGCTAATAAATTATATAGTGAGTAACTTGCTATCCCGCTCATTAATTTGCCATGCATTTTTCCATCCAATATTTCTCAAAATAAGCTCAAACTCGGAATCCATTCCGGTTTTATGGAGCAAAGTGGCATAAAAAATTGGAGTATGCATAAATTTCTTATTTTTAACCACATTTAATATCTCCCTCTGCGGTCTAGTTGGTAATGAAATTTGAGTTATGCTTGTGAGCTCATACCTCTCTTCTGGTTGGGAAGAGGATGACGGATTATCATACGTGAAGGGTGACGGGGGATCGATATTCATGTCGGAGCCGACGAATGATGACACTTGTGATGATGATTGACTTCTTGTTGTGCGGCGTGAGAAGGCTCTTCCAAGGGATCGAATAGCACCTTTCATTCTATTGCTCATCTTGCCTGTAAAATGAAGAACACGAAGAACACGGCAAGAATGAACAAGAACACAAGAACAAAACAAGAACAAGCAAGAACATGTGGACAGAAGGAATCAAAGTGATGATCTCTCTTCTAGGTCTTCTTGCTAATCCTCTTCTCTACTCCTTTCCTTGCTTAAACTTAAATCAAATGAAGAGTTTATGAGAGTTTGAAGTCACGAGCTGCAAAGCAACTTGGCTATGTGCTCTGTGGAGTGTATGTGAGTGAGTGAGCAAATGAGAAAAGTGGGAGGCAGAGAAGAGGTAGAGGGGCACCGGCCGGCGTGGCCTTGGGGCCGGCCGGCCCCACCTGGTGTGCTCTGGCTCTCAGCTTTGGCTAGTGTCGACACCACCTTGATGCCCTTCTAAATGCATGTGGTTGCATGCTTTCTCTGATGAATGAATGAGTGGAGGGTAGTATATGGATGAATGGTGGAGTTTGGATGGTAGTGAAAGGTGGTGGTTGATGATAAGGCATGATGTGACTTGATGTGATGATGGTGGGTCCCATATGTCTCCCGTATTTATACCGTATAATGATACAAGAATGAAAAACTAAATTACTTTTATGCATCTACGAAAAATTAGAATTCTAATGATGGTCTTTTCATAATTTTCTGCCACCACAATAAATTTCACTGAAGGGGGTTTAACACTCCGTGAGCAATAATCAAATGAGGCTTAAGCTTTAATCATGCTATGCTTATTTTTTTTCTTTTTAATAATGCAATTTATGAGAAAGTAAATCTGCAAATTTTAATGCAAGAATTAAATTACCGATAACTACCGAGTTACCCCCCGGCGAAGGTTCGGGGTTTTTGAGTCCGCCGATCCAGACTTCTCCAGTTAAATTATTCTTCATGATTCATCTCCGGTGTTGGAGATGTTGTTGCATCTTGTTCTTCATGACACTTCAACATTTAGCATTGCTCCAGTCTTGGCTTGAATGCGAATCGCTCTTCTTGCCCATTGATGGTGAATGTGATCTCTCCAGCTCCGACGTTGATGGTTGCATTTGTAGTGTTTCGGAATGGTCGCCCGAGGATAAGGGGTATCTTCCTCTCTTCCTACATGTCAAGTACTACAAAATCTATAGGAATGAAAAAGTTGCGGATTTCTACCGGAATATTTTCTGCGATTCCTGTGGGATAGCGAACCGATTGGTCAGGTAATTGCAAACACATCATGGTTGGTGTGAGCGTAGAATAGTTGAGTTTGTCGAAGACAGTCTTGGGCATGACACTGACACTTGCTCCAGGATCACATAAAGCATTCTCGAACATCTGATCTCCTATTGAACAATCAATAGTGGGACACCCCGGATCCTTCTTCTTAGTAGGAGAAGAACTCAGAATTGCCTCACTACATTCCTCCGTTAGCTTGACAACTTCAGTAGAAGGTAGTGGTCCTTTGTTGTTGAGGATGGTTCAAAGATACTTCGCGTATGTAGGTACTTGCATGGCATCTAACATCGGAATATTGACATATAACTTCTGAATTACCTCTGCAAACTTACCAAATTGATCATCCTTTTTAGCTCTTCTTGTTCTGCGTGGAAATGGTAGGAGGGTTGTGTCATGAAAATCTTGAGTTAATTCTTGATCTTGTAGTTCAACTGGTGGTGAAGGTGGTATAACTTCTTCTTCTCTGTTGTCCTTCTCAATTTCTTCTTCTACCTGCACTAAATGTGATGGTCTACGTGCTGCTTTTCTGTAAGGTGGATCACGTGTAGACTTACCTCCTCTAGTAATATTCCTTTTATTTGTTCATGGTTAGTGGTAAACAAAGTAGAAGATAATTGTGCAATTTGTAATTCTATCTTTTTATTAAATAATATTTGATCTTTAACAACAGAAGAGAAATTATCCAACTTAGAATTAATTCCTTCTAAAACTTTATCATTAAAAGTAACCTTCTTATAAATACTTTCATTAATTCTAACTTGTTCTAATATTAATTCTCTTAAGGGTGGTTGTCTATGATTTGAAAAATTAGAATTGCTTTGGTACTTACCTTGACTGGTTGACCGAGGTTGATTCCATCCTTGTTTCTGAGAAGTGGTCTTGATGACTGTACTAATATCTTCTGGGGGATTTGCAAACTCAATTTCTAAATATCCTTCATATTGATTCTAGAAATTGAATGTATCTTGAATAGCTTGACGATCTCTTTTATGGTTGGCTTTTTGCTCTAACCAGTTCAATAGTACATCCATTTTGGTTGACAGTGCACACACTTCCTCTGGAACTTCTTCACTCTTATGGCATGTCTGAGTGTTGTTTATCCAATTCTGATTTTCTGCTATCTTTGCCATAATATCTTGAGCTCTTCTAGGGGTGAGTGACATGAATGATCCTTTAGCAGTGGCATCTAGTTGCTCACGTGACCTTTGAGTTAGTCCGTGATAAAATGTTTGCATAAGCAACCACTTTTCCATTCCATGATGGGGACAATCTGATATGTAATCTTGAAAATGCTCCCAGGCTTCTGAAATAGATTCACCTTTCTGCTGACAAACTTTTGAAATCTTTCCTCGTAGAGCATTGGTTTTTCCTACTGGGAAAAACTTTTCTAGGAAAGCTTTTGAACATTCTACCCATGTCTTGACTCGATCTTTATTCTGATAAAATCACTGCTTCGCCTTTCCCTCCAATGAGAACGGAAACAAACGAAGTAGCACGACATCTTGAAGAATGCCTTTGATGTTGATGGTGTTGCCAATCTCTAGGAAATTCTGCAGATGGACACTTACATCTTCATTTTTCTTTCCACTAAATGTGATAGTTTACACCATTTTGATGAGGCTTGGCTTGATCTCGTAATCATGATCTCTAATGTTAAAAGTTGGCCCAACGCGAATATTCTCAGTGCTTAGGGCAGAGAATTCACGTAGAGTCTTCTTAGCCATGGCTTCACAAATAATGTAAGACCCTTCTTCCTATGGTTGTTCCCGATTGATAAGACTTAAAGTATACAACCAATCTTGCACTTACTCTATATAAGATATTTGAAATAAACAAAACATGGGTAAGTCTGCTAAAGCAAAAGGTTATGGTTATTTCTAAGTATTTATGTCTATAGTTATTTAAATGTTTTTCTATAATATTATCTATGAAGAACTCTCCTATATGAAATTCTAGAATAAATATCCTGGCGAATAAAATCAACGAACTTAATAAATTATCCTAATGAATACAATTGCCATCCCCGGCAACGGCGCCAGAAATACTTGTTGGTATTTTTAACATTACTTCATGTTAAGTTGTCATCCCTAACATGATGCCAAAAACCAAAGGTAAAATAATCTTCACTTGCCTCCTAAAAATAATACCATAGAATATATCCGCAAGCGCACAGATAATTTTCTCATTGTAGCACTTCACCCGGTAAGTATTCCGAGTATCATTGATTTATTTTATGCCAAAAGGATAAAGGGGCATTCTACCCATTAGGATAATCTATTATAATGATTGAAAAGATAAATGTGCAGACCTATGATAACCCATAACTCTAGTGTTTTAGCGATAAATAAGTCAATGATAAATGGTAAATGATAACTGAGTAAATGAGGTAAATGGTATTTCCAGAGATAGAATATAGAGACTCACTAATGTAGTAAGACAATCTCGAGATTCAGGTAAAGTAAAGGAAACATATCTAATTACTGAATACAAAGTCTACAGCCTACGCCACATTACACATTTTCATTTATAGCATAATCAACTCAGAAAAGATCATAAGGAGCATCATCTAATGAGGATATTAAGACACAAGGGTCACCTCCTTCGCGACCGCGCTCTGCTCGTCCTACGTACGGGGGGTGGACTACAAAGGAACCAACGCAGCTGTCACCTACGCGGACTACCATATGACCCGGCACGTCAGGGTGCCTCCGTAGGTACACAATATATCTAGACACCACATCTACATAATGTATACCACCTAACTCACTCGAGTACTGAATTAGGCACTTTACGATCAAATGACAATAATCATCACCAATCACAACTATATCGAATATGCAACTAAAATAAACTAAGAACTGAATAAGTAGCAATATATTAAAATAAAGCAATGTCATAAAGATAAGATTACCGATCTCCAGACGAACAAATCTGAAATTCTGAGCGTACCGCCCAACTCTACTTGAATCTTGTTAGACGCCTAAACTATGAACTTGAAGAACTAGAACCCTATTTCTAATCTCTAGAAACCCTAACTTCTGTCTACTCTTAACGAATGAAACAGGAGGAACGAATTGGTGCTCTGGGACGGGGGTCTGCCGCTCTATTTATAGCCTGGTGGGATGAACGTGCGCCGTGGGATCAAACCGACTTGAACAAAGGACCCAGATGACTCCAGAGAGGCGGTGGAAGAAGACTCCAGAAGGTGGGCCAAAACCCTAGGGGGGGCGCCGGCCGGCCCCACCCTGGCGTTGGCCGGCCCCACCCTGGTGGGGTTCAGTCCCCGGTCGCTTCGGGTGTGTTCTGGACTCTTTCAGGGTCTTCGTGATGATGTTTCCTTGGCGGTTAAGTTTCGTGGTAATTAAGCACTTTGATCCCTCTTTTAAGCCTATCTGGAATAATCCCTGGAAAATACACAATTCACCAAAACTCGTGGAATTTGTCAGTAATAACCCCTATGCTTCTATTATTGATCTTCCCTAGGCATTAGTTGACGGTATAAAATTGGTACTTAACGACCGTCAACACATGTCATCAACCGTGTCTTGCCCCAACTCTACCTGATGCTGGACTCTAACAGAAACAAAGATTACACAGCAACAAATTAGCTAACACGTACAATGATGCTCAAATGATCTGGACAAAACAAATACTATGTTCATGTGGCGGTGGCGTAGTAATGCAGATCGCATTCATGTTATACTTGTTGTATCTATGCAATGTTGATGGTGTATATGTGTGAACCTGTTTTATGAAGAGTTACAATATATAAACAGGTGTGTGTGTATAGGAGTATTATATATATTATGCCTCAAGCTTTTGAGTATTGCGATGTATTGGGATGGCACATATATGCCTTACATTCAGAAAACAAACATTCATTGCACTTATATTAGTTCTTTCTTACTACTCCCTCCGTTCCAGTTTATAAATCTTGACATTTTTACCTAAAGATTGACCACTCGTTTTATTAAAAAATTTGTTCAAAATATCGCTTCTTTTGTTGTGACTTATTGACCAGCGTCACCGGGCCGTGTAGAGAGCTGAGTGACCGATGCGCTTGGCTCAAACAATTACGTTGGTTAACAAACAACAATCCCCTTCTGTTGAGTGGTGCTCTCGACTTGTGTATGGTAGATTAATTAGAATAGCAAAGACATTTGGGAGTTTGCTTAGCTTTTTGCCTCTTAGCCAACTGCATATTCTCAACCTCATCAGAGATTAGTCAACCCTGAATTTCTCATTATGTTTGGCCCATTGCATGCATTTTTGTTGGTTTGTTGATGTTTTTGTGGATTGGTTACATGTGTTAGATGGTGTGCGCTAAGGCGAGAAAATCAGTTGCCCACAAGGTCTCCGGTTTGCTGCGAGATTTTCAGGATCATGCAAGATCTTTGAATTTTGTAGCGTTAATAGTAGGTGCTTCGACAATATGAAAGTACCCGGACATCGGGACATTGTGTTGTCTATCATTTATCTATTTCTAGTGCAGTGCCACTCTTCTTTATTATTATATATATGGCCGAAGCTTGAACTCATCCTTGACTGATTGTAAAGTACTATTTCTTTGATAGTGACAGCAACAGGAAAAACGGACCAAGAAAATACATTTTCTTTCGAAGACAAGAAATTCCTTAATTAACTGTGTATGGTGCAAGAATGATAAAAGGAAAAGATGAACCAATACAATAGTAAATTTTGTTTTGCCATCGCCAATACTAGAAAGAATAACTAAATTCATTTTTATGGTAGTTAACCGACCAAAGAAATGAATTTTCTGATTGCATTGATGGTTAGCACTACTATCTTCCCCATCCTAGATCTCACTTTAAGCTCTACCATAAATAGGTCATTGAAGCTCTTATCGGACCAGCTATGTGTAGCATTCATTATCAACATGTCCAGCACAAAACGCAGTTTCAACCATCTTTTCTCACAACCCTATTCCTTCGGGTAGAGACGCTCTTTCCTTGCCTTCTGCATTGTCTCCAAGTTATTTAGCCCTTTTTTCAATAGCAATTCTTGTCCTACATTGTGCAACATTTCTTCTAGGTAGTCATCGGCTTCTTCATCTTCGTTGTGTCGTTCACCATCCTCCTCCACACCACCACCGCGTTGTCCTGCAACATCATCAAGTGGTGTACCATTATGCATGCTGAGATGGTCATCGTCATCTTCTCTTAATTCTGGTGCATCTAATTCTCTGGTATTGACTGCTAATTCTTTACTTCTTTCACCTAGATGATCCGAAATCTCATAGTTGTCCATAAAACCCCTTCTTACCAAGTGGGATCTTATCGTATTTGGATCCTGGCATACTATACGGTTTCGACAGTCACAACATGGACAAAAGATATCCTTAGTCTGCTTAATCAAGGCGTGTCTTTTAGCAACTTCAAAGAAATCATTCACAGCTTGTATGTATGAACCTTCATGTCTTTTTCTTTGTACATCCATGACTGGTCCATATGTATACTCCTATAAAAACAAATGGTATATGCTTGCATCAAGGTACAACAAAATAGTGTCTAAAAATTGCTTGCAGTTAATAAATTCTCGGCGCTGTGAGGGAGACCGAGAAAGAGAGAGCACGAGGGCTCGTGAGGATAGGCGATGGGTTAATGGGCCTCGTGAGAAGGATGGGCTCGTCTCTCCCTCTCTGTTTTTTATTTCTTTTTTCTTTTCTTTTCTTTCAAGAAAAGGAGAGACGTGGTGTGTTGTTTTTTTCATCTTCTTTTCTATTTCTCTTTCAATGCAATTATATTACAATCATGAATACCATGTTTGTTAAACTCATCAAGATCTATAATTGTTATATGGGTCATTTTTGCATTTGAGAAATCGTTAGAGAAGTTAAGTTCCAAATTGACTAGTCTCTCGTGTAGTTTCATAAACTATATGTGAGATTCATGATTTTTGTGACTAGTATTTATTAACAATTTATCAAATGAAAAAATGACCTATATAAAGATTGTAGGTCTTGATGAGTTCTAACACTTTTGTATTCAAGAGTTTTTGAGCTGAGGCCATCTAGTGTTCCATTTGACAAAGTTTGACCATGTCAAATTTTTAATTTTTAAATTTTGATAACTTCAAACAAGTTTTTAATACCCTAAAGAGAACAATTACCAACACTTATTATTTTACCCACTACCTTTCATGCCAACCCTATTTCAAATTCATGAAACATAAATTACAAAATAAAATAAAAAGTTGCAACCCTAGATCTAAAAATAGATTCTCCATGCATGAAACTAGGGTGCAATAATCTCAAAAAAATCATGCAAGAGCAACTAATAAAGGGTGTGAGCTTATTTCTACAACTAATCAACACTAATAGCTTCAAAACTAAGCTCTAATTTGCTCTACACAAAGCTCAAGCACCATGGAAGAGATAGAAAACAAGACCCTAATTTTCCCACTAACCAACCATTAAAACTTTAATTAAAGGGTGAGAATAGCACTTTCTTACCTTCTAGAAGCTCTCCAACAAAAGAATTGAGTTGAAAACCTCCCCCTTTAATAGAGCAATTTTTTGGGAGGAGCCCAAGGCCTCCCAGCCTTTTTCTGCGAGTTGGAGTGACTGGCCCGAGGAGGAAGAAGGTGAGTCCAGTGTTTTATACGGCCGGCATTTGTAAGGGCGGTTCAAATACCAACGCCTCTTATAAATCATTTGTAAGAGCGGTTGGTGATCCATCCCCCCTTATAAATGGATTTGTAAGGGCGGTTGGATCACCAACCGCCCTTAAAAATCAGGTCATTTTTAAGGGAGGTTGGATCACCAGCCGCCCTTATAAATCCATTTGTAAGGGGGGTTGGTTCACGAATCTCCCTTACAAATCATTTCTAAGTGGGGTTGGGTTGCTGGGCCCGGCCAACCCACTGTAAGAGGGGCTCGTGATTGAATCCACTTTACAGTGAAATGGGGCTAGCACTTACCATTTTTGAGGTAGTGTCAAACACTATGCATGCACACTTGCATGTCTCGATCTATGTCTACCCAATGTTGTAGTGAAATTAAGAAATGTATATGCATGTAAAGCACTAAAAAATGTTAAAAGGATGCCACAAACTCACCTCTTAGAACCCTCCCCCACTCTATTTTTGCGATTTCTCGCCCTTCAAGTGAGTTGAGTAGTTTGATCATCGTTGTCCCGAAAAGGAAGAAAGACTCAAATTATGGGATCAGTTTTAGAGGCAGTTCCTTAAGGACCGCCTCTAGAAATGGATATCCAAAGGGAGCTCTTGTACGAGCACAGCTTCTGAAGGGCATTTATTTTTTGAGGTGGTTATCTTATATCAACCGCCCCTGAAAATAGGACCATCAGAGGCGGTTAACGTACGAGAACCGCCTCTGATGATATATCTATTATCAAGGGTGATTTGTTTAATTTAACCGTCCCTGAAAATAGTTCATCAGAGGCGGTTACAATGCAACAGTGATCCTGGACGTGGTTAGAGGGGGTTTGTTAAGTTAACCGCCTTTGATACAAAGTGGGGGTGTTTCTAACAATCTTTTCTGTACTAGTAATGATAGGAGAAGAATGGGCCTAGCCGCGTAGGCATCTTCTGATTGTTAATTATAAGTCGCCCAAGCGAATGCATGAGGGAAGAGGATGGACATGAAGAAACAGGCTTGATCATCTTAGCCAGTTGCTATTCGCAGCGGCGCTGTCCGGTGAGCCGGCGGCGATTTTCTTTCTTGGTTGCATCTAGCTGCCTCATATACTTGGAGATTTGTGGTAATAGTAGTAAAGGATATTTCACCCACTCATCCAGTGACATCACACTCCCTTTCGCTGGATTGTGGGGACATGCATGGCTGCGCGCTATCAATTCTCTCAGTTCGATTTGCAAAAAAATATCCTTGCCGGTCCATGAATGAATCTGATAAGGAACTGTAGGGGTGATATATATACGATCAATTTTTATGCAAGCCAGACATTAATTTTCGTTTATTAATTACAGAAATTCTCCCCTATAATAGCCATCCACGTCGCCCACAATTCCCTCGTCTGTCCAATCTCGCATCCTGTGGCGGAGATTGCTTAGAGCCGTTTTCGTTCCTCGTCTTTCTCTCGGTCGAATATATCATAGATGGCAAATAAAACTATACTATGATCACGTAAAAGGATTCAATATTCAAACTCTTGTTCTTATGTAATTTGAAATTCGATCTGATAGCGCAGTAGAGAGATAGATCTTTTATTTTTTGGATTGACAACCACACACTAGCTGGGGAGAGTTGGAAGAAGGCATCTGCCGAAAGGGACGCATTGTTTGTCGACGGACTTGGCACTTCCCTCCATATTTTCTCTGCACATTGGACGCTTATTTTACCGGTGTCGCCAATCAGAGAGTGACCCATGTGCTCGGCTCCAATAATTATCGTGGACTTGTGGTTGACCTTGTTGCCATATGATTGCTACTACCTGGCTGTGCCCACGAAAAACCAACAACAGTACATTTGTGTTGAGTGGTGCTCTGGAGTTCCGTGGTAGATAAGAATAGCATGGACATGCGTTATATTTGGGATCTTGCTTGAATGTTGCCTCTGGCCAAACCTGCATTCTCTGAACTTGATATTAGTGAAGCATTATTTCTTATTTGCCCTTCGCAATGTCGTCGTCATTGTTTGTGTCCTAGCTACAACTTGATTACTACCGGTTGCAATATTTATATTTTCTAGCCTAGCCTGGAATTGATTTGAGAATTGCAGTCTTTTCTGCAATTTTTCTTGGCTATGCTAGCTAGCATGGAATTGAATACTGTGCGTGTCTCAGGTCTGTGGGCCTACTTGCTCAGAGGGAAAGCCGAGAGCTATATATATGGTGGGCGGGTTTTCAAACTCCAAACCAATTTACCAAGGGAGAACTCCATTAATTACTTGCCAACACCTAATAATATACGCTCTAGAGATGCATCCATTGACAATCAGCCCTGTTGTCGTTGCAGTCAGCGCCATCGTGGTGCTTGGCCACCCCAGCACAGCTGCCGGAACTACACCAGCGGTGCGTTTCTGGGAGGAGGACCTCCCAGGTACACCCATGCCGGAGATTATTGCCGACCTCGTCCAGAAAGGTACAAAGTGATCTGTGCGTGTGTTTAGATGTTTGCTAGTTGCCACCCATTACCCCTACTGGATTCAGGAGCTTTGCAGAGTGCCTGGGGCACTTAGTAAAGGTTGTTCTGCACTTGGCAAATGGCACTCGAAAAAAAAATTATCGGCAAAGATGTTTTTGCCGAGTGCCGACACTCGATAAAGCCTTGGCTGGATGCCAACATGGCACTTGGCAAAGAAAAGTGGCCATCACGACACTACAAATTATCTATGGTTAGAAAATAAACAATGAGAATAATGTGCAAATTAATATCTATTTTTTTAGTGAAAAAATCTGCTTAACCCACTCAACTATTGATGGTTGTCTACTTCACCACCTCACCTCTAAAATCAGGTACTCTACCCCCTTAAACTATTAAAAATGGTCTAAATAACCTTCTGAAGCGGTGTTGAAGGTGCTTTTGCTGATGTGGCATATAAAAAGTTTATATATGCCCCTAACGTATAAAAAGTTGTTTGTTCGATCCCCTCAACTATTAAATATGATATTATAACCTGTAAAACATCTAATAATGATCAAATAACTCATTAGATGGTCCCTTTATGATCATTTTGGACACTTCTATCCCACCATACTGGTCTAAGCACACATTCTTACACACAGGCCATTTGTTGCCTCCACCTTCCTACTCTTTCTAGACTGGGCCATACTTGTATCATCATCATTCAACCCTTGCCACATTCCCCATCCGGACTCCCTCTAATTTTTTTAGGTAGCCTTTGGAAGAGAAAGCTAGAGAGAGCGAGGATGTGGGAGAAGCCAGATGATAAGGGCTAAAGTGTAGTGTATGCACTCAATGTCATCGAAGAGCGCATGAGGTGGAGTAGGAAACAAGATGATGCTCATCAGGTGGAAAGGCCGAAAAGAGTTCATAAGAGGCAGCCGATGACTTGTTTGTAAGCATGTGTACTTAGGCAAGTGTGGTGGAATAGGGTGTCCAATTTATCTACGACCACCATTTGAATATTATTAGATGTTTTATGAGTTATAATATCATATTTTATAGTTGAGGGGTTATAAGATAACTTTTCATATATTAGGGGATTATATACTCTATTCCACGTCAGCAAACCACCTTTTAAACCATCTGATGATGTAGTTTAGACAGTTTTCAATAGTTTAAGGATAGAATACTTTATTTTATAGGTAAGGGGTGAAATACACAACAACCGATAGTTGAGGTGGTTAATTAGATTTTTTCTATTTTTTATTAGTTATCGCTGCTCCCGAATTCGAAATTATTAGCTTAGACAGATAGCTACTATTATGTACTCCTTCCATCCCTAAAAGCAGTCGCCGTTGGTGTGCGTGCCATAAGTTTGACTAGATTTGTACAAAATGCGTGCAACATTTAATACTAAAAGATCTATTCAATGATACTAATTATGTACTATAAATATTAATATATTTTAATATAAATTTAGTTAAAGATATTTTTCGGTAAGCGAGAACGACAGATGGAGGGAGTATGTAAGTATTATTGCACAGCAAAATTTATGTTCCTTTAAAATTTAGAATATTTTTTTTCGTGATCATGGAATATATAGCCCGTTTTTCATTCAGAGACAATTACACGATACAGCTATGAGAGAACCCTCGTAGCACAGATTATAAATCACCAAGCTAGTGGTGACTGACTAAAAAATAAACTAAGAACAAGAAAAAGGATACAACAGAGGGTGACTGCCCACGACACATAAAACCTTTGAACTGAGCCTGTAAGAAAAAGATACCACATCGCAATGGCCTCCTACACAGAAAAACCGTGCGGCAGCAACGGCGGCAAAGCATCCGCCAACGAACCCAGCAGCGGCAAAGCATCCGTCAACGAACCAAACAGCGGCAAAGCATCCGCCAACGAACCAACCAGTAGCTAAACATCCGTCGTGGGAAAGAGCAAAGGCACCCCCTACGGCAACATCCGTAGCGGTGTGAGGGCCATGTCACTCTCGGCAACAAAGCATCTGGCAGAGAGGAGGCCGACGACGACAATGGCAGCAAAGTGTCCACCAATGAACCAGCCAGCGGCCAAGCATCTACAAAGGGAGAAGCCGTAGCGGCAATGCATCCACTACAATATCCAAAAACAACAAACCGGCCAGGGTCAAGAGCTCCACGGTAGACCAATTAATGCAACTAGAACTAAAGAACAACAGGCACAACGAGGGGCTTCTCATGAACTGGCAGCCGGAACTAGGTTGATTCTTCAGTGGCGCCTTCAAGAAGGCGATAACGCCCATGGAAGTGACAATGGACACCATCGTCGCTAGCCTTAGAGGCTTCTAAGGCAGGGCTTTCGCCCAGAATCTGACGCTAGCGGCATGGGATTATGGGGCTCGAAGAACGACACCTCCAGGGAGGTCTGTGCGCCAAAGGTGTCACCGTTGTCCACCCGGCCACCACTAGGCTGAGCTTTCGCCTGGAGCCCCATGCACCGCGAGGCATCGCCTGCACAAGTGGAGGCACGCCGCGCCCCCAGCAGCAAACTATAGATCCAAGGGCGGAGGAGGGCAGGTCCCGCAGGAGGCCCAGATCCGCCCTGCTGGCTGGTTCACCAGAGGAGGTAGGTGTCGGGGAAGGGGGCGGAGGAGTGGGGAAGGAGGGAGGAGGAGCTGCAACGATGGACGGAGGCAGTGCTGGGCCCGGCCACTGCTGCGCCACCACCCCAGATCGAGCCCAAGCCACGGGAGGTGCTGCATGGGCGCCAAGCGAGGCCTCATGCCGGTGGTCGCCGAGCGGCTCGGCCACCACCTCCAGGTCGCGCTACACAGCTCCCCGTGCATGGATCACAAGAAGGCAGCCCCCGGATCCGGCATTGGAGAGCACAGATGTGGCTCAACCCGGCCACTTTGGTCGCCAGCACCCATGGAGTAGAGGAGAGAGAGAAGGAGGAGAGGAAGAAGGGGCCTGCAGACGGCAGCTTTGTTGGGAGCCACCGCAGGCCGCCGTCGCCACTCGCATGTGAGGAGCGACTGTGATCAGGGGGCCACTCCAACAGGGAGCTTTGGCGGCGGCGGTGTGTAGCCCCCGTGTCATCCGGTTGGAGACGGCGTGGGGGCCACGCGGGTGTATATCTAGACCAACTTATAATTTGAATGTCTTACAATTTCAAATGGATATAGACTATTTATCAATAACATTTGATGTTTATGGCCGTGTTTGGTAGAGCGGCCAGAAAAAATCGCTTCTCAATAAAATGCTCAAAGAAAAGAAAAATGGTCAAAATAATTGTTGGTCTTGCTCAATTCCTACATTAGTATAAATTGGTGTGTGGCCAGAAGCTAGCGTGGCCACAAGAAGCGTCCCATTTGTTATACATCTGTTTGGCTTATTTTGGCCACAAACAGTTTAATTATAAGTTGTACCAAACTGGGCATATCTATGTTTCATCATAAGATAAAGACACGTCAAGAGCAAGGGTTCATGGTAGTACTAACACACTAGCAATACGTTTTATTAAGAATTTGTTTTTTTAGGACATCACGGGGGTAGAGGACCGCATTGTCCGCACCTGTATAATTTTCCACTGATACCGGCGAAGGTGGAAATGGAGAGCGTAGAACACTTGATAGAAGAGCGAGCCTTGAAGAATTCGTTGTCATTTACGACTTCTAATAATTTGCTGTCATGTGTGTAGGCATCGATCATTCGCCACTTGCGGAACACTACCCTATAGCCGACGACGGCACAGGGGAAACAGCGGTTGATGTTGAATGGAGCTGGGACACATGCCGCCGCTGTCAACAGAAGGGGGCAGACAAAGGCTTCTACTTCTTCATGACGCAAGTGCGTGTGAGCAGCACCCTGACCTTCTCCATCCGTCCGGCACAGATTGCTCCCATCCTCCCGCGTGACGTCGCCGAGAAAGTCCCGTTCAGCGACCTGGCGAGTGTGCTCGCGACATTCAGCGTCGCCCCGAGCTCTGGCGAGGCGGCGACGGTGAAGGACACCCTGAGAGTGTGCCAGCAGTCGTCACCATTGGTCGGTGAGCACAAGGCCTGCACCACGTCCCTGGAGAGCACCGTGCAGAGCGCCAGGCAAATGCTTCTTGGCACAGACGACGACAAAGGCCGGACGATGATGTGGGCCGCTGCGTCGGCGATGCCTAGCGCCGGCTTGCCACTCCAGCCCTACGTAATCCAGGCGGTGACCCCGCTGGACGGCGACCGCCATGTGGGCTGCCACATTGTGCCGTATCCGTACGCCCTGTACTACTGCCACGTGACGCCGGCGACGCCAACAAAGGCCTATCTGGTCTCGCTCCGCGGCGTCCGCGGTGGTCCGGCGGTCACCATGGCAGCGGTCTGCCACCTCGACACTTCCAACTGGATCCCGTCTGTCCCAGCCTTCGAGATGCTGCACACCGACCCGGGCGGCGCGCCGATATGCCACTTCGTCGCATATGCCAATCTGCTCTTTGGGACGAAGGCGGTGGCGGGCAATCCCTAAGAAATAAGAATTGACGCTGCTTGTTTGTACTGTCTGTAAGCTATTGTTAGCAGAACATAAATAAGCGCACAGTAAAAGATCGATGATGTGCTGTAAACTGATAATGGTACGTGTCTACTACTATGCTCAAATGGTCTGGTCAAGACAAATGTCATAAATGTTAGTGCTGCAGCGTAGTCATGCCGATCATATCGATTCTATACTTGTGTCTCTGCAATGGTGTTGGTGTATATATAGACCTGTTTTATAAAGAGTTGTTACAATACTAACATATTAATTGCTTATGTTAGTTATTTCTACTAGAACCATTTTTTTTTAAGGAACAGGAGGGGCAAAGCATCTACTGAAATTTATTAAAAACAGCGATACAAAGTTCAAAACAGACCACATGGCTGCGGTTTTTCAATTCTCAGTTATTGTCGGCCGGTGTCGCTGCACGGTCGCTCTGCGGGGGGTGGGGAGGGGGGGATAATTCGACAGTTTGTTGTGCACACTAAAGTGAGTGGGAATGCCATGGCATCTATGAAATCATTAAGAGGTGCTGGCCCACTATCAAAGAAAACTTCTATGACCTTTGTTGGGATTTCTTCAACAACAATATATGCTTGCAAAGTATAAAGTCTTCCCTCACTCTGCTTCCAAAGATTGACAATCCCACTTCAGTCTCTGATTTCAGGCCCATTTCCCTCTTAAACTGCTCAATGAAGACCATCATGACAATCCTTACAAACATATTACAGGTTGTAATCCAGTCCTTGGTTCACAACAACCAAAATTGATTTGTCAAAAGTATAACCATTCAAGACTGTCTTGCCTGGTCCTTTGAGTATCTTCACTTATGCAATCATCCAAAGAAACAAATTGCCATCCTCAAGCTGGATTTTTGAGAAGGCATTCGACAAAATCGAACACCGGACCATTGCTAATATAATGGAAGCTAAAGGATTTGGGCAAACTTGGATTTCCTGGATTCAGAACATCTTTTTGTTAGGAACTTTCAGAGTCCTAATAAATGGAGTGCCAAGGGAAACAATACAATGCATGAAGGGAGTCGGGCAAGTGGATCCTCTTTCAACTCTACTTTTTGTGTTAGCGGCTGACCTTCTCCAGACTATTCTCAACAAAGCGAAGCAAAGCAGGCTACTAAACTTGCCAATACCTTTCATTGGCATAGCAGACTTCCTAATCATCCAGTACGCAGATGACACCTTGATCATTCTCGAGGGAGACACAAGGCAACTTTTTCTTCTTGAAATACATCCTTCACTCCTTCTCAGAGGCTACTGGACTGAAGGTGAATTATAACAAGTCAATGATGATCCCTATTAACATTATTGATGACAAGTTCAACCACTTGGTCAACACTTTTGGTTGCTCAAAGGTTCCCTCCCAGGTCTTCATCTTGGAATTACCAAGCCAAAATTGTTGAGTTCATCCCTCTGATTTCGAAATGTGAAACAAGACTTGCATATGCATCCACTTTACTTTCGCAAGCAGGAAAGCTAGAAAGAACCAATGCAGTTCTAGCTGCCTTGCCCACCTTTCAGATGTGTTCCCTTGAACTTCCAAATGGGGTAAGTAAGCAAACTGACAAGTACAAAAAACATTGCTTGTGAAAAGGGAATGATTCAAACTAAAAAACCCAAATGCTGCCTGGCAAATGGTTTGTACTCCTAAAGAGAAAGGTGGTTTACGAGCCATTAATTAGAAAATACACAATGAAGCTCTCCTAGTGAACAATTTGGATGAGTACTTCAACCACAAAAAATAACACCTGGTTTCAATTATATGGGAGAAATACTACAACAATGCCAGGCTACCTACAAACACAAGAATGGGGTCCTTTTGGTGGAAAGATATTTTTAACTCATGCAAACCTTTAAAATTTTCTCTTTAGGGGAAAATATGACCATATGAGCAGAGTATACAAAAAATAATAATTTAGATTAAAAATATAAACAAGGAAAAAATGCCTACGAACTGATCGACAATTGGTTGATTGCATGTTGCCATAGCCAAGATGTTATCATCGTGATGTTGAACGCCGTTGAGCCTGCATCATGGTCTCTTATGAGCTCTTCCCCCTGGTCGCTACCGCTGTGTCCGTGGCTCCACGTGACTCGGTCCGTCTTGCGTGGAAAAAAGAAAGTAAAAGAACACTGACGTTTGGGCATTTGGCCATCCAAATCCGAACTCAATCAGGATTGGAGAGTTACCATGTGTTTGGTTTGGGGTTGAGAAGGGATGGGTTGAACCCAACCCAGTTTTCTGGGTTGGGTTGAACCCACTCCTTGTTTGGTTTGAGCGTTGGATTCATTCTATATTTTCTGTTTGGTATGGGGATTGGGTTGGATGAGGTTGTCTCTCTGACAAACGGGGCTCGAATGTCATTCACCGTACCTTTCTTCTTCCTCAGGCCACCGGTGGACCTGCTACCTGTCCCTGACAGCCCTGCACCGGCTGCCACGCCGCAGCTGTGCCCCGACCCGAAGCCACCCCTTGGCGGCTGCGCCCCGCGCGCGTCCGCCACGCCCTGTCCCTGGCGGCCCACACCATGCACCGGTGACCGCGCCCTACACCTGCAGCCGCTACACGGCAAGAACGCCGCGGCCTCCCCGATGCCGGTGAACGCGGAGACCTCCTCCCACGCGGCCACCCCGAGCGCCTAATTAAGCCTTGGCCGCTAGCGCTCCAGCCTCGCGCGCCGGAGCACCTCGCCCGTCATGCGGTCCTGCGACGCTTCCCTGTTCCCCCCGCGCGAGCACGAAGACTTGACCCAGATGAACCCACATGGTCCCTTCATTTTGGAGGAATCTGTTCAACCCGCATCTGAGGGGAATATGCTGACCCGGGTTGACCCTATTCCACACAGCCCCCAATCCAAACACAGGTCCATCTGGGTTCAACCCGAGATGACCTGGGATATCCCTCAAACCAAACACAACCTTAGTGTTCGACAGCCTTCTTACTGGGTTGTCCCTCGTGTGGGTTTGAGCCCGTCTCTCGCCTAGAGGGCTGACCCTATCGCACGTCTGGAAGATTCTAAAAGGCTTTGACCCTATCGCACATCTGGAAGATTCTAAAAGGCTAGAGGGGGTGAATAGCCTATTAAAAAAATCTACAACAACACTCAATCAATGGATTAGTAAAATAACAAGCGAAGAAAATGTTGCGCTAGCCTACTCAAGATGCAAGCCTCCTATCCGTTCTAAGCTAGGTCTATCACACAATCTAGCCTAGGTTGCTAGAGCTATCTACACCTAGGTGGACAAGCTACAAAAGGACTACCACTACACAGGTAGAAACAGCAAAGTAATGAGAGAAGTGTAGTGGTTTGTACCTCCGAGTAGAGACAAGGTTGTCAATCACCAAATTGGAAATCCAATCTAACGAAGGTGATAGCCACATTGAACACCAATAACCAACACAGGAGACAATCCAATTTATCATGAGGTTCACGTGCCTGCTAGCACGCTAGTTGCTAGTTCCCGTTGTGTCGACCACTACTCGGTGATTCGGTGGCTAATCGATGACCAAGATCGAGCTCAACAAATAAGCACCACAAGAACCTACCACGAGCAAGGTAACTCAATGACACGAGCAATTTACTAAGGTTACCTTTGGCTCTGCGCCAGGGAATGTACCAAACCTCTCATAAGATCACCGGGAGTGGCTGGAGAAAATCTCCAACTCCGCCAAACTCCTCCGCTGCTCCAAGTCATCTAGGTGACGATAATCACCAAAAAAATCTACAGCCAACACGATCAACAAGTGCCAATGGATGAAATGGATCAATGAAATGCACTTTGATCGATCTCTAGCTCACAGTGAATGAGAATGATGTGATCTATGTGAGTTAGAGTGCTTGGAGAGTGCTCACTAGGTGTATTAATGAATTGGGGAACCAATAGAGTGAGCAAGAGCCGACCATACTGTATTTATAAGCCCTCACAAACAGACATAGTGGTTATCCATCTTTACGCACCGTCGGACGTTAAGCCATGGGCACCGGACGAACGGTTGGCGTCCGGTCCACTTCCACTGCCGAACCGTAGAGCGCCACGTGTAGCTAGTTACCATTTGAAATCGATGGTTGGCACCACGAACTCCTCACCGGATGAGAGCGTCGGACAGGAGTAGCACAGGCACTGGATCGGACTAAGCAGCCGTAGCGTCCGGTGAGATCTAGAGAGCTCCCAGCGAGCTCAGAACGCATCGGACAATGTCCAACGGTAGCCACCGGACTAAGTGTTAGCATCCGGTGCTTTGAACTTTGTTTTCCTGCGTGATGGGTCACTGCATCATACTGAGGAGAAACAGTCCGATGCTCATGGGACGTTAGTCATCAGACTAAAACAACAAGGCGTCTGACGGCTTCTTATAAGGTTCCAGAGAGCCAAAATGTCGTCGGACATTGTATAGTGCAGGCTACTGGACAATCTCACCGTCTGGTGCTCTCAGTGAAGCTCACTCGCAGGGTTAGCAACCGAACACTGGAAAATGGTCCGGTGCTTAGTGTTTGTTAGCGTCCGGTGCTCTGTTTTCAGCGATTAAGTGCTCATGTATTTTCCTTTGCTTATGAGAACTAACACTTATGATATGTAAAGCATTATGTAAGGTGTGTTAGCTATTTTTAAAGAGTTATGCAAAGGGTTCGAGTTAGCTACTTGATCTAAATGCAATGCATGATCTAAATCAACTAGTGTCACTTGATAATCATGATTGACTATGGATTAACTCCCTTCTTTATAGTACGGCTATCTATCCTAAATGTGATCACATCCTCTATGGTGTCTTGATCACTCGTCAAATGAAAAGTGCCCTATGGAATATACATTGGTATTGAGCTCTCTCCATATCTCAAGTTGAGAAGCATTTGATCCAACATGTTGACAGACTTGCATGGATACCGTCATAGCTCCTCACTTGGTCTACTAACTACTTGTGATCACAACACTTAAACACGTGGTTAGTTAATAGGTGTCATCAATTAGTCAAAACCAAATTAGAGTTTTCAATGTCGTACTGTAGCACACCGAAACCGTAGCCAGTTGTTGTCGCTGGCTCTGGCACCCGCATCTGACGCTGCTAGCCACTGCTAGCCGCCCAGCGCGAGTGCCCCACCATCGTGGGCGCCGCCCTGCGCCGCACGAGCTTCTGGCTGACGCTGCCAGTGCCGCAACCAGCCGCTTCCTGCACCGCCAAAACTGCCGAACCGAGAGGTGGGGCCCGCTGCCGACGGCTGCGACATGGCAAGAGTGAGGAGGAGAACGGAGGAGGGGGCGGTGGCGCGATGGAGCCGCCCGGATCACCAGCGTGGGGGCAACGCGGGGGCGTCCAGGGGATTTAAACAAGTAGAACTAGGTTCGCATCTCAGCATGCCCCCTACTACTCTGAACCTCTGATCAGCTCCCACAAACATAGTCAAACGCTGCTGCAAGTTCGGAATTATTGTATGCTATTGTATATGCCTGGAGCCGCGAGCTCCAAAATTTGTGACTGAGGGAGCGTTTGGTTCGCCCAGCACCTGTTGGACGAAATGTCTGAAAGATTGTTGCGCGTGGTATACAAGCTTTGGATGCTGTTGCCACCCTTTCCGGAGTGATAATAATTTGTTTCTCTTGGCTTCCTTGCGTGTCCATTAACACCTGCAGCTTTCTTGATCCCCGCGTCCTCCAAGGCCTCGTTTAGTTAGGAAAAAAAGTAGAAAAATGGGTGAAAAGTTGCACTGTAGCAATTTTGTTTATATTTGATAACTTTTATCCAATCATGATCCAAGTAGACTTAAAAGATTCATCTCAATCTAGCCACGCATAAAGTACAAACATGCAACAGCTGTTACTTCATTTAGTGCTCCGTGCAGACGGAAAGTACAATTGATGTGATGAGAAATAGTGGCATATTTTGAGAACTAAACTGGGCCAAAGTGTGTGTGGTGAGTGAGGATCAGCTTTCTTGGACTCCTGGCACAAGCCATCTGAGAACCCATTACCTTCTTTTCATTATATTATTATATAATCCAATCAACTTTGCCCAATGTTCGCATTATGCTTGCTTCTTTCCATGATTTAATATACCGAATATTCAAGTGCAGACTACACTCCACTCAAGGAAGGCATCGATTCTGGGTAGGTGCTAAAGACATACTTATTATACATATGCTGGAGGGTGACCAACATCCTATTATACATCCTTATTCTTCTATAATCATCATGCTATCTTTCTACTTTACAACTCTCTTTCGTATAGTAAAAATACAACATACAAATATCTTTGTATGGCTAAGAATAGCATACAAATGTATTCGATATACAACCATATTTGTGTAACGCCCCGGCTAGCAATACTACCGGGGGGCTACCACTCGTTTCTAAACAAAAGACAAGAATTAATTAAAAAAATTTGGCAGAACTTCTCCTAAAAGTAGGACATCCCAAACAAATAAACCACATATCACAGATGATAAAACAGGTTGAATCATAAATAAAATCATAAGCATCACAGCCCAACCCAAATAAAATAGATGGCCCATCCCATCTGCAATCACCATCTTAATCAAACCAACATTTAAGTGACCTACAACTAAATTATTACACTGAAAATTTAGACTTAAAGAACAATTTATTAGTAACTAAATGTTTGTGTCCGTGAAGATGCTACTCCCAACTACTCCCACGGATGTCGTATTCATTTGGTACCTAAAAACCAAATAAACAAAGGTGAGTAAAAACACTAAACAAATACAATCAAAACAAAAAAAAAAAAATGAACTTCACACGGGAATCCATGAACGAATAAATATAACATCTAATAAATAGTAATTTTTGTCTGAACATTACACCAGAATACATCCTTAGTATTTACCAGTAAAGCTGAGCAAGTGGGGCCGGAATTGATTGTAAATGGAATTTGAAACTTGAACTTGAATACTCTTGGAACTTGAGCCACATGAATTAGGAACAAAGCTTACGAATCAGGGCCATACTGAAATTCTTTACTGATTAATCCCAGAATTAAAATGCATCTGCTGCACGAATTTTGGTGTGCCAATAAAGAAATTTACAAACGATCGGTCTTCCAATATCCACATCTATGACATGTAGGGACTAAGAGAAAATTATTTCTGCACAGATATACACTTGATTTCGTGATGAGCTTGACTAAATTAGAGAAACCCTAACCTTTTCACTTTTCCGCACCTTTTTGTTTCTCCTCACTTCCTTCTCCTAGCTGCCTCTCCGTTTCTGAAACAAAACCTCAGCAGCATCCACGCACGCACAGCAGCTCAGCAATTTACAAGAAGACAGCACCATACAGGACAGATAGGAAAGCAATCTGTCATACGTCCGATGGCCAGGGCCCAGGACGGGAACGTCCTAGCCAGGAGCAGCGCCGCTGCCCGTCATTCTCTGGCGTCAATTAGGAAATAAATAAATAGATATTATAATGTCTCACGATCGAGAAAAAAATAGAGCAAAAGCTCCTTCCCCTGTCGTCCTGCTCTCAAGCCGTCGCAGCCTCTCTCTCCTCTCCCTGTGCAAGCCACCGCCCCTGCCGTATGCCGCACCATCGCCCCTCCTGCGCCGGCGATATCGGGGCCAGCGTTGCGGCCGCTGTCCACACAGCCCTCTGCCATAGCCGTCTCCCCCTATTGTCAATCAGCCTGTTCTTTTGGCTAAAAATAAACGCTGATTTCGACTCCTGCTGATTTGTTGTGGGAGAAAAATAATGTTTCGTGGCTGAAAACAAGCGCTAATTGATCAAAAGAACAAGCTGAATAAGCCCATCACACCTGGTATCCGGAGACCAGATCGATCCAAACCATGCCCAGTGCCGGTCCTAGGATTTTTAGGGCATTCTGACGAACTAGTCATAACGGCCTCTCCAGAGACTATATATATATATATATATATATATATATATATATATATATATATATATATATATATATATATATATATATATATATATATATATATATATTCTCCTGCGAGTAGTTACACTTACATCTAATGAATATGCGTGTATACTATTTTATCAATTTGAGTATGTTTAGATACTCAATTTAAGATACTTCAAATCTTAGTATACGAAAATTTTTTAAACAGAGCCCATGCTTTTAAATATATTACTAAAATACTACTGCAGTAGTATATTAAAAAGTATAACCATATACTGTATGGATAAAAAAAATTATAGCAACATAAGTAGGTTTAATATGACCATATACTTCGTCTACGTATATTTTTTCGGACCATAGACGATCTAAACCTAGAGATATAGACATGAGAATAACTACTCCCTGAAAGTAGGAAATAATTTCCACATATATATATCCATTAATTTTACCTGAAAAAGCGAAAGCAAATTCAATAATATATTTTTAATTTAACATGTGTGATAATTATCATGAAACGATGTAGACTAAAACAACAATATATTTGTACTTCTTGAATTAATATGATTATCTCAAGGAAGAATAGAATTCCATCATATACACTGCTTCTTATAAAAAGATACTTCTCCATCATATGCAATATATTTGTGATTGAATAAATTGATTTTTTTAGTTTTCTTCATTTTCTTTTCTCAACCCCCGGCAAATTCTAACACCCAAATAAGAAAGAAAAACACAACTGCATGAGTAATGAGTACGGGTGTACTAGAAGTCCGAAATATTATACAAAGAATTAATTTAGGAGGTGTTTAGATTGATCATTTTGTAAAAATTTTCACTGTATTAACATGCTAACTTTTACAATATAAGTGTTCAGTCATGGCTTAAATAGACTCAACAGAATCGTCTCACAATATTTTGCGAAATTGTTAAATTAGTTTTAGTTTTCATTAATGTCTAATGATTCGTATATGTGCCCAAACATTGATGTGACGAAACTTTTGGTATTTGGTGGTGAATCTAGATTAAAAACCAACTAGGAAAAACTGAAAAAAAATACCTAGGGCCTAGAAACCACCAACTGATGAACATGAACTGATTGGCTGACCTCAATTCACAAGACCACAAGAATCAGATCGCCTACACGCCTCGTCGCCGCCGCAGACCCGCCGTGTCCGTCCGAGTGTCTCCGCGCAGCCAGCGCGGCTCTGCGCGAGTCCGCGACTTTGTATTGCGCTCGCGAGTCCCAGGCGATTGCGAACGTCGCGGTCTGCAAGCGTGGGGAAACTGGAAGGTGGTCGTCGCCTGGCCTAATTGCCTTCTTGGCTGCCGTTTTCCTAATGGACTTTTTTTCTCTCGAAAACTTCCTAATGGCCGTCACACCCTGTGCACCTCCCCAGGGCCGGCACTGACCACGCCAATGGAGAGTTTCAACCACAACGCAAAACTTTTTTCCATGGAGGACTTCCGCACGGACGCGGATGGCTGGGCAAAGATGTTCAACAAAATAGTAGCTAAACGAGCCCTTGGTACCTAAATCTACCCAGCAGCACCCACCATACCAGTACTCCAGTAGTCCCAATCAAGGTTTTAATTTGCAGGTTAACGTGTTTAGCGGTTTATCTCTAAAAAAAGCTATTAGCGGTGCTATATCAGGTTATTAGCGACGCTATATCGGACTATAGCGGAATATAACCGTTAAATTGTACACGAACACAAATAGCGACATCCTACTTTAAAAGGCTACAACGGACCATAACGGAGCTATAGCTGGCTATTTAAAACTATGGTCCCAATTAAGCCCAAAGAAGGAGCCCCAGTAACAATGACAATGTCGATATTTTAGTCATTTTACGGCATAGTTTAATCCATAAATCCGATAGCAACTATAATAACGGAATCAAATTAAGCATTGCATATGCAGATCCACTGCCTAGACAGATTCCACCAAATACTACGCATAGCATCACAGTGCACATAGAAAATATTAGAGATGGGCCGGGATTAGATAATACCTTTGGGTGGAACCCAAGTTGGTATTCTGGAAACCACTGTTGTCGCGGTCCCCAGCTTCGATCTTTGTCTGGGTCATGGTCGCATGCAGCAGTGGATGCCGGCAAGAGTACATAGTGACGACCTGTGAATGCTCGATGAAGAACGGAGCCTCGAAGAAGATGAACGGCGTCAAACCAGACGCAAGCAGTCACCCGCTCCCCAAAAACTGTATCGCCCGCCTACCCGTCACCCGCTCCCCAAAAACTGTATCGCCCGCCTACCCGTACAGGTATGTTGCCGGACGGAGCTTCGAAGGCCTGCTCACCAAAACCCTTTGTGCGCGCAAAGGGCTCAACCAAAGATGGCAGAGAGCAGCTCAAACTCAAGAACACAGGGAGCAGTGGAGAAGGGAGTGGCGGCTAGGGTTGCGAGTGACAGGGGGAGCGAACGTATTTATAGTGGCCAGAGCTGGAAGCCCTAGACGCTCAGGCACAAGTGGTTTTTTATCCCTTTGCCCTTTGCTGTTGGTGTATTCCACGTCACTGTCACATGTGACAGTTGCACCCTGGCCCCGGCTCGGTACCGGGCACGTGTGCGGCGCGGCGCGGCGGTGCGCGTGTGGTGTCCTCGCTTCCCCTCTTTCCTTGCATATAGGAGAGTCAATCAACATCTTATTTAAGTTAAACTCCTTCTCAGTGAGTCTACCATATGGTACTATTTCCACCTCCGCTTAGCACTAATTGTGGGTCTTTAAAATTCTAGTGATTAATTGCTAGACTAAACATGGGCCTAGCCCAATTAATCCAACAGACAACACCAATACTCATCGCGCTCAACACTGAAATCTCCCCTGATTTTGCTTCTACCGATGCATCTCAGGGGTCTTCGGATGGAACCTCCTCGGCCATCAAGGACGATGCCATCAACAATCTCGAAGTGGATACCAAGCAAGTCATGATCACCGCCGGCAAATCCATCCTCGACAACAAGATAACGGAACCTCACTCCTCCTCGGAGATCACTAAGGAAGTGTCGAACAATCTTTTCATGGCACGACCAGCACCATAGCTATCGCTGCCACCCTACTTCTGCCCACTCAACATGTCCCCTACCATCCGCCAGGCTGTACAGCCGGACACGGGCGACCGCCAACCTCCTCAGCCAGCCACCTGGCCGCCAGTATAGAAGGTGCCTGCGCTAGGAACACCACTGGCTGATCAAACAACACCAGTGCCTCGCCCGCACAAATCTGACCCTCATAGTTTCCTAGAACTAGTACTTTGGGTAAGTATATACTATGTGTGAGTTTTTTTTTAACATTACGACATCATTAATTTATAATTTCTATATGGATTCATAAATTTGATTCGTGCAAGGATCACTAGATCTGATTTTATACTTATCCAAGGCAGGGACGGGTGATGGTCTATAACTCCGCAGACTACAATCCCTCAAAATATGCAACAATCCTGACCATCATAGAGCGGTAATAAGCTAAGATGTCGTGTATGCATGCATATATACTTTTGTCAATGTGAGTTTGAGATTAATTAATTTGGTGATGATTAATTCGAGATCATGGGGCTTAGCGGTGGTTCCAATGGAAAAAGGGAAAGGGAAAGTTTGACCCCAACAAACGGGAGATTCCTATGGATATAATTCATAATTACCCGGTATGTATAACTTATTATAAATAATTATATATGCTACACACATGCCATATATGACAATAGGACTATGTTGTTGGCAACTTATTTGTCTGTTATATATAGTGCCATAAGCAACCAGTCGGATCGGTCCACTATGGATTCTACGTGTGCGAGTTCATGAGAGTGAACGGATGATACGTCAACAACCCAGAGGTAATTAATACACAAGCAACAATATGTCATTAAAGTTCAAATTAATGTGTAATAATCAAGTTAAAAAAATATGATGTTTATATAGGGACGGGGATGTAAGTTAGAAAGGGCAAAGAATATGTTAGAACAAACTTTGCTGGGCATCGTCGAGGACATGTGTAATTTCATGTTGAAAGAAGTCATATCATTCGATGGCAAATATCAAGATGCTACCGGCATCTTAGCATAGCCCAAGTATAAAGTGGTAACAGACATTGGCAGGCTAAATCTTCAGCGTCAAGATTACTAGGGCACGGAACAATGTGAAAACTTTGATGTGTATATGTGTGTATTGTATCGATATCGCATGTGACGTAAAAACTTAGAAGTGTATATTAAATATGTTTGTACATATAATTAATTAATTGCATGTTTGTATATATGTATTGATAATAACCCTATAATAAGACCTAATATATTCAATATTATATTGTATTAAAATATTAAAAAAACAGTGCACAACCTGTTTTGAAAAAAAGACAGAAAAAATAAATACAGGCTGAACCGCATGTAGAAAACCAATTTCTACAAGCGGTTCCTAAAGAGAACCGCATGTACAAAGCTGATTTCTACTGGTGGTTCTCTTTAGGAACCGCCTGTAGAAAACGGATTTCTACAGACGGTTGACAGAAACCGTCGATTTCTACTGGCCTCTGCCGCTAGCGGCTGCGAAAAACACCTGCAGAAACGTCTTGTGAACCATCAGCACAGAGCTTTTATGTACTAGCGTAGAATACAAGTCCTATAGAGACTATAAATAGAAGAGAGATGAAATCAATCTAATAAAAAAAGAATAGAGCGCAAGTTACCACCCCTGCCCCTGCCTTGTGCCACGCCGTCACGTGCGCCAGCCACGCCCACGCCGCCCGCTGCCATAGCCATCTCCCCGCTCTTTCCAACAAGCCCATCGCACAATTGAAGTTACCTGAAGGTACTAGGTGCTGGGGCTTGTGGTTGTGAGTCACGCAGATGGGACTGACGCAGCAGCTGCTGCAATCCTAGAAGTTGATGCGCACTATAGAGGCAAGGTTACCTAGGGCAGGCGACGGGAACAGGGAGCGGCCTCAGCAAGGTTTGGCGGTGGCTCTGAACAAGTTGGCAAGAACAAGAGGTGGCGGTGCTAAAACAGGAGCCACAAGATTAGGAGTCGATATCTTTTTTTTTTATACCTTGATCTAAGAGCATGTTTGGAAAAGTTTCACCACACAAAAAGTGAATCTGGAACTATGATTCATCATGGAGCAGCTTCACTAGTGGATCTAAGATCCACCTATGAGCCGTTTTGCCTACGCATCAGCTCTTGATCCACTCAAGGGCAATTTATTTGGAATGGACTAATTTGCCCTTGGGATGGGCCCACACGTTAGTGGCTCTTCTTTCTTCCTATCTAGTCGCCTATGGTTGGCCCCGCGACCTTGTCGGAGCTATCGGGCAGGCGAGTGTAGGGTGGGCGCAGCTGGCCAGACCGACGAGCTGGAGAAGAAGAGAAAGAGGCGCGAGTTGGGGAAGAAGGGAAGGAGTCGTGCGTGGCGCACGACGGCTCGCCGACCGCGGGGTGGGGAGGCTCGATGGCGTTGTGGCGGCAGTCCTCGTCCAAGCCGGGCAGCGGCAGCAAGCTCCTCCTGCTCCGACTAAGGAAGTCACAGTGGGACGGCGCAGGGGGGCAACGCGTCTCGGCGGAGCACAGGTTGGCGAGGCACGATGTGGCACGTCGGGGGGTGGCTGGCAGGAGGCAGATGGTCGAGAGAGAGGGGCGCGGCCTCACGATGCAGGAAGAAGAATAAGAGCGACATGAAAAATTGGAACGAACCAGTATGATGTGTAACCACTGGTATTGTGGGTAATTTTCCCCAACTCCACCAATCTCAGTTTTGTGGAGCTTCTGTTGAGGAGATCCACCAATTTGGTGAATCTGGTCCTCAAATTCACTATTTTAGTGAATCTGGATTTAGTGGAGCTACTAGAATGTTTGCCAAACTATTGGTGGAGCGGAGCCAGATTTGCTCGATTTAGAGTTGGGGGAGCTGTCCCAAACAGGCCCTAAGTCATATCCAATGGTCCAACTTCAATAGCTCCGTGAAAATCTATGGAGTCTCCAAAGGAAACATGTTAGTAGCTGAACAGACATCTTATCGTTCTTTCACATCAATGCTCTCTGATCTCCCATATACAAGACTTATGGTTCAAAAAGTCAATTTTTCATCCAATCTTTAGTCTGCCTAGCTAGGCAACATATTTTTTCTTAAAAAATCATGGTATTACAATTAGCTTAATTAATGCGTCTAAATTATAATATTAGAATAAATTCAATTCAATGGTCCGAACGGGGCGTAAGTACAAATAGGAGAAGGATACAAGATATCAAAGCAGTTATATGTTTTAAAATTATTCAAACAATTATATCCAGCCTACAGAAGGCCTTGAGCATGAAAATTGAAGCTGGAACCTGGAACAATGACAGGGTTCTGGAACGAAAAGAAAGAATAGGTACAGGTAACAGTTACAAAATCTTGTGACAATGGCAAGACTGAGAAATTAATTAATAGAGATACAATCAGAAATCAAGTGCAGTAACCTTATACATGAATAAATCAATAAATCTGATAGGAAACGAAAAAAGGTCGGGGACAATATCCCCGGCGGCTAGTTGGAGCCGTGGTGGAACCGGTGACGGTGCTAGGGTGGTGAACGAGCAAGCGAGAGGGAACATGGAAGGAGTTGCCCATCGTAACTATTGAAGAATAGAATTGGTGGAATATTGGATTGTATTGCATTGAGCTTTATGGGCTGATTATATAGGGTACACCTCACATGGGTAAATAGTGTGTTACTATTCCTATTTACTCTAACATCCCCTGCAGTAACCGCGAGAGCACTACAAACGGTGAGAATGGAGAAGCTGACAAGGTAACATCGCGTATACTGTGATCGGAGAAGAAGCAAACAAGTCCTCATGCAAGGTGGTAGCCCTTTGTGTCGAGCTAGGCGAGGTTGAGGTGGACGTGTTTAGCCAGTGAAGAGGGTGCAGGTCCGAAGTCAACGAAGGCAGACGAGTACATGTAATCAACATCTCACCGCAGCAGGACGATGAGCAGGCCGGATGGTGAAGGTAGACGGTGCAGCTTGGATGTGTCAACAAACGCACAGGCATCTATCTTCAGCAACACAAGTGGTGGTGTGACGAAGAGACGGCACCAGTAGTGATGGCATGACCACGAGCGTTAGCGTTGCAGCTTGGGAGGGCGCATCGCCAACCTCTTCCTCAGGGTGGTCGTCGATGGGGCAACGGCGGAGTGGCAGGGCAACGCAATCCCGATCTCTTATTGGGAGAAAAAAAAACAGCACAGTAGCAGCAGTTTAACATGTGGGTATAATCTCAAGGCAGTGTGCGGCCTGAGCGGCGCCGCCTCTCCAGCAGCGTGGCGAGCGTCCCCAACAACCTCCCCAGGAGCCATGACCTCGCGCACGGCAGCAGAGGAGGCACTAAGGGAGGAAGTGGAGCAGTCCCGACGATGGCGTGGAGGAGAGGGCGTCGAGGGTGGGACATGTGCTGCCATCCCGTGTTTCCCCATAGCACCAATGGCGTGGCACCCCACGGGCCTCTTCTGCAGCCGTGCGTGTGCAGTAGCAGACGCTATAGGAGTAGGTAGGGAGGGGCGACGAGGATGAAGGTGCCCACGACAAGAGATCCCTGTGCATCCTACTAGGGCGCTGCCCCCCGGCGGAGATCGATCTCTTCTCGGGGCCGCACGGCGGTGACAGCGGAAGACTAGGTTAGGTCACAGGATTATAACCCTCTAGATACCATGTAGGAGAAAGATACCATATAGGAGAATAGAATTGGTGGAATATTGGATTGTATTACATTGGGCCTCATTGGCTGATTATATATGGTACATAGGACCAACACCCCACGTGGGTAGTCAATGTGGTACTATTCCTATTTAGTCCAACAAGAAGAATATCAGCGAAGGAATGATGTATCCCAGATGTAAAAATGAAGTTGGCACTATTATTAAATGAGAATTTAATACAAGGTTCTACATTTTATTTTGAAACAGCTTCTACAAGTTTGCACTGACCTGCTCAGTTCAGGAACATAAACGTCACCTTTGGTGTCATCTTTGTCAGAAATAAGAAATATTAATAGCAGAAACACTCTGCAATGCCAACAACATCTTATCAGTTTAGAAAACCGAAAATTTTGTTTCAAAAACTCAGGCAAGAAAGAAGAGAACAAAGAAGTGGGGGACATTTCCTTGCTCCAATTCATTTGAGGCCACACAATTTCGAAGAGATTATGTGTTAACCCATGCATAGCACGAGATGCCTGGCTCCTTTTTGCCTGTATTTTACTCTGAAAGGGCAGAATGTGAAGTGGAGTAGCTTGTTACTACAAGTAAAAAAAAAAAAAAAAACAAACGGGTGGAGGGCAGGCATAGCAAGATGCATTTTCCTTTACTAGACTCGCGGGTGAAGGTGTGTTTTTGGGATTCGCCTATAAACTTGGGCCATAAATTGTCCTAGACCCACAAATGGACCGCAGAATCCTTGCTTTAGAAATAAAGTAGAGATTGCAAAATGTGCAGCAAGTGAAATGAGTAGAAGGTTAACTTTAGTGGTACACAAAAATTTCACATGAACTTATTCTTGCTTGGTTGGACATAAGATTTGACCTTTTTTTCTAACTTATTTCAAGTTCGAGGTTGAGTTTCAAAATTTTATACAACATATGTTTAATCGTCAGTGTGTTTTATGAATTGTCTCTTAATTTGGTGCAAAATTGAATGGTTGGGTGTTTGTTGGCTGCCGTTGCACTTGTTGTGCTTATCATTACAATGACCATTGTGTTATACGTCTCTATATTCTCAATAACAAGTAATGTGTTTGCTTCTATAACTAGTTTTCTTTTGTTCAACAGTTAAAATACCACAGGAATATTTTCAATTACTACATTACATGACAGAACACATGTGCAACAAATTTTATTTATGATTTTTCTTGCTCTCTTACAGATTAAGCTATTCTTTTCATCATACAATCCACTCCTATTGCGGTTTACAATAGCTCACAAATTGAAGAAGGTAAAGGAAGTTTTAACCAACATAGAGAAAGAGGGCCGTGAGACACTTGATCTGCTGCCTCATGATACACCAATGTGGGTTGACGAGGTGGCCACAAATCAAGCTACCATTGCATCCACCGATGGGGACATCGACATTATTAGAATGGTAGGTAGGGATACTGAAAAGGAAAACATAATGAAGTTACTGAAAAGTGAAGCTGATGAAAATGTCTCAATCATTCCTATTGTTGGACTTGGTGGCATGGGGAAGACAACACTGGCCCGATCAATTTTTTTGGATAATAGAACCAAACCCTTTGATCTACGGGTATGGGTCTATGTGTCTAAGAACTTTGATCTATTAAGAATTGGAAAAATAATCACATCAACAGTGAGTAGAAGTACTAGTATTGAGCCAAGCGAACGGCACATCACCCATGGTGATTTGCAGTCCATTACAGAAATATTGAAAACTATGCTACCCACTACTACAAAAAATTTAAACGTGGCGGTTAAAAACGCTTAACCGTGGCGGTTAAAAACGCTTAACCGTGGCGGTTATCTCAACCGCCTCGGACCTAAGGTCACAATTAATCGTGGCCTTAACCGAGGCGGTTGGCCAACCACCACGGTTAATCATCTTAACCGAGACGGTTGTTTTAAGATAACCACCACGGATAATCAAATTAACCGAGGCGGTTATCTTAACACAACCGCCATTTTTAATGGATTAAAAGTGGCGGTTATCTTAATATAACCGCCACCGTTATTATTTTCTAGGAATAAAAAAAAATGTTTTTGCAATATTTGAATTTGGATTTGAAACCGAAATTTTTGATATTCACATACATTGAAAGTAGAAAAATGCACGTACAGAGTATAAATACGTAAATTATATTTAGTCTTATGTCGTCCGTATATACATCCCCCGTATGTCACCGTCAATATTACAAAACGTTTACTTCTAAACAAGGACATGATATTATAGTTTCAGCAGGGCATAAGTAAGCTAATCGAAGATGTCCGGCAACTTGTAGTCATCCATGTTTAGACCACCGGTTCTCCAGTTGCGCAGCTTCTTGTACTTCTCCGTTGTTGCGAGCTCGCTTGTAGGATCGAAGACTTACCCCCACATGACAACAATCGTCCGTGACGCACTTGCAAATGTCAACTATTGTTTGCTTGATGTTTCTATCATCCACTTTTTTCTTTTTCCACCTTTTTATTGATTTCCTAAGCTGACGCCAGCTCTGGTGGTAACTTCCGCAAGCCCTGAGGAACTCGCAAACATAGTATTCACACAGGACTGAGCCAAGTGGTTGCTTGGCACACTGCATGAAAAATAGAAGTAATGTAAGATACAGGATATTATCCGTGGCGGGTAGTAGTGCATGGTAAGTACTCGCACCGGGAATTCTCTCCTCACGGCCAAGTGTGTGCCAAACTTCTTCTTCTGTCTCTCGGACCTCCGATCATAGGTGTATATGGCAAAACACTGGTGTTAACTTATATGACAAACACTAGTAATGCAAGCGTGTGTTGTTGTCAATTACTATCGCAGACAGTGCTCGAAATCCTTATACCCTTCTTTGTCGCTCGGGTTCCACAAGAAATCAAATATGACGGCCTTTCCATCTTGAGGATAGATGACAAATAAAATCCAGTGGCCGCTGACTCCCATGCTACACAATTGAATCAATGTGGAAAGATAAACCCATAAGTTATAGTACTTTGACACATAAGTTATTGTACGTATCATTTTGACATACCCGAACTGGTGGGCGGCAAAGATACATACATTCTCTGGGACTTTCTTCATGACATGTAAGAGGTACTGTCCCTTTCTGTACTTGATCTCTCCTATCAATCTCGCACGGACTTCCGTTTTCTTGAACCCTTCCAAGTTCACGAGTTCAGGATGCGTGTCCGGTATTCCGTGGCCAATTATTGCCCTCTGGGTAATATGCATAGGAGAAAGGTACAAAATAGGTTTGCCTAATTCCTTGCATTCATATGCTTGCATCCTAAAGACATAAGTCATCGTCATGACATTGTTAGTTTGATCGTATTCAAATAACATACCTATATAGCGATTCAAAGATACGATATAACTTACATGGCAAAAAGAGTCACTTGGACGACGTCGAGAACCTTGCGCCGCAGCATCCTATGCATGTCGTGGAATTCAACAAGCATGAAAGTCTCGTCGTCCACCAAATGAAAGTACTCCTGCGGGACCTTCACAACGAACCCCTTCATGCCCAGCTTCGCAGCATGCATATACCAGATGTGGAACCTTCGAACCTCCCACGGCTCCTCCAAAAGATCGCCCAAGGTCAACATAAATTTGCCATTCTCGTAGTTATCTAGGCAATCTGGACTTAGGGGCCAACATTTAGGCGGGGTTCGCTCCCTGTAGGGGCAACATGAAAAGAGAATGTTACGTGCATCTACGCGCACTTAAGCTGTTGAAGATGTTTAGTTGCTATAAGCATACATACCTTTCGAACGCCATAGAGTACTTGAACTCTTTGGCTAAGTCTGACGCCGCCCATTGCTCCGTGGTGAGGTGGGGAGGTTTGTTCATGGTGAGGTCGGCAGGTTTTTCCCCAGCTTCATCATCCGGTTTCTTCGATGCTGAAGGACATTTCCCACTGCCCTGGGTTGGGGGCGGTGTCTCGTTGCCCGATGGAGCCCCTGTACCTCCTTGAGGGCTGCTCTTGTCGGGACGCGGTAGAGGACTGTTGTCTGGGCCTATAGCGTCGTACTTGTCGTCGTCGTCATCAGAGTCGTCATCGCCATCGTCATCGCCACTATCCGGTGGAGACGAGTGTGGCTCCGTGGGCTGTGATGATGGAGACAACTGGAATTCCAAGACGATGTCTTCCTTGTTCCACAGAACAAACGACGCGATAGTATAGCCGAGGTACCTGACCCCTTCTTCAGTTGGGTAGTCGAGTTCTTCTTCATCGTAATCTTTGTGGGTCCAAAGGATCTCTACCTTGGCATAGTCATGCGGGATCGGCCTGTTGTTGTATGTGGCACCGCTTTCCGTGGGGTACACTAGTCCATTAGCAACAGCCTTCTTATTCATCATCTTGCGTCCGATTGGAATATAGAGCGTGCATTCCCTCGGCTCCACGATGTCATCGACCGGGTACCTGTGGATTCCTCCGGCCGTCAATGAGCGTGGAACTATTTGCTGACTCTCTGGTAGTTGTACACCAGCCTGCACAAATATCTATGCCCGCAACTCCACCATCTTGGGGTCGGTGCTAGTGAAAGCCTCCTGTATTGACTTGCTGATCATCTCTTGCATTGCTTCATCGCGGCCTTTTTGGATGAGCCCTTCCTTGTATGCCTGCCTCGTGTGCTGTGTCCCGGCTTCAGACTGCCAGGACTCCACGTTCTTCCAGCTCTGCCTTGAGGACATGCCCCGGACGCGGCCCCGGTGCTCAGGGTTGCCCAGTGTCTCGGTCAGTACATCGTGATCCCTACGAGGTTTGAACTCCCCAGTCTGAGCAGCCTTAGTGATCTTGAGTATAGCCTTCTCTGCTTCCTCGGCCTTTTCCTCATTGTATTGAATCTTGCCCTCCTTCAGCTTCTTCGGCCTACGGGCATATAAGTAGTCGTGTGACCTCTCATTGATGCCTTGTAACGGGTAGCTCTGCCCGATCGCTTCTGCCTCCCTTTCTTCCTGGCGCCACTTGGGCCTCTTACCGGCATACCCGGTCATGCCTAGGTGGTGGATGAGCTCATTCTTCTTTGCGAGCTCCGAGAACTTCTCGCCTTTGCGCTTTGCTTCATCGGTGGTCATCTTCTCGACAAACTCATCACAGTGTGCCGCTTGATGAAGTTGTAGTCTTCATATGGTGTCTTTCCTTTCTTCACATACTGGGTGTTGAGTTTGGACCGGAAGCTGTGAAGAGCTTTGCCTGCCAGGAACAACGCATGGCCCCTGCACACGGCTTCATCGTATTGTTCGGGTGGATACTGGAAACATCTCTTCACGTCAGCCCACACTTTGTCCTTCAGAGTCTACGACACTTTCCTCCAATCTGAATAAGTGATAGGCAGATGTTCCCTTACTATGCAAGAGCATTAGTTGCTGAAGGTGCCGATAATTGTTTGTAGCTCCAAGGGCTCTCCCTGCGGCCCTATGTTGGTTATGGCATTCACCTTCTTCGAAACCTGGTGCCTTCCGTGCTGGCCCCTCTTCAATTCTAACTTTCCACTCTTGGAGGTTGTCTTTTCTGATGAAGCGCCCGGGGACGGACCAGATTCATGCCCCTCATCACCAAACTCCAAACGCAAAGGCGGCACCGAAATCTGTATACACGAAAGGAGCTCACATTAGCAGTATACATAGTACATGCGAGCCCGTCGACGGTGTGTTAGTTGGACACCTACGCGGCCCTCTTCATCTTCTGGTCCGCGACCTGGGGTGCAAGATCCTTGAGTTGACGGCCCTGTTCTTTGTCCCTTTTCCGATGTATAGGTCGGATCTTCTTCTTCCTCCGTACGTGCTTTCTTCTCCGGCCTAGGTGTTAGAACCTCCTCCTCGTACTCGCTGCTCTCATCTGATGATGATAAGGAGCCTCCCTTATCACTCGGGCCCGGGCTTAGCTGGCGCCATTGTCCTTCAGGCGATCCCGCCATTGGAAGCTATGAATAAGATAGAGTTATACGGACATCTCACAAGTGCGAGTAGGGCATACAAAGTAGACAAGAAAAGTACAAAAGAAAAGAATAATACATCCTTTTTCATTGCAATTGGAGATTACATCATTTTTTATTTACACTGCGAGTAGGTGTACAAAGTAATTGAGAAAAGTACAAAAGAGTAGGAAAATTACAAAAGAATATAAGAAAAGTACATATTTGGCTCAGATTTGCCCTATTGCAATAACATCGCTTCTAAACCGGTTGCTTGTATATGATACATGCCATCCTAGTTTAGAGGCTCACAAGCAATATGGGGACTTTCCATCATCATAGCCGCTGCCTCAACATACAAAGTTTCACATCATTGCAAATGCCCCTGCCTGAGGACATTACTAGAATCAAAACCAATTCATCATCGAAAAAGCCATACAATAGGGTTTCAATTAAAGTAGTAGAGTTAGAGTAGTAGTAGACAAGTAGTAATATGATTAGGAGTTAGAGTAGTTGTAGGAGTACAAGTTGTAGAGTAGTAGTAGTATAGCTAAGAGTAGTAGTTGAGTAGACAAGTAGTAGTAGAGTAGTAGTACACAAGTAGTGGTAGAGTATATGCCAAACAATTCATCATTGCATTTACATATAAATTAAGGAAAGTACAAAAGAGTATAATAAGAGTACAAAAGAGTATAAGAAAAGTACATATTTGGCTCAGATTTGCCCCATTGTAATAACATCACTTCTAAACTAGTTGCTTGTATATGGTATACAAGCCATACTAGTTTAGAGGCTCACAAGCAATATGGGGACTTTTCATCATCATAGCCGCTGCCTCAGCATACAATTTAAGTTTCACATCATTGCAAATACCACTGCCTGAGCACATTAGTAGAATCAAAACCAATTCATCATCGAAAATGCAATACACACTAGTAGTGGAGTAGTAAGTAGGAGCACTAGTAGAGACAAGTAGTAGTAGAGAAGTAGTAGTAGGAGTTAGAGTAGTACAGTAGTAGTAGTGTAATAGAGACTAGTAGTAGAGTAGTAAGTAGGAGTAGGAGTAGGAGTAGAGTAGTAAGTAGGAGTAGGAGTAGAGTAGTAAGTAGGAGTAGTAGAGCTAAGACTAGAAGTATGAATAGGAGTAGTAGTAGAGTAGTAAGTAGGAGTAGTAGAGCTAAGACTAGAAGTATGAATAGGAGTAGTAGTAGAGTAGTAAGTAGGAGTAGTAGAGCTAAGACTAGAAGTATGAATAGGAGTAGTAGTAAGTAGGAGTAGAGTAGTAAGTAGGAGTAGGAGTAGAGTAGTAAGTAGGAGTAGTAGAGCTAAGACTAGAAGTATAAATAGGAGTACTAGTAGTAGTAGAGTAGTAAGAAACAGTAGTAGTAGTAAGTAGGAGTAGTACAAAAGTAGTAGTAGAGTAGGAGTAGGATTAGAGTTAAGTTTCCCCAAGTGCCTCGCAAAAGTTCACAGCAAGTCAAAAGGCAAGAAGAATCCAAAACAGATGGCAGGGAAAGCAAAAGGACTTATGATCAAAAGGACTTAACTCTCTCTGCTGCTTATGATCAATTGCTAATAGTACTTAACTACGGCAGGAAAAAAATACTATTGGTGATTGGTAAGGGGAAAACCCAAACAGAGCCCTTTATTCCCTGTAAACTCAAAGTATTATTACAAGAGGACATAACAAGCACCAAACAAAAAGACTTGATCAGCTGCAGCAGCTGAGTGCCAATGCTTGTGTGTATGACTAAAATTCTCAATTCACAGATTTAATGCACAACAATCTGCCCTGCTAGACTAGAGAGAGAGAGAGCACAGAGCACGCAGCAGGGCTCCACTCGACTCGAATGAGTAGGTTATAAGTCCAAATGCATAGCTCTAGCCAAAGTCCAAGGGGAGAAATGAAAACTGATGTGCTCGTTCAAATAAATATTGTTTTTTTAACCAGGAAAACAGCAGGGAGCCCAAATATCAATGGATGATTTCAAGAAATAAGTAGTGCTTCTCATGCTTTCTAAAGTTAGCATTTCAAATATCAATGGATGATTTCAAGAAATCAGGTATGACACAGAGTAGTGCTCCTGCCATGAAACTGCAAAGGGATGCGAGAGATGGCTAGAACTGGTAGATAAGCACAAATACATATTATATGCCACGTAATCCCTTCTAGTGATCAAAGCAAGCTCACAAATCTATTAAACAACGGCAACATTGTTTAATCCCTTCTTGTCAAACGCATAATCATTGGCAGTGGCAAATTCTCAGTTAAGAACTTTACTCATCATAGGCAGTGGCATTTGCATATCCTCAAATTCTTGTCAAACGCATCACAGGAAGGTTAAATTCAACTCAAAATTATCAAAAATTGAAACAATTGAAACAAAAAATGCACCAAACAGATATCACATCCAGGCAACACAGGGAGACAAGCTAGGGTTGGCTCACGGCATCAACAAGCAGGACGGAGACAGAGGCGCGTCATTGAGGTCGAGCTCGTCGGCGAACACGATGTCGGGAAAGGACCACGGCGGTGACGCACTGAGCTCGGGGAAGGAGCACGGCGGGGTCCAGGAAGGACCAAGGCGGCGGCGCACGAAGCACGGGGTCCGGGAAGGACCACGACGACGGCGCACGGAGGTTGGGGTCGGGGACGGAGACGGAGCATGGAGAGCCACCGGAGAACGGGCGCCCGTGGGTGGCGGCGCTAGGGTTCCGGTGGCGGAGGCGGAGACGGGTGCGGGGGAGGGGCGGAGGTGGAGGCGGGTGCCGAGGAGAGGCGGAGGCGCAGGCGGGGGTCGAGGAGAGATGGAGAACGGGCGCGCGTGGATGGCGGCGGTGGGAAAATTCGGCAACCTTTCGGGATGAATTGAGCAGCCCGCGGAGATTGAATTTTAGGGCGAGGGGCAGCGGGTATATATAGATGATATTAACCGTGGTGGTTATATAAAGAAAACCGCCACGGTTAATATTAACCGAGGTGGTTTCCATAAGGTAATCGCCACGGTTAATGGTATGAACCGTGGCGGTTACCATAAGGAAATCGCCTCCGTTAAGCCTTTTTCGCATTTTTGAGCTTTTATTAGGTTTGTTGTAGGAGTGATATAGAGTAGTAGTAGAATAGAGTAGTAGTGGTAATAGGAGCAGGAGTATTAGTATGAGTAGTAGGAGGAAACGTAGTAGAGTAGTAGGAGGAAGAGTAGTAGAGTAGTAGGAGGAAGAGTAGTAGAGTAGTAGAGTAGTAGAAGTATATTACATTGGTGAGTACATTGTTACATAAATGTGTGACATACATATCATTTTGGTGAGTGATCCTATGACGGACTTCTTCTCACCGTTGGGGTAGAACCAAGGCTTCATCTTGTTCCTGCTCACGCGGTTCTCAACGATCTTGGTCTTGCGTGGATGATCGGTAAATAGAGAGAACTCTGCGTAGTTGTTGTATTTTTCGGGACTCTGGACTCCATCGGCTTCCACGATCCTCTGCTTTCCTGAGATAACCACATGCTTGTTTGTCTCTTTGGGCATCGGATAGTAGGCTACTTGCGCGACGCGGTTTGCGAGTACCCACTCATCATCTCTGTAGGCGACACTTTGGAGATCAACAGTTGTTAGCCCATACTCATCCACGACCACGGACTTCAGCTTGACCCACTGGCACCGGAAGATGGGTATCTATAGGTCATCGCTGTAGTCAAGTTCCCATATCTCTTCGATCTGCCCATAGTATGACTTGATGTCCCCTGTCGCGTCATCGATGCCCTCATATCGAACACCGCAGTTTTGTGCCGCACTCTTCTTATCCTTCTCTTTTGTGTGAAACCTGTATCCATTGATGTCGTACCCTTGCCACGTGGTGACTTGGCTAGAAGGGTCGGATGCTAAATTCGATTCTTCAATGCAATCGTTTGATATGTCCTGATTTTTTATCCATGTCGTGAAATGCATCTTGTGCTGCTTCTGTAGCCACGCCTCCGTGCGTCCATCACTAGCGCGGCGCATCTCCTTCAGGTGCTGCTCAACCCACTTGTCCATTGACACTAACTGATTGAGGGCAGCGTGATGTGCATCTTGCACGATATCGCCATCTATATCAGTTCGTACTTTCCTCCCGGTGCACCCCATCCCTGTTGTTCTGCCTTCATGCGGGTGGACGGGCATCCCAATAGCATTTCCATCCCAGACGTATCTCATGCAGCAGTTAACGGCCTCCTCTGTTGTGTACGCCTCAATCATTGAGCCTTCTGGGTAAGCACGGTTATGTACATATCTGTTAAGGGTGGACATAAACCGCTCATACGTCCACATCTGATGCAAGTATACAGGCCCCAATTCTTGTATTTGATCGACCATGTGCATCATCAGGTGTGGCATAATATCGAAGAAAGAGGGCGGGAAGCACATCTCAAGCTGGCAAAGAGTCTCTGCGATAAACTCTTTTAGGGCAGGCAACCCAGCTTCATCGATGACCTTCTGTGTGATGCGGTTAAAGAAGTAGGACAAACGCGTGATGACCATCTTCACGTACTCTGGACCGATAATCCTGATCACAATCGGAAGGAACACCCTCAGCATGACATGGCAGTCATGAGAGTTGAAGTGGGTCATTGTGAGGTCTTTCATCGAGACCAGGCTCTTGATGTTCGAAGAGAAACCGGTCGGCACCTTCACGGCCCGAAGCCATCGGAGGAAACCCGTGCTCTCATCTTTTCTTAGGTTATAGCTCGCGCCCAGAAGGTCCACTTTATTTCTGGCTTGTGACGCCGTCGGGTGGATTTCGTGCCAGATGTCATGGTTCACAAGATCTAGACGTGACTTGAGACCATCTTTCGTCTTAGTCTTGATGTCAAGCAGGACCCCGATCGTGCTCTCGAAGACATTCTTCTCCAGGTACATGCAGTCAATTGCATGGGGTGTATCTAGCTCCTTCCAGTATGATAGGTACTTGAAGAAACATGACTGCTTCTTGAATGGAATGGGGGCTGGGGCAGGCTCTGCCTCTTCCTCTTCTGCATCCCACTTCCTCTTCTTCCTTCGCTTCTTCGGCCCATCTTCCTCCTCTTTCTTCTTCTTCCCAAACTCGACATTGATCCCCTGCATCATGTCAAACACCTTTTGCCCGTACCCTGACCTATCCAGTGTGTTAATTTCAAGCTCGTCACTGTTGTCGAAGTACATATTCATCGACGGATTCCTGTACCTGTGCTTCTTGGGGAGGAATCGCCTATACCTCATATACACCATCTTCTTCGATGCACTAAGGTATGTGTAGCAGGTGCCATCAATGCAAACTACGCAACCGCTCTTCCCTTTAATCTGCCCCGATAGTGAAAAAAGATCAGGGTAATCGGTGATGGTGACAAAGATGATGGCATATAGAGTGAACTCCTTCTTGTCGGACGCATCCATCATGTCGACCCCTTTCTCCCATAGTGTCTGCATGTCCTCCATCAAGGGCTCCAAGAACACGTCTATATCATTGCCGGGCTGCTTCGGTCCTGAAATAAGCATGGTGAGTAGAAAGTACCTACGCTTCTGACATAGGTGCGGAGGTAGGTTGTAGATGGTGAGGGTGACCGGCCACGTGCTGTGCGTGCTGCTGAGGTCGCCAAAGGGATTCATTCCGTCAGTACTCAGAGCGAACCTGACATTCCTAGGCTCGTCCCCAAACTTTGTGAACTTGGTGTCAAAATGTTTCCACTGCTTGCCATCAGACGGATGCCGCAGCTTGCCATCACCCTTCACACGTTCAGGAGATGCATGCTAGGACATAAGTTTGGCATCCTCTGGATTCTCGAATAGTGCACGCAACCGATCGATGACGGGCAGGTACCACACCGACAGGGCAGGACTTTTCCTGAGTGTGTAACCCTCTTCTTCTTCGTCCTCAGGAGGCGGCTGTTTGTTGGCCTTCGCCTTCTTCTTCTTCGGCCCTCTCGAGGGTACCTCCTCATCACCCGCGCGACAACCAGCATTTTTCTTGTAACGACTCGCACTGCAGCATGGACAGCTCTCCAACTTTGCAAAGTTGTCTTCCCGAAATAGAATACAATGGTTAGGACATGCATGAAACTTTCTAAGCTTCATTGCCACTGGCCGGATCAGCTTCTTCGCCCGATAGGTATTGGCGGGCACATTGTTACCCTCTGGGTAACTATCACCAAGGATATGTAACAGGTCGTTGAAGCAAGTGTCGGTCATCCCATGGCGAGCCTTCAACATAAGCAACTGGAGATTGAAACGGTGCACAGTCCAATGCTGTGGACATTTCCCCCCATCCTTGTACAGGGGATCAATTGCCGCCTGCTTCATCACTCTAAAATTCTCGAGCCATTTTGGATCCCCAAACAAAATATCATCGTGATCCTGATAGTTAGGAACCTGCTCAATGAACTCTGCATCCTCCGGCAGCAACGTGTCAACGACAGGTTCACCATCCCCATCGCAAGTGTTGGCGTCATTGTCTGCCATGTCCTGGAGCAGATCACTGATCGTGATGTACTCACGTCTCGCATTGTCGTCATCGCCGGCGGCAGATGATGTCTGTTGTTGCTGTCTTCCGTCATTCACCGACGAGGAGCTTTCTGCTTGTGCATCTGCGATGCTCGGATCTTTTTCGCCGTGATACTTTCACACAGTGTACTTTGGGTCCCTGATGAACACATACCGTATCAAGTGTGATTGCACAACGTTGTCTTCCTGGGCAAGCCGATTCTTGCAGTCATTGCACGAACAAATCATGCGATCACGGCCCAGACTCAGACGATGCTTCTGTGCAAAAGGAATGAACTTCTTCCTCACATTGTCTAGGAAAGACAGATCTAGCCTTGATGTGTTGTATATCCAATTCTCCCTGCTCTCCATGACCTTCACCTTATATACAAACACAGCAAATTGAAATGAAGTTGTATTAGACGAGCGGTAAATCCAACTCTTCAACTAATTAAAAGTATCAAAAAAGTATCTAAATACTCCCAAGTGCCACCCTTCACAAAATCCAACTCTAAATTTACTTACTCTCTCTCATCTCTTTAGATCTAGATCTAAACCGGCCACATTTTGAAAAAACTCCAATAAATCATGGAAAAGAGAGGAAAAGCAGATTTAGAGAGTAAGAATCAACCTCTAACGGTGCCACCCTTCACTAAATCCAAGGATAAATTCCTTATTCCCTCTCATCCATTTAAATCTAGATCTATAAACCATTTGGAAAAACACCTAAATAATGAAAAAGAGAGAAAAACAAGATTTGGAGGGTAAGAATCAACCTCTTACGGTGCCACCCTTCACCAAATCCAAGGGCAAAACCTCCCCCCTTGAAATGGCTATTTTTAGGGTTTTGAGCTCAAAACACCCAAAAATGGAGGAGAGGTCACAAGGAGGAAGAAGGGGAGGGTGGCTGTTTTATAGGCCCAGAGTTACTGGAGGCGGTTATCCTAACATAACCGTCGCGGTTAATCAGTTACTAAACGTGGCGGTTGCGTTACGACAACCGCCTCGGTTAATGCCTTTATCGAGGCGGTTATCATAAGTCAACCGCCACGGTTAATGCCTATTAACCGTGGCGGTTTTGTTACGATAACCGCCTCATAAAAGGCATTAACCGAGGCGGTTGGGGGCGGCCAGCCTAGCTTTTGGCCGGCCCGTCTTAACCGAGGCGGTTTGCTGGGCTGATCGTCACGGTTAAGATTTTAGAAGTGCCTCCCAAAAAGATTTTCTGTAGTAGTGACCTACCAAAAATTATTTGATTGTTTTGGATGATATGTGGGAGGAAGGCGTGGATAATTTGGAAAAACTAAAGCATATGCTACAATATGGTGGGAAAGGAAGCAAGATCATATTAACTACACGAATGCAACATGTGGTGGATAAATTGGATATTGGTGCTCTAGCCAGTCAAGGAATAATCCGCCCTGTTCGCAAGTGACCAAATCAATTTAAGCATTTTATCAGATGATGACTGTTGGAATGTGATGCGACAAACAGCATTCAGGCAAGATGAGGATCTATGTGGATTAGAAGCAATTGGGAGACAAATCGCCAAGAAGTGCACAGGTCTACCACTAGTAGCACGATCTCTTGGGTTTTTATTATCCCAACATAAGTCCACATAGGAATGGGAAGATATAAGGGACAAGAAAATTATTTTGGGTATGAAAGAATACATTCAGTTGCAGGAACCTTTGGAGCGCCTCATGTTAAGCTACTACTGCATGCCGTTAAAATTCAAGTTGTGCTTCACATATTGTGCAGTTTTTCCCAAGGGCTTTACTATTGGTTGTGACCACCTCATCCAGCAATGGAGGGCCCTTGGATATATTCAAGCAATAGATGGCAAATACTGTGTTCACTATTTGTTGGGGATGTCTTTTCTTCAAATTTCGAAGACTTCTCAGGTCAGTAAAAATAATCCCTTTCCCATTTCTTGGTTCACGTGACATGGTACAATGTTATCGAGTGATGTTAAAACTTCAATATTGCCGGCAGTTCTATGTCTGTATTTATTTAGCTACCAATTGAGTGGTACGGTGGTCTTATACCATAGTTATCACCACATTTGGTTCGAACTTATTCTATGTACTTATTTAGCTACCAATTGAGTGGTAAGGTAATCTTATACCACCACAGTTATCACCACATTTGGTTCGAAGTTTAAGTTTAAGTTTATATTATTTTAGTATGTCCTAACTACTAACTAGAAGCTAACTAACAAGATTTTGATAATAACTAATTAAGTAACTAGATCACTAAATTAAATAACTAGGTCACTAAAATAACTAAGTATAACACTAATGGATACTAATTAACTAACTAACTTAAATGCATAAGAACAATTTTACCTTATCAGACGATGTCAATGGCGTATCGGGCAGCACGGTGTTAACATTTCTTAGCGAAATGCTGAAAGGTATAAATTAATGTGCCACCTGATTAGTCTACAGATCACTTGAACTCTTATCCTCTATCTCTTAGAAATAAGTAGGTTGTCATCCCTAACATGATTCTAAAAGATCTCTCCTTCTAGCAAGTGACTGAAAAATATATTATATTATATCCGCAAGCGCACAGATAAAATATACACCATTGTAATATTTTACCCAAGAGTATTCCGGGTTATCATTTATATTTTACCACTGGGAAGGGTTGGTAATAAATGTGATGCAGATAGATAGATAGTTATCAAATGCATATGCAAATATGGAGATAACCATGAATGATCTACTTACTCAGAACATGGGTTATGTCACAATAATAATGATATATATGATAAGCATAATGATCAATCAGTCAATCAGTATATAATGATCACTTAGAGCACTTCCTATCTACTCCCTCGGTTTCAAATTGTAGGTCATCCCAAAAATCTTGGAGAGTCAAGCTATCTCAACTTTGACCAAAATTATAGAGAAAAATATGAAGAATTATGCCATCAAATAAGTATACCATGAAAATATATTTGATGAAGAATCTAATAATACTTAGTTGATATTGTAAATATTATTATCTTATTATATAAACTTGGTTATAGTTGAGAAAGTTTGACTATCCAAGATTATTGGAATGACTTACAATTTGGGATGGAGAGAGTAGGCACTAGCATGAATTAGGCAGAAGCATAAGGATATCCTAACTCATTCTAACTATACTATCAAGACATATTAGATTGGTGCAATTATACTACCAATCATGGTGAAGATACTTCATATTCATGCTTAAGGGAATATTACTAAGGAAGATCAAGATCATAGCCAGCCTTCTAAAGTAATAATAACTTCATACTCTCCCTACATTCGGAGTATGGACTACAAAGAACTCAACGGGAGTGTCACATCCGTGATCTACCACAGAACCCAGAATATAAGGCGCATTTGCAGAGAAACCACATCTAAGCACCATACTTACATGTTGTTCATCACCCATCCATGATATCAATGAATGAGAGCTATACAAATCTATATATGAATATGAATGCATCCTAACTATGCAAAGTATACAATCTATATAAGCAATAAATAGTATAATTGAGAACATAATCAATAATAGAACATTGTCAATCAACTTTATCTCAAGCACTCAAGAGAGGTTTAACATACAAGAGAGAGCTTACAATGGCTCCGCGAAGCCTCCAGCTCCAGATAAGATCCGGAACTCAAGTAGAACTTAGCTCCTTCTACTTCTAACCTATTTAGCTGTGCTCTAGATGGTGAAGCTCTAATGATTCTAGGGTTTCTGGCTCTGCTTTCTAGTGATCAACTGATTCCTTCTGATTGATATCAAACCCTGGGGTGTCTGGGGCTGTTTATATATGCCGGTGAGATGAACCGTAGTCTCTTGGATCAAACCGACTTTGACGGGTGGTGGAGATTGATCCTAAAAAAAGGGTGTGGGTCCACGTCGAAATGCACGCGAAAAGGACTCCGGGCCAGGTCGGCTGACATGTCAGGAAGGTCAGCCGGCCTTCCCTGGCTACCAACTGGGCCCCGCTTCGTCAGGCGTGTCTCTGGTGTTCTCTAGAATATTCTTGATCTCCTTTCGCGGTGGAATTCGATGTTTTAGTCCGACATGTGAGTCTCTCTTGGTTCTTTTCTGATTAACACTCTGCAAAACACTGATTCACCAAAACTGTGAAATTTTGTCAGTTAAAACCCTATTCTATGTTGGTGTTTTCCTTTATACCCTTATTTCATATTTAGTTGACGGATAAAATCATACAATAATTACCGTCAACACACGGTTGCAGGGACGGGGCCTAGCCGTGTAGCTCGGCCACGGTAGGTCCTCAGGCTCCTGCCCCTAATGAGGCGAGCTCCGATGGGGACTTTGTGCTCACCAGCCACAGCCCCTCCCCACCTCCCCGCCCCCGACGAGACGGGCTCCAGCAGGGCCGCGACCGCCCTGGAGGCCTAGCCCACTGCACCCAGCCCCTGGTGAATTTGGCTCCATTGGAGAGGCCGCAAGGAGGTGGGGAGGCCGTGATGGCTATGCGGGCGAACGGAGAGCCCGCAGAGGGGACGTCATGATTGAAAGGATCGAGGATGCCCAAGAAGGGGGTGAATTGGGCTTCTAATAAATTTTTCGAAATACAATTCAACTTATCGCAATGTAGCCCAACTGCACCCCACAAGTGCACATGTGTGATTCTATACTAAAACAAGTTTTGCAACCTAGAGCCAAGTCCTATTCAAGCCATTCTACTCTAGGAATTGACAATGCGGAAAGTAAATACAGAAAGTAAAAGGATAGAGAATGCAAGCGGAGTTTTTCCCAGGGTATCGGAGAGTCGGCACTTCCCACTAGTCCTCGTTTGAGCACCCACGCAAGGGTGTAGCTCCTCCTTGATCCTAAAAGGGACCAAGTGCTCTCTACGGGCTGATCCTTTGCCTCTCTAGTGCTGTGGATCGCCCACAACAGCTCACAAGCTTGACTTGCGCCGCCCACAAGCTCTCCAAGCGGTCACCAAGCCTCCGATCACCACCAAACCGTCTAGGTGATGCCGATCGCTAAGAGTAACAAGCCTAGACTCTCACTTGACCAAGAACAAGGCCTAAGAGAGGGATGGATGCACACTTATCACTCTTGATCTTGCTCTAGTGTAGCAAGCTCTCAATTGGATGCTCAAATCACTCACTACACTAGGCTCTTGCTTCTCACAAGGTCACAAGGCTTGCTTCAGCTGAACAAATGGGCAAGAGAGCTAGAATGAAGGTGATGGTGAAGTATAAATAGCCCCCAATCTCCACACTAGCCGTTTGTACTGTTTTTTAGCTTTCTGCAAACTGTTTGACCCTGCAGAGGCGCCACTGTCGGAACAAAAGCCTCAGTATGACTCTCACAGACGGTGGACAATGGTCTGACGCCCACCGTCGGACTCGGTCCGACGCTCTCTGAGCCTGAAAAAAACCTCTCTGGAAGCGTCAGACTCAAGCAACCAATGGTCCGACACTAGACTATTTACACAGTCCGACGCGTCCTCTCTCTCTGTGGCACCGTTGGACTGGTTCCAATGGTCTGAGGACCACATTAACCTAGTGTCCGACGCTCCCTGGTGCCTGAGAAGCAACCAGGGGCTACCACGTGGGCATCAGACTCTGAGCAATGGCCGACGACCAATCTATTCAGGGTCCGACACCCTAAAATTGATCAAAACTTCGCCGAATCAAAAACTTTCCGAAACGAAGGTTGATCCTCTATCTCGCAAGGGTCTCTCTAAGCCATCTAGAGCTAAGTTGGACAAGTGTGCATCACATCTAGACACTCTAACCTTACTTTAGGTCAAGCTACCCATCCATGCCTCTCTTTATAGTGCAGTCAAAGAAAAACAAAGTCCTAAACTACTCTAAATGCCCCTCAACACCAATTGGCACCTAGATCTAGTCTATCTTGACCTTGTCGTCCATCCTTTGAAAACCGAAACGAATTCCACCATCTGAGGGCAAGAACCTGTATATTATTATGACCTAACATCTATATTATCCTGCAAAACACACGTTAGTCATCGTCCGTTGTCATTAATCACCGAAACCACTAGGGCCTAGATGCTTTAATGGTGGGGATGCGGGTGACTACGGAGAGGAGGCGGTGCTGACCAGCAGCTTGGAGCCAAGGCGTGCTCAGCCAACGGCGGGGAGGTAACGCTGTCAAGGAGGGGAGGCGGGGGGACAATGTGGTGCTACGATAAACATGTGCTAATGATGGAATATTTAGCCTTAATAGATTCGTCTCACAAATTAGCCTCCATCAATGTAAGTAGTTTTACAATTAGTCTATATTTAATATGACAGCCCTGAACTTTAGTATCGGATTGGTTCGAGACTTTTCATTGATCATCGCGCTCTCCACCCATTCGCGCCATTTGACCCGTCCCTGCTATTTGCGTCTTCGCTTGTTCAGGTTGTCCACCTATCCACTACTACCCCGGCTCTCAACGCTCTCTTGTGATTCCACCCGTTCGTCTACCAGTTGTGGGCTGCTCCAATTAAGGGTGTCCTCAAGACCTCAACAGCGAGTTATTTGACCAGCTATTATGACATGGATTGAAAGAAATAGGAGAAAAAGTAGTCAGTGATCTGCTTCACGTAGCCCAAGAATATGCAAGAGGAGCATGTGGGTCCAGTAATGCAATAGTTTATAAAATGGTCTTTACTCTTGTCTCTAACTTTCATATCAGCTAGCTACCTAACTAGCGCCATTGCCGATGCCCTAAAGGTCTACAACCCTCTTCATCACCAAGTTGCTGCCTTCTGATGGAATTTGTTGCAACTCCTCATCTGCCCGTGGTTGGCAGTTGGACAGATGGAGTGAAAATAATAGGAGGAAACTTGTTGGTGCCCGGTTTTTGTTTGAGATTCTCTAGAAGTGGAATTATAGAGCCAGTTTAGGCACCTTAGGGGTCATTATGATAAGCGCAACTTTGTTTTTTTTTCCTTGACCAACACCGGAGACAAACTCACGCAAGGCTTGAGTCATCACCTAACCTGATTAGAACGCACGTGCACCAAGATAGCAAAAAAGAGCTGACAAGATTGATGCTACTATTGTTATTTTGTGAAATTCAATTGGAATCTATTCTAATAATGACAATTTAGAATCAGATTAATTAAGTTAAAATGACTACAGGAGTTGTATTACTGTCGTCGATCACATGGGGGAGACAGCTATTTGCTGCAATTCTGCTACAGAGGAGCTGAACCCAAGAGTGTGCTATAGATTAGAGTAGAAACATAACATGATGATATATGAAATCAATTCTCTCATCTTATGAATTTAGGACAAGCTTATATCCAAATATAAAAAAGTTGTATAATATCAAATTCCAAGCCAAATAAACTAATGCATAAAGTAGATTCTAATTTCTCCAAAATGAAAATAAGAATCAGCCCTTTAGTCATACCATAAACATAATACTTAATAATGATAGATTTGATTTTGCTAGTAATAATAACTGATTTCTCTGCAGAGTGCAGCAGAGGATGCTGAAGGTCCCATCAAGGTGCCCATGCATGATTTGGTGCATGATCTTGCAACGATAATACTTGACCAAGAGTTAATTGCTGTAAATGTTCCCGAAGAAATGACTCCGAGCAGACTTGAGAAGAATTATTGCCGACATATGCAGTTTATCAATTATCAGAAGCAGTCTATTGATGAGCAAGAATTTCCTGGAAAAATTAGATCTCTCCACTTTACGGAGTGCAACAGATTGCAACTTCAAGACAAGTCATTCTCTAAATCCAAGTATTTGCGTGTCTTCGACATAAGTGGATGTTCCATACAAGGGAAATCTGTCCCGAGCAACATATCACTACCATCCTCCATTCATGGTCTGATGCTGCTAAGGTACCTCGATGCCTCAGGCTTGCCAATCAGAAGACTTCCAAAATCCTTGCATAAACTTCAGAATATGAAGACACTAATTCTGTCCAACTGCACAGTTAAAACTTTGGCTGACAATATTGGTAGCCTTTTTAACCTTGGTTATTTCGACCTATCTGGTAATAGCAGCCTCAATATCTTACCCATATCATTTGGGGAGCTCTCTGCACTCTGGTTCCTCGACCTATCAGCATGCTCTAAACTTTGAGTTACCTGAGTCAATTGACAAGCTTATTTCTTTACGTCACGTAGACATGTCAAGCTGTAATGTGCTCCAAAAGCTCCCTGATAATTTTGGTAGCCTTCCCAAACTCTTGTTCCTAAACTTGTCCAGCTGTTCCAAACTAGTTAAACTGGCTGACAGTGTTAACCTCAAGTCTTTAGAGCATCTAAACGACTAAACCTATCAAGTTGCCACAACTACAAAGCTTACCACGCAATTTCGGAAATCTTGAAAATCACAAGTTCCTAAGCCTCTCTGACTGCTACAAGGTTCATGTGTTGCCAGAGTCCTTTTGCCGGCTTAAGCATTTGAAAGACCTAGAGATCTCTCAGACTGTCATGACCTGAAAGAGCTCCCTGAATGCTTCGGTACCTTTCTGGGCTCCAGTCTCTCGACGTAACAAGTTGCTCTAAGCTGCAATCCTTGCCTGAGTCATTTGGTGGTCTGTCAAAGTTGAAGCATCTCAATTTATCATATTGTGTAAGGCTTGAATATCTGCCATTCTCGTTTTGTCGCTTGAAGCTTCAAGTACTGTACATGATGTTTTTGAAGAATCCCCGTGAGTTGCCAGATGGTACTGAAAACATGACTAGTCCCACCGTGTTGGAAGTCGCAGAGAGTAATATCAGAGTTGGCCGTCGTTACCTTGACATTACGAATCGTCTGGGGTTCCGTAACAGAAGAGTGGAACATACTGTACATGATGTGCACGAGGTGGGTTATGGATGGCATAGCAGTATAGTGAACATTGGGAAATTACCTTGTCACTACCTAAACATTTATCACCTTGATAGAGTCGAGCATCCAGAAGATGCAGGGAGAACTAAACTGCGAGATAATCCAGACCGCCGGAGGCTATGGCTTTTCTGGAATCATGAAGATTGGAAAGAGAACAAGAAAGGAGTAGAGGTGTTGGAGAACCTTGTACCTCCTAGAACTCTTGAAGAATTCGTACTAGAAGGGTACAGGAGCACAAACTTCCCTAGCTGGATGCTTGGGATCTTCTCCTATCTTCCGTATCTCACCAGTCACCACATCAAACTCATAAATTTAGCATGTGGTTCTCTTCCACCACTTGGGATGCTGCCGAGTCTCAGGCTACTGCTCATTAGAGAAATTCCCAACATCACGAAAATCGGAAAGGAATTCTATGGAGAGAAAGGAGCATGCAAAAGGTTGAGAGTTATTCAATTAAGATTTTTGGAAAACTTGGAGGAGTGGTGGACAACACGGTCAGGTGAAGAAGAGGACGGATTCTTAATCCCTAATTTGCACTGGTTGGATGTAAAGGACTACCCAAAGTTGAAGTTCCTGCCATATCCCCCCAAATGTATGTACTGGCACTTGCACAACAGCGATGAGGTGCTACCACCAGTGCATGTGTTTGGAAGGCTTTCATCTTCCGCTCTTCCTTTTAAAGCCCGCATCATCAGTTCGAGTTTTACTGCTCACAAGTGGTGTTAGAAAATAAACCATGCCATGTTTGGCCGTGGCGTGTGTCGTGTGTGTGCGATGGCGCGCGTGTCTGTGCTCGCGTTCGAGTCCGTCGTTTGGGCGGTGTACGTGCACGTCCAGTTAGTGGAGTCTAGGATCGTTGAGTTAGTGGCAGCATTCTTCGGTCAGCAGGAGCAGGAGACGGCATGCAGCTGAATCGTGGAGTGCGCAAGTGACGTGATCAACTGAAGACCGGCTCTTGTGGAGAGCATGCAGCAACTCGTGGCAAGAAGTCCGGATCACCAGGAAATAACGTTCGTGCGTTGCGTAGGGGCTGCGTCACATTGAGGCTATAAAGCCTGGTTGTATGCCGTCGAGTGGTCAGTCAGTCGAGTCGTGGTTTGCAGTTAATAAAAAGCCAACATACAGGCCGTCCGGTGGCCGGGCCGTTCGTCGCCAGAAAAGTCCCGTGTACTGTTCATCTTCTTCCTCGAGCTTGTGCGTGTGTGTGCATTCCTAGCCTGTTCCAACAATTGGTACTGGAGCCGGGGTCTATGCACTACCGTGGTTCCATCAGTCCACCACGAGAGCCGCCGAAGAAGAAGCGTGTGATCCCGCATAGAGTTCCGACGGCAACGACGATGGCCGGTGGTGATGCGAAGGAAGGCACCAGCTCGCTGCGTACGGTCGTGGTGGAGCACGGTTTTGGTGGCGCCGAGATCCCGAAGCTGGCGAAGACGAACTACCGCGAGTGGGCGCTCGAAATGCAAGTCAATCTCGAGGGCATGGAGCTCTAGGATGCCGTGGAGACCGGCAAGGCCGAGCGTAGCAAGGATCGGCGGGCGCTAGCCGTGATCCTGTGCGGTGTGCCGCCGGAGATGAAGTCCGGCCTCGCTGCGAAGGAGACCGCCAAGGAGGCTTGGGCGGCGGTCAAGTCGCTGCGGATGGGCGACACGCGCGTGCAGGAGGCCAAGGTGCAGCACCTCCTCAAGCAGTTCGAGAACGCGGCGTTCAAGGACGGTGAGGCGATCGACGACTTCGCCGTGCATCTTGGCTCTCTCTCCACGGAGCTGCGCGAGTTGGGGGAGGACATGGAGGACGAGCGCGTCGTCAAGAAGATGCTGCGGGTTGTGCCATCGAGGTTCAACCAAATTGCATGCTCCATCGAGATGTTCGCCAACTTCAAGAAGATGTCGCTGGAGGAACTCGTCAGCAGGCTGCGCTTGGCGGAGGAGCGTTGCGGCGGCGTCGAGCTTGGAGGCGAGCGCACCGGGCAGCTGCTTCTCACGGAGGAGCAGTGGGAGGCGCGTCGTCGTCAGCAACACAACAAGGACCGCGCACGTGGTGGCGATGCGCGGAATGGCCATAGCGGCGACCATGACGGAGATGACGACGGGGCGAGAAGCGTCGCATCAGGCGCAAGTCGGCATCGACGCAGCTCTGGCAAGGGAAAGTGCTACAACTGTGGTGAACGTAGTCACTTCTCCAGGGAGTGTCCGAAGCCAAAGAAGGAGGAAGCGTTGTTTACCAACGCCAATGAAGAACCAACGCTCATGTAGAGCGGCATGCACGGTGATGTCGTGGTTTAGGGGGAGATTGTTAGAAAATAAACCACGCCATGTTTGGCCGTGGCGTGTGTCGTGTGTGTGCGATGGCGCGCGTGTCTGTGTTCGCGTTCGAGTCCGTCGTTTGGGCGGTGTACGTGGACGTCCAGTTAGTGGAGTCTAGGATCGTTGAGTCAGTGGCCGCATTCTTCGGTCAGCAGGAGCAGGAGACGGCATGCAGCTGAATCGTGGAGTGCGCAAGTGACGTGATCAACTGAAGACCAGCTCTTGTGGAGAGCATGCAGCAGCTCGTGGCAAGAAGTCCGGATCACCAGGAAATAATGTTCGTGCGTTGTGTAGGGGCTGCGTCACATTGAGGCTATAAAGGCTGGTTGTATGCCGTCGAGTGGTCAGTCAGTCGAGTCGTGGTTTCCAGTTAATAAAAAGCCAACATACAGGCCGTCCGGCGGCCGGGGCGTTCGTCGCCAGAAAAATCCCATGTACTGTTCATCTTCTTCCTCGAGCCTGTGCGTGTGTGCGCGTTCCTAGCCTGTTCCAACAAGTGGGATCGGCTTCAGCACCTTTCCACCCTCGAGGAATTGGGTGTCGTCATTGACTACGGCCGCTCATTACCGGTGGCCACTCCATGCTTCCCCTCTCTCAGAAGACTATATTTGAGGCTAACCAGCCTGGAGATACTTCCGCAATGGCTAGGGCAGCTCATTACCCTTGAAGAATTGATCATCCAGAGTGCGCCCAACCTGACATCTTGAAGGACCGGGCAAGGCGACTAGAGGGGGGTTGAATAGGAGCCTCAAAAATTTCTTCTCTAAATATTCGAGAGGCCGATGTCCTAGACACGATCCTAAGAAACAATAAACCCTCACGAGATATCCACCAATCAACAAGTGATTGGGTGCTAGATAAGCACAGCGGGATACTCGGAACCACCGGAGATGACGCGGAAGTAAAGGTCAAACGGAAGCACGCTGCACAGACCCGGACTGTCTGGTCTACAAGGGCAGACTGTCCGGCTCACGGCCTCGGACTGTCCGGACCCAGACCACGGGCTGTCCGGTGGCAAAAACTGTCAGGCAACAGTGCACTGGACAGTCACTGTTCACTGTCGGACAACAAACGTTGGACTGTCCATGAATTTTAGGCGCACTGTCCGCCATAGACGTCCTAAAAAACACGAGACTGAAGAGTTCCTGCTGCTGTAGGGAGCCTAGGCTCGGACTGTCCGCATCAGAGGGTCGGACTGTCCGCCGGTGAAATCCCAAAAACCAAACTTCTCAGAAAACTTGCTGGACCCCCCGGGTACAGTCTCGGACTGTCCGCGGTTCACTGGCGGACTGTCCGCGACTGTGTAACCAAGCAGAGCTACTGCTCAACTGTGCTCGGCCCCAACTCCCGGACTGTCCGCGACTGGACAGACAGACGCGATTCAAAATCGCCCCAAATCCAAATCGAAGAGAACTCGATCAAATGGAGATGAATCACCACGAATTTTTGGCCATAGGGTCGCAAGGTAGTCTAGAATCATCCCCTAATAAAAGATCACGAGCCAATTCGAAGCAAATCACCGGCAAATAGAAATGCCCCTAAATATGTTCTTGAAATCGCCCATGGTGAAGAACACGCCCGATCTATGAATAGAGTTTGAATCAAACGATTTCAATCGGTAGAAAGGCTCTTCACATGGTAGCCAACAAGCACATACAAGAAGAACGAATCGAAATGGAGTAATACGCGCGAATCGAAGCACAGAAGAGAAGGGACTCGAAGGTCACCACAAGAACACAAGAACTTACTCCGAACCCCAGAGACGACACGAGGTTAGGGCCTCGATTTCCCGGCACAAACACAAGTTTTACACTACCATGAGTTTGGGAGTGGACCTCTCTCTCTAATGGAGCTCTAACCCTAAGAACAAGGTGGTGAAAAGAGAAATGATAGAGGCAAGGAGGGGAGGGGCAGCCATACCCCCTCTTATCGTCATATGTACAATTTGCTATTAACCCCCTAGTCACTAACTACTGCTTATTCAGGCGAGCCAACTAGTCCTGGGACATTCTGGAACATCCTGTGACTGAAGATATGATCGGATGACCCCACTTCATGCTCGAGTTGCCATCGCCTTGACGCAACCTAGGAGATTCCGCCACGTGTCGTCCCGCTTCCCGCCGGAAGCAGCTCCGCCCGAGTTTTGAGGCCCAAACCCGGAAACCGTCCTGGGCCGCGTCCCGCCAGCCCGTGTACCGCTCGAGTCCCTCGGCCATGCTCGACCGCGTCTGTCGATGTCGCAGTGTCCACCACCATGGCTGGCTCTCTAGCGTCCAAGTCCCTCGGCCAAAGTCCTGCGTCCGTCCTTCACCGCTCCCAGTCCATCGGCATGGCCCGCTCTCTTGGCCTTCACTCCGCCATCCGCCACTGCATCCGAGCCCAACACCTGCACACCACAAGCCGACCAACATGCCAAGTGAACTCCGTTGACAATCACTCATCACAATCCGGACCAAGTCCCCTACTTGGGTCCGCAACCTCTCCCTTGATGAGTGTATTGTCAACACCAACATAGGTAATCATGATATAGTGAGAATAAGAAGAAGGAAGGGAAAGAAGAAAACCTGCCCAAGAGACCACAAAAGCAATGACAAGCAAGCACATGGTCACTAAGCAAGCACAAATGCAAAGGAGACTAGTTCCTCCAGAAAGAGGCGAGGCTCAACGCAACTAGCTCCCAAACTCCCCCTGAAAGTGTGCTCAACTCAAAAATGTGTGTGAAATTTCTCCCCCTTGTTGACACATGCACACATCAAGGTTCCCACAACCTTCTCCTCTCAAGCATGCAAAATGCACATGAATACAGAAGCTTCAGGAGTATAGCCATTAGTTTGTCAAAATGCTCAACATTGGTAGGATTTAGTAGATGCTCAAGATGATCAAAAGAACAATCCATATGAGAGAAGCATAGTGAGCAATTTTGACACCAAAGATTAGAATGTTCACCACTAAGAGTAGCACATAGCATATATAGAATGGAGATCAAATCAAGTGCTAAGCAAGTGTATACAAGGTGAACTATCCCAAACCAAGGTCACACATCAAGTCATAGAAGAATCTAACACAAGTGAAATTTTTGATTCAATCAATTTCTCTATATTAGGTGTTTCACAAGTATTAGTAAGACATGTGTGTGCGAGAGGTTATATGTATTGTTTTGCCTAACTTTTCAACCATGCGTAGCCTATGTCAAAGACAATGATTAGCTAAAAACAATGGTTTCGGTCATCCACTACAAAGCTCTAGTTCATCCAAATGTGCAATAGGAAGCGGTCTAGATACTTTGAGGTGGTACAATACATATCCATCCCGATCTTTTCAACATCATTTAACTTAGATTATAAGATTTTAGCACAATGTGAACTAGATTGATCTAAGCAAGTGAGTGAATCAAGGTATGAGTCACAGCAACCAAGTATATAAAAGATAGCATATGAGAGCTCAACAAAACCATACATACTAGTTGCCAAACTCAAGGGTGAACAAGTTTTTCAGATTTCATTAAGTTTAGTCAAGTTCACAGAAAAGGTCATGTTTAGCTCAACAAGAGTTCATATGATCAAAGAGAGCCTAAACATGTATCAACATACCAAGATAAGCATAAAAGCAACTCATAGCTATATTTTTGAAGCTCAAAATGATATATGTCACAAAATGCCATGAAAATGCAAATATGATACAAAAAGTGAAATAAAGCTCTAAGTTACAAAATAAACTAAAACTTGTGTACAATCCAAAGTTCCCTCCTCTAAAAAGGGAAACAAACCCCGAGTTCACTCCTCAGCCGAGCAAACTGGGTCAAGTCAAGTGGCTTAGTGAAAATATCAGCTAGCTGGTTATGTGTGTCCACGTGAATCAAGTCTATGTCACCCTTCTCGTAGTGGTCATGTAAGAAATGGAACCTAACCTCGATATGCTTGGTCTTAGAATGTAACACTGGGTTCCTAGCTACACTTGGCGCTAGTGCTATCACAGTAAAGTGGAACTTGTCTAGAAGATAGACCGGAGTCCCGCAAGGTCTGCACCATCCATAGCAACTGAGAACAGCAAGCGGCAGCAGCTACATACTCAGCCTCACAAGTAGACTGGGCAATGCCACTTTGCTTCCTAGATGACCAAGACACTAAGGAAGTCCCAAGAAACTAACAGGTGCCAGACGTAGACTTACGATACACACGACAACCCGCATAGTCAGCATCAGAATAGCCACAGAGTGAGAGGGTGGAAGCGGCCGAGTACCATAAGCCGAACTCTGGAGTGAATCGCAAGTACCTGAGAATGCGCTTGACCGCTTGGCGATGAGATGATCTCGGTGAAGACTGGAATCGTTCACACAAGCACACGGCGAACCGGATATCCGGTCACGTCGCCGTCAACTATAGCAAGGAACCGATCATGCTGCGATACTCCTTCTAGTACACCATCTCTCCTTCCTTGTCCTCATCAAGGGCCGTCGTGGTTGACATGGGTGTTGAGAGAGCCTTGGCCTCACCCATATCAAACCGCTTCAACAGATCCTTCGTGTACTTCCCTTGATGGACGAAGGTGCCTTCTTGGGTTTGCTTGATTTGCAACCGAAGGAAAAGCGTCAACTCCCCCATCATGCTCATCTCGAACTCTCTGCTCATAGTATCTGAAAACTTGGCCACAAGAGCGTGAGAGGAACCCCCAAAGATGATATCATCCACATATATCTGCACCAAAATGATGTCAACGCCCTGCCTGAGGAGAAACAAAGTCCTATCCACCGAGCCCATTTGAAAACCCTTTCCCAAAAGAAATGTCTTAAGGCGCTCATACCAAGCTCTAGGAGCTTGCTTCAACCCGTATAAAGCCTTGTGGAGCTTATACACGTGGTTGGGGAACTTAGGACTCTCAAACCCAGGGGGCTGCCTCACATAAACCTCTTCCTCTATATACCCATTAAGAAATGCACTCTTAACGTCCATCTGATATAGTTTGAACCCTTTCGAGGTTGCAAAAGCTAACAGAATCCTAATCGCTTCTATACGGGCAACAGGAGCAAAGGTTTCCTCATAGTCTCTCTCCTCTTTCTGGCAGTATCCCTGAGCTACCAATCTAGCCTTGTTCCTAACAACCACCTCGTCTTCACTCTGTTTGTTTTTAAAGACTCACTTGGTACTAATGGGGTGACACTCAGGAGGTGGTGGAACTAAGACCTAGGCATGGTTGTGCTCAAAATTCTCTAACTCCTCATGCATGGAGTTAATCCAATCGGGATCAGACAGAGCCTGTCCAACATCTTTGGGTTGGGAATTAGAAACGAAGGCTGAGTGAGCGAAGTGAGAGATAGACCTGGACCACGTAACACGCTGGTCAATGTCGCCGATCATCGTCTCAGGAGGGTGACGACGCTGAATGTGTCAAGGTGCCGCCCTCGATGAAGTCACCTCCCCCTTGGCAGCAGCTGGGGCCTCCTCAGGTGCAGCATGCACGGGCTGAGGAGTCGGCTCGAACGGTGCCCTTGAAGTGGAAGAAGATGGCTCGGGGCCGTGAGCTGAAGTAGTGGAAGCAGGCTCGACTGGGGCAGCTGGTGGAGGCAGCTCGGGATCACCCCAATCAGCGTCTTCCTCTCCATCCTTCACAAAGATGGTCTTCTCAAACTCATCATCACCTGCATGTTCAAAGACAGGAGAAGAACAAGGCATTGTCTCGTCAAATGTGACCTCACAGGTCTCCACCACACGGTTAGTTTCAAGGTTAAGTACACAATAAGCACGAGAGTGAGTGGCATGACCAAGAAAGATACCGTCTAAAGACCTGGACTCAAGCTTGTCCAAATTACCTTGTTTGAGGATGAAACATCTACACCCAAACACCGTTAGGTGGCTTACCTTGGGTGGTCTTCCAAATCACAACTCATAAGATGTCTTCTTAGTGAAAGCCCGAAGAAAGATGCGATAGGAAACATAGCAAGCTGTGTTGATTGCTTCAGCCCAATGCTTCCTAGGAGTCCTATGCTCGTCAAGCATCGTCCTAGCCATCTCAACAAGGGTCCGATTGTTGCGCTCAACAACACCATTTTGAGGGGGGACATAGGGTAAGGAAAACTGGTGCGCAAGACACAAAGAAGCACATAACGTCTCAAATTGAGTGCTTTTGAATTCCGTACCATTGTCACTGCGAATCGCTCTCATGGTATTCTTTGGTAACTCATTTTGAAGATGCAAGATCAAATCTTTAACACAAGAGAAAGCCTCATCCTTGCCCACCATGAAAAACACCCAAGAGTAACGTGAAAAGTCATCCACAATCACTAGAACATACCACTTCCCACCTTCCGACCTAACCTGAGATGGGCCTACTGTGTCCATGTGTAAGAGTTCCCCGGGTTTCTTGGTCATGATTCGCTTAATGGGGGAATGAGAAGCGGCTACCATCTTCCCGTGGTGACAAGGGTGGCAAACTAGATCCTTCTCAAATTTAAGCTTAGGCAATCCTTGGATTAGGCCAACTGAACTCAATCTCACAAGTAGATCAAAGCTCAAATGTCCAAGCTTCCTATGGCATTTCCAAATATCGGAGGAGGATCCAGCAACCAAACATCGAGAAGCACCAAAAGAGCAAGAGAAGTCAGCTCTAAACACACGGCTAAAGGGAGTGATCCGGCAAACAAGATCACCCCGCGAATCATGACTCTCGAACTGCCGAACTTAAAACACACTTCAAAACCATCTTGAAGGAGTTGCGAAACAGAGAGCAAGTTAAAATGCAAGTTGGAAACCAAAGCAACATCCTTCAAGACAAAGCCATCATTCACTCTAATGATACCTCGGGAGAGAACCTTACCTCTGCTATTATCCCCAAAAGTGATGTACTCCTTAACATGCACGGGGTCAAGGCTGGAGAACCACTTAGGATTTCCGGTCATGTGGCGAGAGCAACTGGAATCGATGAGCCACGTGTTCTCCAAGCCTTCATCCTGTCATCAAAGATAAGACATGGAATAAGCGTATGGTACAACACTGTGGTTAGTGAAATAGGAAGAATACCAGTGTTGTCCCATCTGCTTAGAAGCAATGCTAGGAAAAGCAACAAATTGACCATATCCCATAGAAGAAGAAAAGCGATCACCACTAGACCAAAAACATGGTCCGCTAGAAGGGTAGTACACAAAACTCTCACCATATGACCCATAGCCTTTTCGATCATGGCTTGAACCATGCCGGGCACGACCACCCCTTGGTCTTGCACCCAAAGGCCTAGTACCTTGAGGCATTGCACCTCTTGGCCTAGCAAAACGCCTCTCAACCGGTGGCACATGTACACCAAGGGGTTGGCGGTATGTGTTCTGGTTGTTCACCTCAAGCTCATGCCTCTCATCCCTCTTCCTCCTAAAGCAATACTTAACCAAGTGACCATCTCTCTTGCAATACTCACAATGGTACCTCACCTTGGGTGGTGGGTTCACATTCTTGTGGTTTCGGTTCACTCAAGGTGGAGGTTGTACCTTAGGAAGGGGTTCCTTAGGGACATTTGGCAATGTGTCAAGAGCATTCCGGAGGTGGTTTGGCTTGGGAGCCCAAACTTGCTTGGCCGGGGGAGCTTTTGAAGGTTCAACAATCACTCCATCCCCGACAATGGGTTGTGGTGACTTAGGTGGGGTGAACTTGGTGAGCTTGGGGGAATAGGATTTTTCTCACTTGGAGTCATACCACTAGCCTCACCAACCTTCCCGAAAGCATTCCCATATTTCCCACTCAGCGCAAAGCCTAAGCCCGAGCCATCCGTTCCCCTACGGAATTGATTCACCATCGTACACAATTGAGGCTCACCACAAGAGACCCAACTCAAGATGGTCCGGAGGTAAGTGTTTTCCTCCTCAATGCATCTCTTGTCGTGCCTACAATTTCCAATCTCGATCTCCAAAGCCTCACACAAAGCACATTTACCATCACTAGTGCTAACCGAGTTGGTCTTCTCTAGCAAGACAATTTTGGCATTCTTCTCTGCGAACTCGGTTTGCAAGCCTGAGCAAGACTTGCACGCACCCAAGAGAATCGGCCTAGCCTTCACCTCGACAAGCTCCTCTAAAGCACGGGCATACTTGGACTGCAAAGTAGCCAAGTTACCCATATGGACAGCACACTCATCACAATCAACTTCATCCGTGACCACCACACTAGACCTAGCCAACTCAAGTTCTTTCACGGCTACCTCTCAATTCTTCTTGAACTCATTTCTCTCAAGGGCAGCACGTTTCAACAACTTATCTTGACTACATAGTGCAGAATTCAAGACATCAATCTCAGCAACAAGGTCATCAGGTGTGAGTGATACCTGCGATGTAGTGTCATCCTCAAGCACTTTGTCCTTCCCGTCCTCCAAAGCGGCATCCTCAATCGCCATGGTGCAAAGCCCCTCAAGATTGGAGGTGGCAACGAAGCACAAGCCATTGAGCTTGTCCTCCACCTTCTTGGTGATTTCATCATTACTCGAAGAAGCATCATTGTCATCGGTGGAGTCGTCATCGATGTCGCTGAGAGAGGCGAGGAAGGCCCGCTGCTTAGCCTTCATCTTCTTGTGGAGCTTCTTCTTGTACTCCTCCTTGTCGAAGTTCTTCACCTCGACAAGCAGTGTACTCCTTCTTGTCTCACCGCTTGGTGTGGTCATACTTGGAAGAAGACTTGCCCCACTTGGGACAATTGGCGATGAAATGGTCCAAGTCCCCACACTCAAAGCATCCTTCCTTGTGACCTCCACGCTGACGGTTCATCCGATTGTTGTGAAACCGAGAGAACCGATTGATGACAAGAGCAAGCTCATCGTCACCAAGTACCTCCAGCTGCTTCTCTGGCACAGTCAAAGGGAAGACAAGGCAAAAGACAATTGTGAAGAACAAGGTGCGCCATTACCTCCATTACCTGACACCAAAGCCATGGAAGGTGAAGTGGGGTTCCGAATCTTGGCATGGGTAGCTTGATCTATTTCAGCATCCTTGAGCTTGCTAAATAGTTCATCTACGGTGAGGGTGTCATAGAAGGAGGACTCGGTGATGGCTGTCACTCGCATGCCCCAAACTCTGGGATCTAAGGCATGAAGAAGCTTAAGGGCTCTCTAATGGTCATCATAGGGAAGTTGCACTTTGTTGGCCCTCATCTTGTTAATCACGGTTTGAAAACGTGAAAACAAGGAATCGATTGACTCTCCATCTAGCTGATTGAAATTCTCGTACTCTCGTTTATACGTTTCGTAGAGACGATTCTTCACTTGGGCGGTGCCCTTGTGATAGGCTTGAAGCCTCTGCCATATCTCACGAGCTATCGTACAATCCGAGGCACGCTCAAACTCTGAGACCGACAGGCTAGAGAAGAGAACACTCCGAGCACGAGAGTTGATGTTGTGTTGGTCCTTTTGTTCTTGGGTAATCCTCGCCGCGGGAGCCAACACAATGTAAGCCTCGTTCTCGACGATCTCCCACACGGTGAAGTCGAGGCCTTGAAGATACGCCGATATGCGAATCTTCCAATAGGCATAGTTCGACCCATCGAAGGGAGGTGGCTTTCCGGCGCCACGATCCATATCGCCTTCGCAGATCACGGACCGATTAAGGTGGAGTGATCGTTAACCGGCTCCGATACCAATTGAAGGACCGGGCAAGGCGACTAGAGGGGGGTGAATAGGAGCCTCAAAAATTTCTTCCCTAAATATTCGAGAGGCAGATGTCCTAGGCACGATCCCAAGAAGCAATAAACCCTCACGAGATATCCATGAATCAACAAGTGATTGTGTGCTAGAGAAGCACAGCGGGATACTCGGAACCACCGGAGAAGGCGCAGAAGCAAAGCTCAAACGGAAGCACGCTGCACAGACCCGGATTGTCCGGTCCACAGGGGCGGACTGTCTGGCTCACAGCCTCGGACTATCCGGACCCAGACCGCGGACTGTCCGGCGGCAAAAACTGTCAGGCAACAGTGCACTGGACAGTCATTGTTCACTGTCAGACAACACACGTCGGACTGTCCGCGAATTTTAGGCGGACTGTCCACCATAGACGTCCTGAAAAACCCGAGACTGAAGAGTTCCTGCTGCTGTAGGGAGCGCAGGCTCGGACTGTCCGCACCAGAGGGTCGGACTGTCTGCACCAGAGGGTCGGACTGTCCGCTAGTGAAATCTCAAAACCCAAACTTCTCAGAAAACTTGCTGGACCCCCTGGGGTACAGTCTCAGACTGTCCGCGGTTGGCTGGCGGACTGTCCGCGACTGTGTAACCGAGCAGAGCTGCTGCTCCACTGTGCTCGGCCCCGACTCCCGGACTGTCCGGTCCCCAGGCCCGGACTGTCCGCGACTGGACGGACAAACACGATTCAAAATCGCCCCAAACACAAATCAAAGAGAACTCAATCAAATGGAGATGAATCACCACAAATTTTTGGCCATAGGGTCGCAAGGTAGTCTAGAATCATCCCCTAAAAGATCACGAGCCAATTCGAAGCAAATCACCGGCAAATCGAAATGCCCCCAAATATGTTCTTGAAATCGCCCATGGTGAAGAACACGCCCGATCTATGAATAGAGTTCGAATCAAATGATTTCCCTAGGTAGAAAGGCTCTTCACATGGTAGACAACAAGCACATACAAGAAGAACGAATCGAAACGGAGTAAAACGCACGAATCGAAGCACACAAGAGAAGGGACTCGAAGGTCACCACAAGAACACAAGAACTTGCTCCGAACTCCGGAGACGACACGAGGTTAGGGCCTCGATTTCCTGGCACAAACACAAGTTTTGCACTACCATGAGTTTGGGAGTGGACCTCTCTCTAATGGAGCTCTAACCCTAAGAACAAGGTGGGGAGAAGAGAAATGGAAGAGGCAAGGAGGGGAGGGGCAGCCATACCCCCTCTTATTGTCATTTGTACAATTTGCGATTGACCCCATAGTCACTAACTACTGCTTATTCAAGCGAGCGAGCTAGTCCCGAGACATTCTGGAACAGCCTATGACTGAAGATATGATTAGACGACCCCGCTTCATGCTCGAGTTGCCGTCGCCATGACGCAACCTCGGAGATTCCGCCACGTGTCGCCCTGCTTCCCGCCAGAAGCAGCTCCGCCCGGGTTTTGAGGCCCAAACCTGGAAACCGTCCTGGGCCGCGTCCCGCCAGCCCGTGTACCGCTCAAGTCCCTCGGCCATGCTCGACTGCGCCTATCGATGTCGCAGTGTCCGCCACCACAGCTGGTGCTCCAGCGTCCAAGTCCCTCGGCCCAAGTCCTGCGTCCGTCCTTCACCACTCCCAGTCCATTGGCACAGCCCACTCTCTTGGCCTTCACTCCGCCATCCGCCACTGCATCCGAGCCCAACACCTGCACACTACAAGCCGACCAACATGCCAAGTGAACTCTGTTGACAATCACTCATCACAATCCGGACCAAGTCCCCCACTTGGGTCCGCACATCTTTGCCTCAAAGCATACGGAACCTTACATCCTTGAAGGGTCTGACCATTTTTTACTGTCCAAGATTGATCGAGGGGTGCAAGGGGGAGGATGCCCACAAGATTTCTCACATCCCACAAGTAAAATTGAAGGTAAATACCCGCTTTGTGCATATAAATATCCATAGCTTTGTTTGACGGTCCTAGAATTCAATAAGGAAATACTATTGCTTCCCAACCACTTCCGGATGTTCGACGACTTCTGATTTTTGAAGATCTGAACATTGATAGTCAGGAACTTCAATAATGTTCTCGGACAAGGACCATACTAGACCGAAGAAAAATGGTTTGCAGGTGGAAGGACCTTGGTACTTGATGCCGGCGGTCTCAGAATGTGCTGACGCCTGAATCATGATGCATGCTCTCTTCTGCTTCAACCGGAACAGCAGCAAAAACCCCCTGCGTCGTCAGTTGCCCGTGACGGTCATGTCACACGTGGCACTGATGAAAGCGGAAATAAGGAAAGGAACTGCATTTCGTGAACAAGACATGCATGTAACTTTACAAAAACCTTGCTCTGTTCCCTTGAGCTTATAAACAACTTATTTTAACTTCTTTTTAGCCCTGAAATAATATTTTCCTTTCTCAAAAACTCAGCTTTCAGCTTTCAGCGAACAGAGCCTTGCTTTTCTGTGAGGTTAAGAACCTTCCTGTTTGTTCATGATGAGAAGCGCACAGCCATCATGTCAAATGAAAATAAGCGGAGTACAATTTAGAAATTTTTGACTTGTGAAATACTCCAGTGATCTATTTGTGAATACTTTTTCCAAAACAAAAGAGTAGGCATTCGTTGCGAACTTCCATTCCACAAAGAGTATCTCAGGTCCGGCCCCGGGCATGTGGATTTGGCAGGCTGCCAGCGTCAACTAGACAAATAGTCTGGTAGTCCCTGACGCTCGCCTGCCTCTCCAATCCGGTAGAGGACTTGACGCCAGGGCGCGATGGATGGCAACCATCCAGCGACGAGTTTCAATTTCTTTGTCGCTCGCTCGGACCTCCTGCGTCGCCGGCCAGGAGCACGCCCAAAAAAAGTGCGGTTCTTAAAAAATGGCTCACTAGCTGAATTCTCTGAAATGTCATGAAGCCACGTCATCAACTAAGGCCCACATATATGCAACTCCACTCTACCTCTTCTACCGCCACCACAGACCTTTCATCTCTACACCAGGAAGCTAAAACTGACATGGCCTTTATTATCCACCATATGGGCCGGCGGCCATTCCTATCCCACACTACAAAGTACAAATGAAACATGAAGCGTTCCAATAACTCCGTCCACCATTGGCAAAACCAATTGCGTGGCCTTCCTTTGGTATTATCTATTAGAATACAAAGAGTCTAGAATGTGATAAGTCAAGTCTTAAATGAAGAGTCATGTAACCAACTATTTAAACTCCTGTTGAGTCTATGGAAAGTGGGAATTCAGTTTCTATCATGGTATCAGATAGGGACCGTTCCTCTTCCTCTCCCTAACCTTCCTCTCCTCACGTCATCTTCTCTTCCCTGCTGCACAGCTGCTCCTCTTCCTCGTCGTGACCATGAACGACGATGATGCTCAGGCCACTGCTGCTTTGGCTGCAGCAATTGTTGTTGCCCTTCCCCCACAACCTACTCAAAGCCTCGCTTCCACGCTCGCTACAATCAATGTCAAAAATCATATCCCTTTTGCTCTAGAACTTGATCCACCAAACTATTCCACTTGGCGTGAACTTTTCCAAACCCTCGTCGGCAAGTTTGGCGCCTCATCTCACATCGATGGCACACCAGCGCCTGAACACCCGGATGCCAACTGGTTGGCGATCGATTGCTCCATCCGTTCCTTGATCTACTCTTCGTCATCACCTCGTGTCATGCGCCTGATCATGCAGAATGGCGCCTCGGCTCACACCATTTGGACCAAGGCGGCCAACCTCTTCCTCGACAACAAGGCCTCTCGTGCGATGACTCTTGAGGCCAAGTTTCGCGCTCTGTCCTAGGGTGACCTTCTGGTGCTTGAGTTCGCACAGCGGCTCAAGGACCTCGCTGATGGGCTCGCCGATCTTGAACAGCCCATCAATGACTCCACACTGCTGCTCACCCTGCTCCGCGGTGTCAATGAGCCCCTTTGTGGCATGGCGTCCATCCTGAAGACAAAGACTCCGCTGCCCTCATTTCTCGAGGCACGGTCGCTTCTTGCCCTCTGTTGACAGTGGATAACGTCAACTTGTATTAGAACTTTAGACATGAGAGGACACATGAATACACACTAGTTTTAACTGACAATTTCCACGAGTTTTGCATGTTCTGTATTTTCCAGGGGTTATTCCAGAAAAGCATAAAAGAGGGATTAAAGTGCTTAAATATCATGAAACTTATCCGCGAAGGCAACCAGAACGTGGGAAGCATCTAGAAGACATCCGAAGCAACCGGGGCCCCAGACCTGACTAGGTGGGGCCAGCCGGCCCTAGGGTGGGGCCGACCGGCGCCCCCTGCTGGAGTCCGGGCCCCGCCTTCTGGGATCTTCCTTCCACGCTTCCTTGGCACCCAAGTAAAGCATCCCTACGTCGATCTATGGTCGGTTTGATCCGACGGTGCACATAACTTGAGACGCGGATCGATGACGTGGCGGTTTCTTGCCCCCTACTCCACCTCGGCCTATATAATGATGCCCCAAGGCCCCTCCTAGAGGCATTCTACACCCCAGTGCTTTATGTTCTCTACATAAATTAGGGTTAGGGTCCCTCTAGTTGATCTAGTTCTAGTTCTAATTCATCTAGTTGTAGCAATTAGAAGAGACTAGTTCTTCTAGATCTAGTCTTGTTTAGAGATTAGAGAGATAGAGTAGGAGAGTAGAGATTATGGAGGAGTTCCGGCCTGTCGGTGCTTCTTCGTGGCTGTATTCTTCTGAATTCAGCTTCCTCGTCCGGAGCTGCGTTCTAAGGTACTTTTGTATTCAACATTCTAATTCAAGTAATCTGTTGTTCATATTTGTTCTTAAGTTTGCAACTCATATTAAGTGCTTTGATCTTTAGGACGTTATAGATTGAAGTAGTATTTCGTAGTGTAGGCGTGATGCCTAGTCTAGGTTTACCTGTGAATGTCCCCTGATTGGCCGAATAGTGGTAGATCGCGTAGGTGACAGCTATGTTGAGTCCACTGTAGTCCACTTCCCGTTGATAGGATCGATAGGTGTATAAGTGCTTGGTAGGAGAGAACTCTGATTTCTGCTCTTATTCAGGTCACTGCCCAGTTAGAACGGTATTATACAAAACTTACCGGTTGTTGGAACTAGATAGTCAATAGCTATTTCCTCTTTCTTAATATTATCTAACCTAATTGTTGTGTTAAGTCTATAGTCTTGGTCATTATCACCTACTGTTCCCTGTGGATGCGATATTTAAAACCTCCGGGTAAAATGCTACATCGGTATTGTATCTGTGCGCTTGCGGATAATCTTATTTAAATAGAGTGCAGTTAATTTATACCAACACCCTCGAAGAATCGGAGCTCCCGATGTCTTCCTCGTTTGCTGCCTTCACTGCGACGAGAAGCACTCCTGCGCCTCCACGTGCTACTACGCCGGCGCCTGCGACCCTTGCTGCAACTGCAGCACCGCCTGCAGTGCGTTCTCCAATGCGTCCCTGGGGGCGTGGCAAGGGCAAAGGACGGGGCTACAACAACAACTGGCGTGCTCCCCGTCCTTGGTCCAACCCGTGGAGTGGTTCCTTCCAAATGTGGCCTATGCCTGGCCAAGGAATTCTAGGTGCCAGGCCAGGCTCGGGGATGTTCCCACCACAGTTTCCTACTCCTCCGATTCAGGTGCATATTGCTGCTCCTTCCCAGCCCGGCTACCCCTACGGTGTCTACCCTTATGGCACTCCTTCAGGGGCAGCCCCTACTGCACCTACTAATCCAACGGCATCATGGAATCAGGCTGCCTTGGCCAATGGCTTCAACACCATGACCCTGCAGCAACCTGATGCCTCTTGGTTCATGGATTCCGATGCGTCCTCACACCTTTCATCTTCGTCTGGTAATCTTTCTTCCATCAATTCCTTACTTCCAATTCCAACATTATTGTCGGTAATGGTACTCGTTTACCTATAACTTGTTCGGGTCATACTTCGTTTCCTAGCTCCAACCGCATGCTGCATCTTTCCAATGTCCTTGTTTCTCCCCACCTCATTGCCAACCTTGTTTCTGTACGTCAATTTACTAAAGATAATTCTTGTCCTGTTGAGTTTGACCCCTTTGGTTAATCTGTGAAGGACCTCCAAACCAAGACTGTGTTCCACCGATGTAATAGTTCTGGAGACATTTACCCGCTTCTTCCGGCGTCCCCTACCCATCCTAGTGCCATGCTAGCAGCCATGGAGACTACTTGGCACCGGCGGTTGGGACATCCTGGCATCCAAGTCCTCTCACGCTTGCGCTCAAATAAATCTATTACTGTTACTCCTAATAATCATGATCCCTCTTTGTGCCATGCATGTCAATTGGGTCGTCATAGTCGCTTGCCCTTTTCTGACTCTTTGTCAAGGGCTTCTAAACCTTTTGAGTTGATTCACTGTGACTTGTGGATGTCTCCTATCATGAGTATATCCGGTTTCAAATACTATCTTGTGTGTTTGGATGATTTCACGCATTATTTATGGACCTTTCCTCTCAAATTGAAATCTGAAACTTTCAGAACTCTGCGCAATTTTCACAGCTATGTGCTTACTCATTTCAATTGTCACATACAACTTGTTCAAAGTGACAATGGTCGCGAATTTGATAATCATGCAGCTTGCTCATTCTTCCTTGAACAAGGCATTCACTTTCGCCTTTCCTGCCCTCATACATCCCAGCAAAACAGCAAAGCCGAATGTGTCATTCGGTCCACCAACTATATCATGCGCACATTGCTTTTTCAAGCATCTATGCCTCCTGTCTACTGGGTTGAATCCCTTCGCACCGCTACTCATCTTTTTAATTTACACCCCACTAAAACCCTTCAGCATCGCACTCCTCACCATATTCTTTTTGGCACACCTCCATCTTATGATCACCTCCGCGTGTTCGGATGCCGTTGCTATCCTAACTTATCTGCCACCATGCCTCATAAGCTTGCCCCACGATCTATTGAATGTGTCCTTCTTGGGTTCCCTGAGAATCACAAAGGCTATCGTTGCCTTGATCTTTCCACAAATCATGTCATCATCTCCCGTCACGTGCTCTTTGATGAAGACAATTTTCCCTTTGCACGTAACTCACCGACACCTTTGAGTGTCTATAATTTTTTGGATGACAGCAATCTTGATCAGGAGGCGCCAAGTATTTTCCTATGGTGGCATCAGGTTCCACTGACCCTTCAATAAACATGTTGGGCGCACCAACAGTGTTGCCCACCCCTGGCCCTGATCAGCAGGGGTTGGATGCAGTGTCCACTGCTGGTCTGGGACACCAGCCTGAAGCCCCTTCGCACCAAGGCGTGGTGCATTCTCCCGCTGTTGGTTCCGGATGCCATCTGGGATCAGGTGCTCCTGTTGCCAGTCCAAGCCTTCGGCTCGGGCACTCTAGTGGGCAGGAGCTGCCCTCTACTACCGGTGCTCTCTATCGGCCACCTATCACTCAAGTTTATACACGGCTGGTGGCGCTTCATAGCGTCAGCAGAAAAGTCCACAAGTGCACGGAAGTACCGTTGTAGCCTTCATCCGGAAGTATTCAGGTTATCGTAATTTCCCAGAGGAACGGTCTTTGTACTTAGTCTCTTAAACTAGTTTACTCAGTAGAGACGGAAGGGATAGCTTGGGTAGAGAGGTTCTTCTAAGGTCAAACGCATATAAGCGATGGAAACTTCCCCACTACTTGCTTGCTTTAGGCCCACTGACGCACCTGGTCTGCCAGGCGATACCAGTATCAGCGCTATTCCGCATCCGAACGTGGGGGGATGCTGGTACGAGTAGACAGGGCTGTCACCACCTGCCACCTACCCCTCTGCCCGTGGGCCTGCACAACATACGAAGGTAGACTCTGACCTAGACACCATGTCTACAAAGGCGACTACTACTCTAGCGGCGTACAGGAACATCCGTCTCTATCAGGAGTCCTCTTACTAGAGCATCCATCCAAAGGACAAACGACGATCCCACAAACAAGCAGCTTTATGGAAGTAACATGCTTAATGAATCAAACCAAAGTTGAACACGAACTTCTTACTTCAAGTAGCAAGACGATCGTAGAGGTACAAGTTGGATCGAGAGCCGACAAGCCTGGCACTTCATCCACCCGGAGGCAGAACTGCTTCAACTTCGCTCTTTCTCCAGCTCTTGTCCCTCTCTCACTCCCTATACTAAATTAGCTATAAGCTAATGGAATGGAGCTTGCTCTTCCTCTCTACATTGTGACCTCTTGTGTTGGTGAATCAATTGATGAATAGGTGTAGAGAGGAGGCCACCTTATATAGCTTGAGAGGAGGGGGTTCTATGCAAAAGGATCATCCTCACATGGAAAGATCCAAACTGACCTCCAAAGGGCGGTTTCCACTTGCCATCTGTGTTGATCGTAGGTGGGACCGTCCTTGGGGAACCGCCCTACACCTGTCAGAAGAAAACTGGGCCCGAGAGGCCCCACCAGGGGTGCGGCCGGTCCCCTGGCTGGGCCATCTGGCCACCGCCTTCGGGTGATCGGTTGCTCCCTGGGCCTGGACCTCTCCCGTGGTTACGGATGGATCCAGTTCGATGTTGGGGTGGGCTTTCTTGTTTTCCTTGGTTTGCGCCTTTTCTGAATACGCTTCCTGGAAGTGCGCTTTCTTGTGAATTTTATGCATTTCCACATGTCAGACCTGCATGTCAGATACACAACAAAACTCATGGAAAGATTAGATAAAAGCCCTACCTTCTATTTGTTTTAGTATTAAAATGATATTGTATTTTAGTTGATAAGGACCGCCAACAACTCCCCCACACTTGGTCCTTTGCTCGTCCTCGAGTAAAGTGCTAAGGACCAAATGGGTTCATCTTCCTTAAAAAGATCCGCATATAGATTATTCCAAGCTTCACCTGACTTGTGAACTTCAAATTGTCTACCACATTTTCTTGGGTAATTGAATAATGGAACAACATGGATTCAAAACCCCTTGCATCAGTTAACTCAGAAACTTGGGTTTGTAAGATTTTTGAAAAAGAAAAGATATCCTTGCTCCTCAAATGATACTCTCAAATCACTCATATATGTGTCTAGTTCCTCACCAAGGCATTTTGGAATTGCCTTCTTTCATAACCCATCTCTAAAGCTTTTGAGTGGAGTTTTTGGTAGGTATGAAAGGGGGCATATTTGCATCACATATATTGTCAAGTCAAAAACCGAACCACACGGAGATACAAGTCATACAGTAGATTGAGATGTGCAAGTGTGTGGCATGGAAGATGATTCCTAATTCTAACTGTTTTTGGTACTCCATGCATCATGACTCTCTTTATTGGATAGATGGATGATTCTTTAAAAAGTATGGGCTATAAAAGGAAATATTCATATATATTTTTTTCTTGAACGGGGCTTTGGACTTTCCCGTTTGTTTATTTCTAAAATTTTTCTCTCTTTTCGTGCCCCTTGGCATGTGTATATATATATATATTTGTCTTTTTTGTGTCCCTTGGCATACTTTTTTTTAAACATAGCCCATATCTCTTCTTAATGCAAACTTTGAATGGAGAGATATCATGATGGAATGCGAGGAGTAATTATATGGTGGAGGATGAATACGCGACTCTTAGGGTAAGAGCCGGTATTTTTATTTGGTGGATAACAAATGCGCGGCTCTCAGGATAAGAGTCGGTATTTTTATTTGGTGGAAGAGTGTATAATTCTTAGGGTAAGAGTTGGCGTTTTTGGTGGATGACAGGGTGCATGTTGTGCGCAACTCTTAGTGTAAGAGTCGGCATTTTATTGGTGGGTGCGTGTGAATCTCAATCATGGGTGCATGACCATAATCTCACATAGGTCACAACAATTTGACAAAACTCAATGATCTGACAAGCAGCATATGACTAAAGGTTTGCAGAAGTTAAACATGTCATATGGCCTTGGTGGAAAATTCATTATCATTGAGGAGCATGCCATCTCATTTTGATTTTGTAAAATAAATCCTAAGTCTATCATAAAAAGAGCAAGGTTCAAATCATCCATCTATATCACATACTCCAATTACTTAGACAACATGGGGTCCCTATGATAGTTGTTGACAAGTTATGGGGATGTTGGCGAGGAATAAGGAGTATGCAAATTTTATCAAAGGATAGCATGGAGATGGCGTGTCAGAAGTTTTGCATTTTTAGATTATCAGATTTAAAACTTCAGAACTTAGGGAGATGTGAGGGTACAGGTGCACAAACCACCGTTGAAGATGAAGGAGGTTTATGCAAGTCATGTGTCCTGTCCTTGTTGCGTGGTGAGTCACTCGGTGTTGTGCAACGTGCAAGGGAGATCTTGAAGGTGTGTTAGGTATGCTTGAGAGATCTCCCCCACACTTATTCTTGTACCTGCTTTATTTTGATAAAAATAAAACAAAACAAGAGCAACAACAATAAGCAAGGACTCTATTGGCTATAAGACTAGAGAGCAAGAAGGATATTATTATTATTATTATTTATTTTTTATTGAAAACTTGTTCACTCAACTTTTTATAAATAAGGCCAAGATAAAGATGCAGAGAACGATATGCCTTGGTTTATCTCCATATCAGATTACTTTCATTGATTATGTCAACAACTCAAAGTTCATTGATCAAATTTCAACACCATGTCAAATTTTGTTCAAAGAAGGCCATTTTAACCTAAGCACCATGCTTAATTTTAAAAAAAAGACCTATGGATGTACCTTATAAGACTACACCCAAACCAGAGTTTATAACATAAGCAAAGGAAGCATGAATTTGTATGATCAAATGAAGACAATTATAAGAAGTTGGTGAACATTTATTTACCTTCGCATACCTGAGTAAATGTATCGGCAACATATATGTATGAGGTGTTGAAGTTGTTGTTGCAGCTAGTATGATGGTTCTGCTCAGGTGATCTCCGAAGCCAGGCCACACACACATCAATGAGCATGGGCCATGGGTCTTGATGATACTAGCAAAGGTTCAGAGGAGGGTGACTCCCAATCTTTTTTTTTTCTAGTTCTCTTTCTTTCTCTTTTTTTTCTTTTTTTAAGTCTCCCTCATCTCTCTTCTTTTTTTTCTTTCATTCATTTTTTTCTTCTCTTTTTTATATCATCTCTCTCTATTTTTTCAATATATATATATTTTAACTCTCTCTTCTTTTTTTTGCAAGGCGAGGCTGACATCTTCATCATCATTTTTTTTTTGAATGACCTTTTGGTGTGCATAGAACTTGGGTTTCTCACCATCCTCCCCCACACTAGGACTTTTGCATAAAGGTCAAGTGCAGTGTTAGGGCCTTCTTATGAGTGTGTTCCATTACCTAAGAGTGCATCAAGCTTTTGTAGTTGATGTCATTCCATGTCGTCAAGCATCATATACTCGAGTTCTTAATCTTTCCTGAAATGGTTAGCGACATACCCGAAGGTGCATACTAACTTGACAGCATGCCCTTGCCATTTAAAGAAGATATATATATAATATTTTGAAAATAACAATAGTAATAATAATAAAATATATATATTTTTAAGGATAATCCAGGGTATCTCCCGGAAGTGCTTAAGTTATGGTTTTAAACTTGACCGTGGGAACTTCTTCTTGCAGCAATCAATGGTGGTGTAGTTCCCAGCTTTACCACCAATCATAGGCATTAATATTCAAGATGCAAGGTATGCACCATCGTACTACTACGGGATTTGCAATGTTCATGACAAACATAAGCATTCACAACCATTCTCTCAAAAAGTTGAACAACTAGAATCAAGAGATGGTTACGAGATCCTCGTACAAGCAGGTGGTTCGAAGCGAAACAAACTCTGGAGACCTTGAGCATAAATGTGAGGGACCTCAAAACCATGCTTGTTAGTGGGCTCCTTCTTGGCTCTAGAGTTGTTGCTACGGGCATGCCCGTGGCACGGAAGTTTTCATTCTCAAAAGATATATCATGGAGGATGATCACTTAACCTTGACCATTATCGAGAACAATGTTGGCCAGAGGGACATGCATCTTGTTTGAGCAAGGGCGCAGGAGAAGGATTCGCATACTCGAACAAGTAGCTTTGCTTCGCCTTTAGGTTCTCGAGCAAGTGCTATGGCTGGCAGAAGCAAAACTTTCAAACTTCTCATCGGGGCTCCCTTCTTTTTTTATATATATAAATGAGATTTTCAAGAGGGTGCCCTATGAGAAGATCAAAATCGAGGATGGCATAGATGAGGAAGTATAAGAAACTTTGGTTCCGTTAATTTCCAATGGCATAACCCTAACAATCCCACAAAACTCAAAGATGAGTCCGGATGGACTTCTGAAAAGTTTGTCGGTCGGGACTAGCGGCATATCGCCCTAAAAGGGCTTCCACTGGAATGAAAGTAGTCCCAACTGTGAGGTTGTGTAGGGCTTTCACAGAAGTCCCCTTTAATGAGCAAGACTTGGTTGTGGGAGGTGAAAGAATCTGAATTTCTTCAGAAGAACGTTTCACTTCCAACAAGCAACAACCGTACTTTCGATGACTCCACATTAGGGGAGACTTTCTAAGAAATGTCAGAATTTTGTGCCAAAAAATGTTTCAAAGTTCTGCCATAATCCTCGAATTTTGATAGCGAACTCCGAAGGATAAAACATTCCTTCCTTCGGTGTTCATGGTTCTGGCGAGGGCTCAACTGACGAATCAAAGGGTGGCAAGGGAAAGGATTCGGCTGCTGAGGGCTCTTCAAAACTTGACATGCCCTTGTATGGAGGGGTTTGGGTACGATGACGGGAGAAGCATGCTTCTCTAGGATGTAAACAAGGATTTTCCTCTATTCCGTCATGGTTTTTATGAAAACGGCCCTCCAACTGTTATGTCAAAGCATAGGGCAGCATCTATGTCTAGATCCGAACAAAGGATATGCAAAAGCACATTATCGGATAGAGACAAGTCTAGGTTAGCATGTATAAACATTGTAAACCTGGCCTAGGCTGTACCTATGGACTCCTTCTCGTTTTGCTCAAAGTCGAGGTTTGCCCTTGGTAGAGCGGCGATACGAGACATGGGTAAGAATGCAAGATAAAACTTGATCTCAAGTTCATCCCATTCTCTATTCGCACTTTCTACGGCATCAGTGTACCATTGTTTTGCCTCCCCTTGAGGGAAAACAAAGACAACTTCTACTTAAGAATTTCTTGTGTCATGCCAGGAATACTTAGGCATGAACACAATTCCTTGAATTTTTGCAAGTAGTCAAAAGAATTTTCATTGTCGTGACCAAAGAAGGGTTTTGTCCGAACCATAGCTTTGAATCTTGGGTGGAGTTCATAACTGGATGGAAATTTTGGTTTTGAAAAAAAGAATGTGGTTCAAAGAACTCCCCCTTTGAAGCAGAATGATTTTGAATTTGGAGCTGGCTTCATGGTGAAAGGATCGGATAAAAAGGAATATTTTGTTTTTATAAAAAGAAAAGATAAAAGATTTTTTTGATAAAACTCAAGGATACACGGGTGAACTAGGTTCGGAGATAAATACGACAACCGTTCCCCGGCAACGGCGCTAGAAAGCTTGTTGGCGTTTCTTAGCGTCAGCAGAAAAGTCCGCAAGCGCACGGAAGTACCGTTGTAGCCTTCACCCGGAAGTATTCAGGGTATCATAATTTTCCAAAGGAACGGTCTTTGTACTTAGTCTATTAAACTAGTTTACTCAGAAGAAATGGAAGGGATAGCTTGGGTAAAGAGGTTCTTCTAAGGTCAAATGCATATAAGCGATGGAAACGTCCCCACTACTTGCTTACTTCAGGCCCACTGACGCACCTGGTCTGCCAGGCGATACCTGTCGCACCCAGTTTTGCATAACAAAACCAAGTACACATATATGCATGCCCAGGAAGTCCAAACGCATACATATAATATAAATTGCATAATATCAAAGTAAAGTACTTTATTACATCGAATATTCATTACATTATTCATAAGTCTTGCTCAACAGCAACATTATTACATAGCGGAAACATGACCCAAGCTGCCACAGGGACTACTGACTGGGGGAAAAACATCTAGAAATCCTGGACATCTTCCTGATTCTCCTCAAAACATCCATCTGTTACCCATCCGGGATTTTCATTGAAAGTACAACAAGTGTAAGCGCACCATGCTTAGCAAGTATTACAAAGGGGTTCATGAGGCTCAAAAGGCTTGACTTGATTTGACAGTGGTTCGCAATTTTAAGTTGATCAAGTTTTAATCTTACATCTATTTTTAGTGAGTAATACCCATCCCATAAGTAACATTATAGTTAAATCAACATTTTATCATAACCAATGATCAAGGTAAACCAGAACATAATCAAGAAGGATCCAGGCCGCTCGTGTCCGTGAGCCCAGCTGATATATCAGGTCAGAGAACTCTGCAGAATTTGTACAACTTTACCCGCCGAGTCGTGATTCCCAGATGCCGGGGGTCATGAGCCCCTCTAGACCTCCTCTATGGAAGAATGGCAGGGTTTCACTACGAAACCTTTCACTAGACACCCTAACAAGTTAGTGGACGCGAGGTTTCAATGGCAAGTGTGCACAGACGTATCCCCCTCAAAAACAACAACATCTCCATAAACAAGTGTAAGTGGTCGCAGCACTATACACCAGGCGGGAACACCCGTGACCCCACTCGGCAAACCCCCCTTGCGCCTTTCGGTAACCACTAACAAGCTAGAGACGTACTAGTTATATGATTAAGACCAGAGCCATTTAGTTCTCGGAGTTGTACGAAACCTCCTGGGTGGCCGCTTCAGGATTAAGCCCTAATACCTTGTTACTAAAAAGCCTCATTTTAAATATCATTCCATATATCATCAGTCAAATTATTATCTTATTTTGGTTATGCGCGGCAGCATCTATCCAACATGCAAATACCCATCCCAAAAGGTGACAAGGATATATGGATCAAAACATATAGGGTAGACACTATGGTACTTCAAATTAGACACATGCACATGTATGGATTATAATAGTTCATAGGTAACAAGGAGCCTTCGTAAACACTTGCCTTCCTCAAAGTTTTGTTCCTGGTACTGCTGGTCAGCAAACTGCTCTTCAACAAACTCGGACTGATCACTTTCTAATTGAGATAAAAATCACCATACAAGCATCCAAACCAAGCCATACATGCATACAAATAAGTTTCTATTAGAACAGTACACTAAATAGTATGAACAGAGAGTAAAAAGTGTATAAAACTATTCTACGCATTTCTACGAACACGTGAGCGCAAAAATCACTCAAATCGGATTTAAAACGTGAAAGTTATAAAGAAACAAGTTTAGAATGGCATTCCTGTAAATAACTAGAAGTATTTTTGAATTAAAATAAATAAAAAAAGTGAAATTCAGCGCCACTATGGACGGCGGGTCCTATTATACAAAAAGACAGGGGCTGAAACAAAAGAAAACAGGGCTGAAATTTAATATATTTGAACTAGATTGGAGTACGGTTTGATTTAAGAGAAACCGAGGGGTCTCTGCGCAAAAGTAGCAGAGCTGGTCGGCTCTGTGCCATGCTTGCGTTGACTGGGTGCCACGTGGCGAGCGATGACTGGTGTGGTGCACCACTGTGCTGTGAACCGAGTCCGCGTGGGGATGGACCGAGTCCACGGAACCGTGGCTATGGACCGGTTACACAAAACGAACCGGTATCTAATCGTGGCCGTTCATCCGATATTCAATGGCATAGAGCGAAAGGGGAAAGCTTCCCTTGCCGATGCAACGTGCCTGACGGCGGCGCCATCACCGGCGCGGTCCGAACTCGCCGGAGAAAGTCGTTCCAGTGTTCCAGTGCACCAAAAATGGTACTGTCTACACAAAAGTAATGCACACTCGGTCGCGAACAAGATAGGGTCAACAGAAAGCACGGGAAAACCTGCCGAGAGGGCAGTCCCGTGGCGGCGCCATGGGTGGTGGCCACTGGAGCTCCCGATTGCGGCGACTCAGTGTACTAAAGGTGAAATTGACTGCACGGAGGGATGGAGGGGTATACCGAGAGCTCAACGGGTCGGATTTCGGCAGCCGAGAAGGTTCCAAGTGCTCCGGCGACGTGCGGCGGCGGACTGGACGGAGAAAACCGCCGGTGAGCACGAAATCAGGGCAAGATAGGTTCAGATTGCAAAATTGGAGGGTCCCACGGCTTCATTACCTTCTAGAGGAGCTCTGGAACTCGATCATGACAACGGTGAGGCTCCGAGGGAAGAAATCGATGGCGGCGGCGATCTGCAGAGAGGGAGCACCGCCGGTGAGCATGGAACTCGAGGTATGGGGGATCAAACCGACAATTTTGGGGCACCTACGGTCGCGGCACTTACCCACGAAGCACCAGAGCACACGTATTGCGACGATAGAGCTCTAGACGGCGAACTATGGTGTGGCAGTGTGTGTTCGTGAGTAGAGAGCGAAAGGGAGAGAGTGAGGGCTCCACCTGGGGCATTATAGGCGACTAGGAGCGGTAAACTCAGAAACCGACGGGGTAGTTGTCACCCGTCGTCACTGCGGGCTTGATGGAGGGGCGCTTGATGGCTTTCAAAGCTCGGTCATCAACGAGGAGTGAAGAAGCTCGATGAATGCCGTGCCGGCTTTCCAGGCGCGAGGAAGAAGGGAAGGGAGTCGCTGACGAGCGGGTCCCTGCGCGCAGTGAGTGAGAAAGGAGCACGCGCGTGCGCTGCTTCTGCGGCTGGCAATCGGGCCCGTGTGCGCAGTGAGTGAGAGAGGAGTGTGCGGTGTGGGGGTGGGTTGCCCTCTCGGGCTGCAGAGCAGGCTGCCGAGTAGGCCGACGCCCAGCCGGGCAGGCCGTGCGCCCAGGGGAAGGAAGGGGAAAAGGTGAGCCGGCTCGGGCTCGGGCTGTGAATCGGCCCAAGGCCAGAGAAGAAAGGAGGTGGGGCAGTGGGCTGTGCTGGGCTGGCTAGAGAGTGGAGAGGAAAGACAAAAGGTTTGCTCTTTTTATTTTCACAAGCTTCAAAACCAAATAAATTTTAAATAGGATTTGAAAATGTTTGCACACAATCTTTCCAACACTCAAACAAAAGTGTGCACCAGCATGTATGCATCAAACAAGTTTCTACCTCTAAGTTGGATTTTATTTGTTTAAAAATTTAATATTTGGTCTATGTTTGATGCAAGTATAATTGAATATAGCTAAATTAAATTCCTATTTGCAAGGATATTTTTAGGGTGTTACAATACCAGTATCAGCGCTATTCCGCGTCCGAACATGGGGGGATGCTGGTACGAGTAGACAGGGCTATCACCACCTGCCACCTACCCCTCTGCCCGTGGGCGCGCGCAACATACGAAGGTAGACTCCGACCTAGACACCACATCTACGAAGGCGACCACTACTCTAGCGGCATACAGGAACATCCGTCTCTATCAGGAGTCCTCTTACTAGAGCATCTGTCCAAAGGACGAACGACGATCCCACAAAAAGTAGCTTTATGGAAGTAACATGCTTAATGAATCAAACCAAAGTTGAATACGAACTTCTTACTTCAAGTAGCAAGACGATTGTAGAGGTACAAGTTGGATCGAGAGCCGACAAGCCCGGCACTTCGTCCACCCTGAGGCAGAACTACTTCGACTCCGCTCTTTCTCCAGCTCTTGTCCCTCTCTCACTCCCTATACTAAATTAGCTATAAGCTAATGGAATGGAGCTTGCTCTTCCTCTCTACATTGTGACCTCTTGTGTTGGTGAATCAATTGATAAATAGGTGTAGAGAGGAAGCCTCCTTTTATAGCTTGAGAGGAGGGGGTTCTATGCAAAAGGATCATCCTCACATGGAAAGATCCAAACCGACCTCCAAAGGGTGGTTTTCACTTGCCATCTGTGTTGATCGTAGGTGGGACCATCCTTGGGGAACCGCCCTACACCTGTCAGAAGAAAACTGGGCCCGAGAGGCCCCACCAGGGGTGCGGCCGGTCCCCTGGCTGGGCTATCTGACCACCGCCTTCTGGTGGTCGGTTGCTCCCTGGGCCTGGACCTCTCCCGTGGTTACGGATGGATCCAGTTCGGTGTTGGGGTGGGCTTTCTTGTTGTCCTTGGTTTGCGCCTTTTCTGAATACGCTTCCTGGAAGTGCGCTTTCTTGTGAATTTTATGTATTTCCACGTGTCAGACCTGCATGTCAGATACACAATAAAACTCGTGGAAAGATTAGATAAAAGCCCTACCTTCTATTTATTTTAGTATTAAAATGATGTTGTATTTTAGTTGCTAAGGACCGCCAACAATGGCGACACCAAGTGGCTGCTGCACCAGCAGCAGCTCCGACGTCCACAGCGGCTACAGCTCCAGCACCCACAATAGCTGCAGCAGCTCCGGCACCCACAACAGCTACAGCAGCTCTGGCACCCACAACAGTTGCTGCGCCCTCGGCAGTGGCAGCACATTCTGGCTCCACCTCTACTGTCATACCGGCTGCTCTGCGTTCCTCTAAGGCACCAATTGTTCCTATTCCTCCGATTACTAATGAGCATGGTATGCAAACCAGGGGCAAGTCCGGCATCAGTCAACCGCGACAACTTTTTAACTTGTCTGCGGTTTCTCCAGCTTCAACAGATATCAGCCCACTGCCCAAAACATACCGAGGTGCGCTCTCAGATCCTAATTGGAAGCATGCTATGGAGGAAGAATACGGTGCTCTCCTTGCAAATCAAACATGGGACCTTGTACCACCGCCACCACATGCTAATATTGTTTCTGGCAAATGGCTCTATCGTCACAAGCTCAGTGTTGATGGTTCTTTGGCAAGGTACAAGGCTCGTTGGGTCGTCCGTGGATTTTCTCAGCAGCATGGTCTTGACTATGATGAAACCTTCAGCCCGGTAGTCAAACCTGCAACTATTCGTATGGTGTTATCTTTCGCCATCTCTAATGACTGTCCTATTCATCAATTGGATGTTAAAAATGCTTTTTTACATGGCACTCTCAATGAAACCATCTATTTCCAACAACCTCCTGGGTTTGTTGATCCGTCACGTCCTAATCATGTGTGCAAGCTCAACAAAGCTCTCTATGGCCTTAAATAGGCCCCACGGGCTTGGTACAGTCGCTTTCAAGCGTTCATCACCTCAATTGGTTTCCGGGCTTCTCAATGTGATAACTTGCTATTCATATACACACATGGGGCTGATGTGGCATACCTTCGATTATATGTGGATGACATCATATTGACGGCTTCGTCACAACATTTTCTACATCAAATTATTCACTCCCTGTAGCAGGAATTTGCCATGACAGATCTTGGTAATCTTCATTATTTCTTGGGAGTTTCTGCTCAACGGTCATCCACAGGTCTTTTTCTTTCTCAAGCTAAATATGCTGCTGAAATTTTGGCCAAGGCAAACATGTCTTCATGCAACCCTTGCCAAACTCCGCTTGAGGTTCATTCCAAATTGTCCGCCCAAGGTGGACCGCCTGTTGCCGATCCTACCCTATACCGGTGTCTCGCTGGTGCTTTGCAGTACTTGACTCTCACATGGACAGATATTGCTCATGCAATTCAACAAGTTTGCTTGTATATGCATGACCCCCGGGAGTCTCACTTTGCTCTCCTCAAACGCATTTTGCGGTACATCAAAGGTACCATGGAGTATGGGCTTCCTCTTTCTCGCAGTTAGTCACATGAGTTAGTTCTTTACTCGGATGCGGATTGGGCAGGTTGCCCAGACACCCGTCGCTCCACTTCTAGATATTGTGTGTTTCTTGGTGATAATCTCATATCATGGTCCTCCAAGCGCCAACACACCATCTCGCGATCTAGTGCTGAAGCTGAATACAGGGATGTTGCTAATGCTGTGGCTGAGGCATGCTGGATTCGTCAACTCTTAGGCGAGCTTCGCCGCCCTTTAACACGTGCTACTGTTGTATATTGTGACAACATCAGTGCCCTATATTTGTCCACAAATCCGGTTCATCACCAAAGGACCAAGCATGTGGAGATTGATCTCCATTTTGTTCGGGAGCGAGTGGCCCTTGGAGCTGTTCGTGTTCTTCATGTTCTGACGTCTTTGTAGTATGCTGATATATTCACAAAGGGTTTACCATCCGTTGTTTTCATCAACTTTCGCTCCAGTCTCAACATTCGCACCTCTCCCGGTTGAGACTGTGGGAGGGTATTAGAATACAAAGAGTCTAGAATGTGATAAGTCAAGCCTTAAATGAAGAGTCATGTAATCTCCTATTTAAACTCCTGTTGAGTCGATGGAAAGTGGGAATTCAGTTTCTATCATTATCTATGCCCTTCTCCATCATGGATTCATGGGTATGGCAGTCGACATGGCCTTTCCATGCTATATATAATCAGCCTCAGCAGCGTCGCAGGCGTCATCTCCCACGATGAACCTGTGTCTGTTTGGAAGTTGTGGCTCTCTGCGAAACCTACACGACAACAACATGCCAGTGCCAGGTGCCATTTCATGAGACACACCAATGGGAGGACATCATGGCCGGCCTCAAGCTCACTCCTGCACCACGCCCTATGGTGAGCCCTCCCTTGCCAAAGGCCTATCTCTTGCGGCTGCCTGATTTTCACTACACCATATTCAAACATTACTGTCGGTTCAAAACCTCCCTTCACTGGCGGATTTTGAACCGGCACAACCAACTCGGCAGTGATGAGCTCATGACACCACTGCCGGGTCTGCCAAACCGGCAGTGATAGCTTAACTATCACTGCCGGTTTGCAATGAGAACCGACAGTGATATATTTTTTATAATTTGCATTTTATTAATTGTTTTATTTTTAATTTGAGGGGATGTCTTGGGGGGAGGGGTGAGGTGGGGGAGGTGTTGGCGGTGATGCAATCGAATAATTGGATATCGATGTGGATCTCGACGTCACTACAAACCCATTAATGTCTATAAAACAGAAATTCCAAAATAAAACGTATAAGTAACGAAACAATTAAGAGTCGCATTACAATAGCCTATCCACATGTTCTCTTCCATAGGCCTTCTTGAACTTCTTGTTCTTAGCAATGCAGAATGATTCGTACTTGCTCAATACCTCATCGGTGATAAACTTTGCTAGTTCTTCTTGAATTCCTCTTATCTCGAAATCGACCAACCGGTTGTGACCGTGTTCTTTGCGCTGTAATTGAATCAAGATGATATTCAGATGCAAAAACATAAATCAAAACAATACAAATGGGAAGCCTACGTACCGCTTCATCTCCTTTGTCGGTATTTGCACCAAAGTAGACAAACATAGCCCACATCACATAGAACCCGCATTCGTTGTTCCCCGCCGGTTGGTCTAGGGTCTTGATATCCTCCATATACTTAGCCGTGAATAGTTCACTCCACTTCTTGTGCTTCTTGCTATCGACATTTTTCCAGTCAGGTAAGGCCTTCATTCTGTGTGACATTATAAACAAAGTATCAAGGCCATGGACATCACAATGTCATATGTGATTAGAAAGTAGTGTTGTGATATTGGGTTCACTTACTTATTCAACACATTGACTAGATGGTTCATATGAGAAAGTGGCTTCTTCTTGGAATCCCACACCTCGATATGTGAATTTACAAGACAAATCTCTACGAGGACATAATGGTTGCTGCAATCACGAAGGAAAGTTCATGTTACTAAATGTCATATATATTAAGAGAATGAACACCAAAGTGAGGGCCGAGAACACATACTCGCAGTTGTAGGGTAGGAGTATGTTTGTTTTGTTGTTTTTCAACATCCTTTCAAACTCAATCTTCAAACTTTTTGGCACATAGTCATCTTGAACCCGGCAGCACATGTTTTCTCGTTGACAAATACGGGATCCAAGAAGTCTACATGCATCAGGTGCCTCCGTAGACACATGGGCATACACCTGCATAATAAACACATGATATATTAAAATGCAGATCACGTGCTTTATTATAACGTTGTGAGGGTAGGGTACTTACATAGTCCATAACATCAAAATCTGTACATCGAGCGAGCGCTATTGGAAGAGCTGAAAGAGGACTTCATAATAAACACTATGCAGCTCTTCTTCAGGATGATTAAAAATCAGCCCGGGAGGGATACAGACATCAAAGCCAATGTACTCTCCTTTGGCAGTATCGAGGATGTAATAATCATGGAACTCTCGCAAATATGTTGGCAACTGTTTATACTCTTGTTTGGTGGCGACCAAAGATTTGCCTCTTGAATACTAGTATGCGACAGCTGCTGATTCAAACTATCTTCTTCTGTAATATAACTCCACGGCCTGCTCCATGGATATGCCCATGTTGTTGGCCAAGCTCTATATCTCTAGCAAATGTTGGGTCTGTATTTCTATTTCTCTAGTTTGATTGCTCTCTTTGTTGTTCTGCCTTTTAAATTCTGTATGTTGCAACCATGGAGGGAGACTAGTTATTCGCTTAAAGAAGGAAACAGTTGCTTCCTTGGTTCTTGGATGCTGCTCCACAGTCTTGTCCTTCATCAAAGAAGTAATGCTAGCATCCATCTTCTTCTTCTTGCTTATCTTGGGAGCATTACCAACCGAAGACGATGACCTCTTCTGTTGGGAGGTCGAACCTGATCTTAGAGAACGAGATGGAGGAGGAGAAGGAGCAGGAGTCTTCTTCTTTGGCGATGGGGGAGGGGGAGGTGGAGGAGGAGGAGTCTTCTCTTTTGTCGGTGGAGAAGGAGGAGGAGTCTTCTCCTTTGGCGGTGAAGGAGGTGGAGGAGGAGGAGGAGGAGGAGTCTTCTCCTTTTACCGTGGAGGCAAGGGAGAACTAGGGTCTTCCTGTCCAAACATAGGAGAGTAACCCCTAGGAGGTGGTGATGCCAATGATTCATCGTCAACCTCATCATCTGAAGATGGCTAGTCATCAAGCTTGATGAACGTTTGCGCCAAACCACATGAGTGCCCAAGTTGTGAACAAGACGCAGCCTATCTTCCTCCACTGGGTAATCAATATGTATCTTATTACACTTCTTATCCAAGATCTTATCAATGCTGACCCTGGCATACCCGAGTGGTATTGGCTTGCCATGAATGATGTCATCTCCTCTCGGAAAGGCTTGTCCGACCACAACCTTGTCTTTTGTCCACTGCTGACGGATGTACAACCTAACACTAACAGGTCCAGTGATGTCGTCCACCGGATGATGAGCATTGAGCTCTTCTTCATCAGGCATAGGGGTAGATCCAATAGCTACTGCGACCTTTGAGCACTGGGCTATTCCCTGTCTGGACAAACTGTGGTTGTGTCGAACACATGGATTGCATAGCTGTCATAACTCGTGGATCAACTTGAGCAGCTATTCGGGCTTCCATGCTATGTTCGATTTCCTTTCGCCACCTTTGGAGCTCTTCTTCTCTTTGCAATCTAGCCCTCGCCCGGCTCTTATAGGATGAAGATTCGCCTTCGAAGGCTTTCTCCCAATGAACAATCCTGGCTCCTCTTGTGCGACCGGGGTGCTTCTTGTTCCCAAGAGCTTGGGTGACCATGTCATTTTCTCTATCTGACTTGCGGATTCCTTTATTCACTTTGTCAGTTATTGTTGAAATCCTCTGGAGGAGGTCGGTGATGGTGGGTTCATTCTTAGAAGAAAGCCTCCCGGCACTGTCGTACCGTGCCCCCCTTACGAGAAGGTAGTTGACAGATCTAGGCTGCCAATCGCTTGTCTTGATCCTTACGCCGCTCTGCTCTAGTTTCTGGACATCCGTTTCCTATTCTGGAATCTTCCTGACATAGCCACGTGATCCTAGGTGATGAGGATCCTTTGCCTTCTGTGAGTTTCCTATATTTCTTTCGCTTGCTGCCTCGGCCTCTTCGGATAGCTTGTAAGCCTTGAACTCCTCCCAAAAGTCCCTCTGCTTAGCACATTCCACTCTCTCAAAGTTTGGTTTCCTGTCTTCCTTGACTAACTTATATAAGGTTTCCTTGAAAGTTTTGAACGAACAATCCATGATTTCCTTGGCCTTCTTCTTGACCATAGCCTCATCATAGTTGTTAGGGAAAGTGAAATAACTTTCAGCTTGTTCCAAACTAGCTCCTTCTCACTTTCTGGAACCTTCCAGGGTCATCCTCATGACCAGTCCATTTCTTATACTTGATCGGGATAAAATCTCTGACAAGTGCCCCGATGATACTCTTGTATGGGCCCAAAGCTTTGAGAGGCTCCACGGGCTCCCCTACTTGGTCAAACTCAGAGATATGCCAATGTTTACTTGTCTGAGGAAGCTTTGTTGCTCCACGCTTAGTCCTGTTGCTACCCTCACCACTTGGCTCTTCTATCGTAACCTGCTTCAAAATACGTAATTAAGTACCCATCAAACTTATCTATCGTGGTGGGGTACTTCAGCGTTATTACATATGACCTAAGTTACCTCTTCTCCTTGGTCTAGCCGGAGAAATTGGCTCGGACTCTGGTTTTCATCGTCTTGATTCTAACTGCCACCACCATTAGTTGGATCCTGCGGCTCTCCTGTACTTTGGCAACGCGTGGTGTACTGGCGATGACGAGTCATGTTTGTGACATGCATGTCATCAGTGTTTGTATGGCACATGTATGCATAGTAGAAATACAAGCAAATTTGGTTTTTGATGGATTAATACAAAGTACACATGACACAACTAGTACATGTATTAGAGAAGTGCACTACAAGTACTAATTTAGTAGTCTAAATTAACTTCCAAATACATAAAGCAATGACCAAAGCTTGACATAAAATGATGATATCTTTCCAAGACCAAAAACCAAGGCTCCTGATCTTCATCGCTCTGACAGGTGGCTTATCTTCTATCTTCAATTCATCGCCTTTCCCATGGATTTCACCATAATTGTAGTAGGCAGTCAACGCTTCAGCTTCTGTGTTGTATCTCTTGTGCAAAGCACCTGGGTAGTGATTGACTTGAGCATAGCACTCTTCCTAAGTACGGTACACGCCAGGTATGTGGCCAACATGCACTACATACCAAGCCATTGTTGCCTAAAGACGCATAAAATTAATGCCTTTGCACGGTTGAATAAGCAAATATCGTATATGAAGAGTGTGCTATAAATTTCATAGTACAAATATGGCATAGTAATTAAACCATAGAATCAAATTCCATCTAGAACACTATGAATAAGAGGTATGGCCGCTACTATGTGAACTTTGCAAAGTGGTGTGGAATGTCACACTCCAAGTGAAATGTCCTAACTCAGTAACTAAATTCCAATTCCTCCAAGTGAAAGGATTCTAATTTGGCCCTATTAGTTATATCCAAGTGAAAAGATTCAAATTCCATCTAGTTATTTGCTATTGTTCCTTATAGACATTATATCAAACACCTTACTAGCATGGAGTTAGCAGCTCACTGTGTGTATGGGGGTGGCCAGGATCCCGCGCTCCTGGAAGTCATGGCGCAGCTCCTAACGTCGTGGAGGAACACCAGTTGGCGTCGAAGAAGTAGTACGAGATGGCGCACAGCGGACTGCGTCGACGAAGCTCTTGCAGTGGCGTCGCGCTCCACCTCCCTCCTTGCCGGCGTTGTGGAGGGCAGCGCCACTGCTGTGGATGGCGTCCGGCGTCGAGGAGCACACGGGGAGCGTGGGGCGAGACTGTGCGGGCCTGTGGGCACTTGGACGGGGCTGGAACGGCGGCGCGGGCGCGGCGGAGCTCTGAAAACAATAGAGCGGAAGGTAGACGATGAGTTTGAAATGTTCGGGCGCATGCCAGTTGACTTATATAACCCACCACATCACTGCCGGTTCTAATAAACAACCGGCAGTGATGATGCCTATCACTGCCGGTTGGTGACAGGAACCGGCACATCACTGCCGGTTCGTGACCCGAGCCGGTAGTGATGCTGTGCAGGAATCGAGGGAAACCAACTGTATAAAAAGTGTCCCTTTCCAATCTAGACCGAAGTCACTAGCAGTCCGGTTGGTTGAGACATTGACCTTTGGTCTCGGGGGTCAGGGTTCGAACCAGAGGTTCCCCACAATTTTTTTGAAAGTTACTTTTATTTTCACATCACTGCCGGTTATAGTATACAACCGGCAGTGCTGACCTTATCACTGCAGGCTCTATCACGAAACTGGCAGTGATGTTTAACTTTTTTTAAATTGTAAGACACAATTTAAAATTCATAATAATTCACAGAAAACTTCAAAAAATGTAAAAATGGTGTAATTAAATTTGTGTTGACTATCCCTACAACCTATGTTTAGCTGATGTTTTGATTTGAACAATTTAAATATCTCATTTGTTTGAAAAAGCATGTAAATTGAGTATTTTAAAACATTTTGGGCCCCAAAATGATCTTAAATGAAAAAGTTGTAGACAACAAAGCTGTAGGACTCATCTGGCTCAACAATTTTTATTTTGGCAGTTTGTGCAGTTGAATTTTTTTGAAGACTGTGCATTGTTCATTTCTCTAAAAATTTTCAAATCTCACAATTCAAACAAAATTTAGGCAGCCAGATGGTCTCAATGAAAACTTTTAAATAACAAAGTTGTATAACTCATGAGTGTCTACAACTTTTATTAAAGCCATTTCTCCATTTGAGATTGTTTTATTAGACATGTTTTTTCTCAAGCCAAGCCTATGACCTACCGATTGTTGATGGTGGATAAGCCCTTAAATTCCACACTCTAACACCGTCAATATGCCTCAAATTTAAGGAAGAATAAGCATATCATGAACACATTTTATCAATAACTAGTTTCACTTGTACTCTTAGCTTGTGAATGCAGAGAAGACCAAACAGGCCATGAAACTTCAAGATACGGTGTACAAAATCACATGGAAGAGATTGGAGCTAAAGGTGGGCCTATGCATGGGTCGGCCGACCCATGTATGGGGCCCACAGGGCTCTGGTGACGTGGCACGATCCTCGTGACACTCCACTCATTCCATTCCAACCCTCAGATCAATTTGTGTTTCCATTCAACGGTGGAAGATCAAAGCACATGGATCAAGGGATGAACCAACGTGACAAACACTCAGCAAAAGGTGGAGCCACTCCCTATGACAGATGGGGACACCTTCTAAAAGCCCCTGGCTGGGCCCACCTATCATAGGGAGGTTGGCCGACCCCGCTGGTGCCCAGCCAAGTCGGTTGCCTCCCTACCAACTCCTGCATGTTTTCCAGTGATGGTTTGTCCACGGCCGCTCATCTTGAGGCGGTTCATCCAAGGGAGGAGAATGAAGGAGCACACGGATCGCTGTGGCACCTTTCTACTTCCCCCAATAAATAGAGGCTGTCTCCACCCATTACAAGACAGACAAGAGACACAAGAATCAAGCTAGAGTCAAGTTCCACTCTTTAGTGGTAGTATTAGTCTAGTGTGGGAGTTAGAGTCGAGTCGAGCTACGCTCGGGGTCTCCAGAGTCATCTGCTGGAGAGTCTGGTATAGCTCTTGTACCTTTCCTTCTATAAGACTCTACTTTTATCAATATATTATTTTACTTTACTTTACTGAGTCTTTACTTAGTACTTTACTATTCATTATAGCGTTGTTGTGTCTTATCTTAGCCTATAGTTGACTTATACTAGATTGTGATCCTGTAACCAGCTGTTGTGTGCTATTCGTCGCCTATCATAGGGTGCTCTAGTTGCTTTGTACACAGCTAGAGTAGCGAGAGTTTGTGTAAGCGTGGTGCTTGTATTAAGTCTTGCCTTTGATTGCCGCTTGTCGCACGGATTGTTAGTGGGTACAAGCAGGTGGTGACAGCCCTGTCTAGTCTTAGCATCCCTCCACGTGTTTTAGGTAAGTTTTTAAAAGGTAGGCTCTCATAAGAGCATAGCCGCTTCGGGTAGAGGTTATATCCTCTATTGTCTCGGACTATCCCATTCACACAAGAAGTAAGGTATGCTAATTTGCAATTGATTTAAGGATCTCTCTTTTATCAACATTCCTAGCACCGCTTTCCCTTGGGATAAAATAAATAACGATATCTTGAAATACTCCCGGGTGAAGTGCTACAGCGGTATATTCTATGCGCTTGCGAAATTGTCCAATAGACATAAGAAATACCCCCAGGCATTTTTGACGCCGTTATCAGGGATAGAGTCTAACTCTGTTTCTAGTAGCGACGTTAAGAAATGCCAACAAGCATTTCTGGCGCCGTTGCCGGGGAAAGCATCAGCCTAAGACTATTAATAAAATTGAATCCGGATTCTATTATCAAATTAATTATCAATTAGTGTTAGGGGCTTACCCCTGTCTGTGTTTCTCGTTACCGTGAAGCTAGACAGTGCATGAGTGGTTTTCAATTGCCGTCAAACTTCATTGAAGATCCTGAGCAATTGTTGAGGAGAACTAGACGCTGTCAAGTTCCCCCTCAAAGGTTCATCTCAAACCTGAATCTGTTTAAGGAAAGAGGCTCTGCACTATCAATCAAGGAAGCCATGGCCCAAAAGACCATCTCTGAGTTCTCTGCACCGTCGGCTGATAACATGCCCACCGGTCCGCAGCTCAACTTGGGGGACGCTACTTTTGAGCTAAAGCCAGCGCTTATCAATATGGTGCAAGCCAACCCGTTCTGTAGGAAGCCGCACGAAGATGCTAATGCCCATCTCCAGCACTTCTCGGAAGTATGTGGTACCTTCACTATCAAGAATGTCTCGGCGGATGCCATCAGTCTTTGCCTATTCCCATTGTCACTGCTTGTGAAGGCAAAGCAATGGTTCTATGCCAACAAAGGTGAAGCCACCACTTGGGAGAAGTGTGCAAATGCATTCCTCAAAAATTCTTCCCGATGGGCAAAACCAGCGCCCTTCGTGGAAAGATCTCGAACTTCTAACAGCAAGCTGATGAGATGATTCCCGAAGCATGAGAACATCTCCAGGAGTACATTCATACCTATCCTCATCATGGGATTGAAGAACGGATCCTAACCCAAGGCTTCTACCATGGGCTGAATGGATTAGCCCATAGTCACCTTGATGCTGCTGCCGGAGGAGCATTCCTGCAACACAATGTTTAGGATGCTAAGGACCTCATTGAGAAGATGGTTATCAACCAAGGGTGGAATGAGGAATGCCTCCAGCCCAAGAAGAGGGGTATGCACAACGTTCATGAGGTGGACATGCTCTCAGCTAAAATGGACCTCTTGATGAAAAAGATTGGAGATGGTTCCAAAAAGGAACAAGAGGCCATTCGAACCACTGCCACCGCACGAGCCATTGAAGCCGATCCATGGTACGAGGTATGTGGAGGAGAAGACCATTCAGGCAACAACTGTCTCGAAATGAAGGAGGAAGTGAGCTTCATCAACAACAACAACAATGGATATCGACCCCAGCAACAAGGAGGATGGAACTCGCGCCCCTTCTACCAAGGTAATCAAGGTAATGGCTACAACAATAATTATAATAATTCTTATGGTAACCAACCTTCTCTGAATGATCTTGTCTTAGGCCAATCTAAAGTTAATAATAGCATAAATAAGAAAATGATGGCTAAAGATAAAATTCTTGAAAATCTTGGTGAGAAAATGGATAGCTTTGCCACTACTATGAAAAATCAATTAAGCTTCAATAAAATGCTAGAAACACAATTAATTCAAATAGCAGCAGCTGTCCCATCCTTCGAACAAGGTAAGATTCTAGGGAAACCCGAGGAACCAGTTGAGGGTGTCCGGTTAATTTCTACAAGGTTCGGTAAGCCTCCGCTCAAATCAAATCCGGGTTATCTTCTTGATCCACCGTTCATGACCAAGAAAAGTGACCCCGGCCATCCAACCATCACCTTTGAGATCGGGCCACACACCTTCAACAACGCCTTTTGTGACCTTGGATCTGGAGTCAACATCATGTCCAAGGTAATGTATGAAAATCTGCTAGGGGGACCTTTGTACCCCACTTTTGTTAAATTACAGATGGCCGATCAATCCTTCCGGTTCCCCGAGGGATTGGCAAGGGACATCCTTGTCAAGGTTTAAGACGAGTACATCCTTGCCAATTTCATCATCCTCGATATTTGAGCGGATGACGAAGTCCCCGTCATCCTGGGAAGGCCGTTCCTCAACACCGTTAACGCCATCGTCTATGTGGGATCTGGCCAAATCCACTTCCAACTCACAGGTAAGAGAATTAAATGTTCTTTTAATGGTTATAAATCTATGCAATAGGCATGGAAGAACCTACGGAGGAACAAGCCTCAATACGCACCCCACCGGAAGAATCAACTGCCAAAGGCTAAAAAGGCTGAACTGGTAAGTAAAGCTAAAATGGTAAAGAAGGAGGACTCCGCTGAGTCGCAAGCATCAACTGTCACAGAACCGACCAATTTATACGAGCACAAGTATGACGATCACCAATTTAGTAGCAATCAAGTCACACTTGAGCCAATATAAACCCGGTAGTCCAGAAATCTCGAAGGATTTCTAACATTTTAAACAGAACATACCCCAAGGATCTTACAAATTCAGCAACAACCCATCAAATGATACATAAGTTTACAACTGAATTAAAATATCAGAGTACAACATAGTCTTTTACATAAATGTAACAGTAGCGAAAGTCAACATAGTTTTGAAACAACACAGTTCACATACGAGTACCACCAGTTGACCATGTCACAGCATCTTACAAAAGCTAAAGATGGATAACGACCTTGCCCCAGGTCTAATCTTCTTCGCCCGCAGGGGTGAAGCAGTTCTTGCAATAAGCATAGTAGACTACTCCTTCTGCAATAATGGGAATAAAACCCTAAGTACTCAATTGTATTCAGCTAGACTTACCCGACAGGAAGTAAATAAAAAGACTCTCAAGGATATGTAGGCTTATTTGGTGGAGCTCAAAGGATATCAACATTTTGCATAAAAAGCATTACTACAGTAGTTCCTCAACTTATAAATTTTAGATATGGTTTAGCTTCGATTTCAGTTAAGCTATTAAGCTAAGGTTTGCAGCTATACTAAACATTCACTTGATATTATAGCAAACAATACAACCATATGATTTCCGATATCCACAGATATCAACCTCATCTCACCATAATCAATATGTTCAAGTTGTTAGCCGCTACCTCACCAGAAGATCAGTTCAGTTTCTCACTAACCAGGAGAGATGGCGATTCGAATCGATTGTACCAGCTGGCAAACATGCCAATCACAAACCCTGCCAGCCTGATCAGTGGCTTCTTGGGTCACCGTTAGATCTTTCTGAGTCATATTATATCGCGAGCTTGGCGGAGGCCATATTCTCGGAGACAAACCCACTCATAGGAAGTGCAGGTCCCTGACCTGACTATGGCAAAATGGTGTCTCCGCACATCCTTCCTACATCCAGAATATGTCTATCCATGTGACACCAATTCTCGGCTCAGAAAGAACTACTCGGCTTCGCGGTCAGAACGACTTATCTGGCTAGCTGTGTGACGACATCCTTCAATCTCAACTGATGTCTGGTGGCCTCAGTCCTAGTCAGCCGCAAGCAGCACCGAAGACAGCATGACCTCAACCATATCATGCGGCTCCCTGCTACCTAGCCTTGATTCTCTCATTATCATTGTGGCATGGTGGCACATATAGTCAACCATGTGGAATTCATCCCCATCATCATTAGTCATCACCTATGCTCGCGAAGGACAGGAAATCCCTCGACTTCTACCGGTCTAAGCATGGCTAAGCATAAGATCGAACCCATTCCTTGTCTAGTAATAGTACCAGGATAGTAGACAAGTGTACAAGGTATAAATGCAGCAACGGTATCAATTCAACTCCTATACTTAAGTGCACAATCATACGATTTAATAAAGACCAGTGCATTTATATAAAAAGAGATAGGTGGAGGCTTAGGGATGCTCCGGGGCTTGCCTTTCACAAAGTTAGATGGCTGATGGTCAGTGCACTTTGGCAGTTCAGTTTCCTCCATGGCCTCGGGAGCTTCCGGCACCTCGATCTCCGGGGGCACTCCTTCCTCCGGCGGATCGAATTGCAGCAGTGTAACTCCTCCCGGCGATCCTGTATGCATGATATGCATATATGAGAACTGAGAATGCATATGGAACGCAATATAGAGATGCACAACTTGAGCCATGAGATGCATTAGACAACATGTGAGCATCCAAATAATTTATCAAACATTTACTAAGTGTGTGCATATTTCTTCTCTAAACAACCACACATACTCACCCTTCTTAAGCAAGCTATAGAACAATTTCTCGTCTTGTGTAAGAGGTCTACAACCCTCACTAACAATTAATTTGAATCAAACTTCCCTACCACACCTACCTTCTGACTAATAACCACGAATAAAGCATATAACCAAAGACATTTGACCTAGCTGACCTACACATGAACAAGATCAACCCCAAAGTGTCTAGCAAGGTTATTGAACTAGAACATCTCAGAATTGCATGAAAATTACTTGCTAACAACTCATTAATCGATTAAAAGTAATTAATTTAACCCTAGCTTATAACTGGACCCTTTATTTTCTATGCCCAGAAAATTCTAGAAAAATTACAGTAGATAACACACTCCCATATTAGGCTACTGGCAAAATTTCAAGTCATTTGGATAGATATAACATGCTACACAAAAATGACAAGCAGACAGCCATTTAAGGAATAGAAAATACTTACTACAATGAAAAGTATCAAACAAAAGATTTCCCATATTTCTTAGCTTCTTTATTACAAAACAAGGCTCAGGAAAAATATTCATAACCATAACTTATCTACACTAAGCATGGTGAATTTATAAAAAAGATAGCATGAAAGGCATGTTACACATGACATCATATAAATAATAGTAACCAACTAGCAAACATATTTTTTCCAGATCCTACTACTCTAAACAAGATTAATGCAAGTGGAATCACATTTTTAGCATATCCCTATAATTAGTTATGCATTTATCAATTTTACAAGCATATAACAAATTAATTATAACTGCACAAAAAATTACCACAAAGTCATATTTCATATTTTTCCTATATAGAGCTCAGAAATACAAACCCAACAAAATTTGGTTCACCTCATTTGGACACTTCTAGCTCTAGATATGATTTTTGGAAGATTTTACCAATTTTCTGAAAATTAATTTTCTTAAATCCTTTAAAACGAACTCGGTTCAAAACGCTACACACACCCGGCTCAGTACACCCGAAGCGCACCAGAGCGACTGACCGGTGGGCTCCCCGGTTAAACGGGTCCCACGTGTCAGAGAGAGAGAGAGAGCAGAGCCGCCGGCGCTGACCGACCCTATCTCGCCGGCGGCGAGGTTACCGGCGGCACCGAGGGTACCAACGTGTTCACGGGAACGAGGCGAACCCGAATAACTAACTTTCGAGACCTAACCCGCACTGGAGCTGGCTCGTCGGCGGCAATGGCGGACGGGGGAGGTCCAGCGAAGTCGCGCCGGCCGATTCCGGCCGTTACCGGCAAAACTAAGGCTCGTTCCACGACCCTAGAACCCTAACGGTTCTTTGTGCATGGCTAATTGGACTATTGTGCACGAGAACACGCTAACCGCATGCCTATGGCGACACGGTGGCGAGTGGAACCTCGGCGAGCTCGGGTTCCGACGAACTTAGGGGGCGAACGGCCCAACCAACTCTCTACTCTAGATCTACAGCTAACGGAGACACCTAGACGAGCAAGAGAGAGGGAAGCCGGCCACGGCATTGTGCTCGACGCGGCGAGCAGTGAGCTCGGCGGTGCTCCGGCAATGGCGCGGCGGCGACGAACCCTAGAAGCTTTACCTCTCTATCTCAGACGTTGAGAGTAGGTCGAGGAGGTAGAGCGGAGAAAGACGAAGCTATGGTGGAGGTGGAGCGGTCGGAGACGGTGCGGTGGCGGCTGATTTCACCGCGGAGCTGGCTCGGCGACGATGGCGACAGTGGAGTGGAAAACGGAGAGTAGAGAGGCGAGAGTGAGAGAGAGCGGGTGGAGTGGCCAGGACGACAGAATGGCATGTTGCCTTCGGTCTTTGCAGGCCGGCTGAGGGCAACGACGGCGTACGGCGCCACCTGGCACGATCTTTCTGACGGCGGCCGCGCGGTCGCTGACCGGTGCCGGACTGAATTGGCTTCGATTCAGTTTCAACAAAACCGACTGAAACTCGATTTTGATCGAGCCACAACTCGTGATCTAGGGCGTTTCAGCGAAAATTTCACTAATATGGATCAAAGAGCTACATGAGTAGATCATTTGGTATTAGAACACTTTGAACTGATTCAGCTTGGTTTGAGAGATATGGATCGAAGAACACGGGTACATTGAAACTGAAAACAGTTTTAGACTTAGCAAATTTCAGCAACTCCAAAACAGCCCCAAATCTGCACAATTTCACAATTTTGACCACCTTACACCCATTTTCTTGAGTTGACCCAAAAATAAAGTTTGTTGCTTATAAAATTCTACACAACTTTGATTAAGGGTGCTCTGACATGCAAAGTTTCTAAATTAACTTTCTTATTTGGTCAAACAAAATAGGTTTAGGGGGCTTTCTAGTCAACTATGAGCTAGAGAGGTATTTTGGGGATTTCACCAACATGAACATTGTTCCAAATGTTAACCCAAACATGTTTAAGGCATTTAGAACAGTAAACAAGCATCACATTTGCATGCTAACACATCTATGGCATTGTAAGCATATAAACAAACATATAGCATATAAAGGAATTTAATTCAATTCAAATGGTGATGATGCATGAAATGACATGATCAATGCTTGATGGCATGCAAATACAAATGTGAAAATAGTAACTAACACTAGGGTGTTACATCAACCAAGAAGGAATAGCGGAAGAAAGAGGTGCGATCATCACGGTCCCCATCTCCGGGACCAATCGAAGCACCTGAAGAATGAACCCAAAAAGGAGAGGTCCTGCTCGATAGACCTAAAACATGGAGCTCTTACTGATAAGGTAAATCAGTATTTATCTCATGTTTAATTCCCGCATTTTTACATTGCATCTTCATATTTAAATTTTTGCATAATTTATTTCGACAAAATAATTGATCTTAGATAAATAAAACTTGATTAGAACTTTAGTGCTCGCACTTGAGGTGGTGGGACCACCCAAGGTGGGGTCGACCGACCCCACCATGGCGCCCACCCACCTCTGGTGGTGTTGGCCGAGTATGTTGATTCACATCCTGAATTTTGAGCACCATCTCCTTTTCAATTTGGTCGACCACCTTTGGTCATGATCACTTTCACATGCTCCAAGGAAAATCCAATATCCACTACCATCTAAATTCTGAAAAGTGGTCACTTTGGCATGCATTAGTGCTCCCATGGTCCATGGGAATCATTTCAAAACATGTCTCCACTTTGGTCATACACCTTTCACTTTCATCAAACACTAGATAAGGGAATCTCTAAAAATTTCATCACTTTTGGTCCATCACTAGTCTCTGCTTTGCTGAACAAAGTGAAACACACTGTTTAAAGCTGAAAAGGGGCCTAAACATGGGTCGGCCAACCCATGTTTAAAGCCATGTCAGATCAACTTTGTCAGAAATTAATTGGATTCCCTGTCTAAAGGTGACAGCAGCCCTGCAACCCTCATGGGGGGTCGGCCGACCTGGCCCTAGTGGCCTCGTCGCCAGCCCTTCTCCCCCTATAAATACTACTGCATTGTGTGCTCAATTCCACACCCAAGCCAGCTAAATTGTCTCGAGCACATAATCTCTATTCTCTTCACTAGTTGAGCAAGTTCTTTCTCAAGTGTAGTTGTAGTTAGCCACTCAAAACAAAAAAACCAAAAATATTTTGTAGTAGTAGAAGCTTGTATTTGCTCTCAAGAACATGTTTGTGGAGTATTCCTACCCACAAGAATGGTTTTGTGGAGGTGACCATACCCCGCAAGGACTACTAACATTGGGACAACTGACGCTAACGCTAATCTTTGTTGTCCTAGTGTGTTCTTGTGTGTTCTCATTGCCGTAGGAAGATGAAGAAGTTCTCCTCCGCGTTCAAGAAGGCCAAGTGTGCCGTAGGGAGCTCGTCCCGATGACCCCGCCATGACAAAGAAGAAAGAAGAGAAGCTTCACCAAGAGAAGGCCACAAAGTGCTAGACGTGCCACCCGAGAGAACATTCGACCCTGAGAGCGGTCTCATGATGAACCAAGAAGAGTACCAAAGGTATCTCTCCATTCGACACCGCGGGTTTGAACATACTGGCATCATCTACCCTGTCCTTTTGGACAGCACCGGTATGACCGCAGAATTTCATACGGTGTTTAATAAAATTGGTTGGGGAAGCTTTTGGGAAGTTCCTGAACTTGGTATTAAAAAGCTCACCATGGAATTTCTATGCTCTTTACAAGTCACAGATGATAATGTTCACTTTCGCATGTTTAATGTTGACACTTGTTAACGTCTAAATTTTATTATCAATTATCCCTGCATTACATATGAATATCTAGTAGAATAGGGTTACTACTAATAAATTCCACGAGTTTTGGTGAATTGTATATTTTCCAGCGGATTATCCAGAGAAGCTTAAAGGAGGGATTTAAGTGTTTAATTACCACGAAACTTGAATGCCAAGGCAATATACGTCATCAACACGCTAGAAGTCTTTGGAAGCCACCCGAAGCAACCGGGGCCCCACCTTTCAGGTGGTAGGGCCGACCGGCCCAAGGGGGCCGGGCGGCGCCCCCCTAGGGTTTCTGCCCATCATCTTCTGGAGTCTTCTTCTACCGTCCTTGAAGAGTCATCTCGGCCCTTGGTTAAGTCGGTTTAATCTTACGGCACGTATTCATCCCACCGGGCTATAAATAAAGGGCCAGAGCCCCCTAGAGGAGGCCAGATCAAGAGCTAAAGAGCCTGAAGCATTAGATAGATATCCATTAGATCTAGGCTAGCAATCAAGAAAGATATTAGAGAGATAGAGTAGATGAGTAGAGATTCGGAGGAGTCCCGGCCTGTCAGAGCTTCTTCGTAGCTATATTCGTCTGGATTCAGCTCCCTTGCCCAGAGCTACATTCTGAGGTACTTTTGTATTCAACATTTTGATTCAAGTAAGCATTTCTTCTTATTCGTTCTTAAGTTTGCAACTCATATTGAGTGCCTTGATCTTGGTAGCTCCTAGGTTGAAGTAGTAATCCGTAGTGTAGACGTGGTGTCTAGGCTATAGTTACTTGTGAATGTCCCCTGATTAGCCGAATAGTGGTAGATCGCGTAGGTGAAAGCTACGTTGAGTCCTTTGTAGTCCACTTCCCGTTGATAGGATCGATAGGTGTATAAGTGATCGGTAGGAGAGAACTCTGTTTTCTGCTCTTATTAGGGTCACTGCCCAACTAGAACGATATTATTCAAAACTTACCGGTTGTTAGGACTAGATAGTCACTAGCTATTTCCTCATTCTTGATATTCTCTGGATTGATTGTGTTATTGGGTTAAAAATCAATAGACTTTGTCAGTATCACCTACTGTTCCTTTGGATTCGATATTAAAACCGGGATTGTCTGGTGAAGTACTACATCGGTATTCTATCTGTGCGCTTGCGGATACTTTGATAATAATAATAATATTTAATAGAGTGCAGTTAATTTATACCAACATTTAATCAAGATTATAATTTGACTTGGGGAGTTTTTAGTGTGGCTCTTGGTTTTGATAACAACTGTTAGCTAGATTTAATCAGTGCCACAAGAAGATTTGTTAAAGCTGATTTTTGGAAAGCCATTTCTGCATCCGATGATTGCTCTGATCCAAATCCTGATGAAATTCATAATCCTACTCTGCGCTTTCTTCACTATTGGATGGCTATAACTATTTTTCCTGGCTATAATGTGCAAGTTGTATACAATGATGAGCTAAGATTGTTGTATGCCATAACTAATAAAATAAAAGTTTCACCTGCTAAGATTTTAGCCCGCTTTTGGCTTGGTGTGTTCCATAGAGAAGAACCTATATTCTTTACTTCTTTTATCACTCGTATTGCTGAAACAATGGATCTATTAAATGGAACACATTACTTTGAATACATTGCCTCTTCTCGGGATATTATAACCGAAGATTTCTTCATAAGTGCTCAAGTCTTAAAGAGAAGTCCGACAGGTGGCCTTAAAATGATTTATCGTGGCCATACAACTGAGGTCCCTCTCCCATGTGAGAGACGTCGGTTGTATGCGCTTTGCACACTAACCATTAAACTGGACCGAGAGGCAAGAAGCCAACATGTTGTAGGAACAAGCAGGACGACTAGAAGCAGGTCACAGACCGTTCAAATTGAGCAAGGCGGTACCTCACAAGCTGTAGGGGGGAAATGAAGAAGAGGGTGATGAGACGAGTTCTATGGACATTTCAGGGTCCATGGAAAGGTCTCCACAGCCCACTCCAAGAGTGCGCACTCCCCGCCCATCCACACGGGCGAGGGGACGTCGGAATCAAAGGATGGAAGTAGATCAACTCATCGACGACATGGGCGCAATGCAGGTTGAGCAAGACGCAGCTCTGAACATGGCACAACAAAACGTCCAACTTTTGCAAGCCATACAAGATGAAGAAGCATAGCGTTGGGCGGGATGGTTCCAATACTATCCACCGCCACAGTGAGCAAAAGCCAAGCTTGGGGGACATCCTCCCCCACTAAGGTAAGTATTCTATCCCAACTTATTATTTTAAGTTATTGCATTTAAAAAATAATAATAATAAAAAATATATTTCCCTTACTCCCATATGTTTCATTAATGTTTATCTTCCTCATGGAAATGATGAATAGTTGCTCTGTCAATGTTTCTTTAATGCCTAGTTTACAACCTAGTATTTCTTTGAGTATGGGTCACTTGGCTCATTTAAAATCATCATGAACCTGAAAACTTTGTGGGATGCAAGTGCTAGAACTAAGCCTAAATTATTGTGAGATATGATATAGTGAGATAAGAGCAGCTATAATATTGTTCTAACCATGCATGATTACTGGAGATTTATTTCTTAAAACAATCAAAACCTTATTGATTCCTCAATGGTAATAAATTCCTACCACAGGCCATATATGCTACACATGTTTCAAACCCTTCCACATAAGCTATTTACTTTGTATTGAGTTTTGTCAAGTCTTGTTGATCCTTATTGAGAGACTTATCATGCGCCCAAGATCAAGATCACGTACACACCACACATATATGCTGCTTCTACACTGCAAGTACGCAATAACATGCCCTTTATTTCCACCAAATAAATGCTCCATGTGTTAAAGTCATAAAATATCTCTCTTAGTAATTTGGTAGAAGAGATAGAAGGCTATGCAAAATGAAAAGAAAAAGAAAGAAAGATGGACATATGGAAGTCCATAGAAAAAAATATGAGCAAAGTCTAGGCTCATGAATAAAAGAGAGGAAAAATGATAGCCATGTCTCAAAAATTTATTAGAGAGAGATACGATTCCAAATAGAGGAGCATTATAGTCCATTTTTTCCACGCACATCTTGATCTAAGAGCATGACACTTCTCTTTTTGGATCCAAGCTTTGACTCTATAATATATGCAAAGTAAGTATGCTATATCCTTCCATTACTACTTTAAGGTCCACATAAGCCATTTTTAGAGTAGGATAACAAAGAGAAAGCAACATTTACTATGTGCCTTGGTAAGAAATCATACACCATTTGAGCGACATGAGAGAACCATATGAGGAACATTAAGTTTTCTTTTGAAACACATTGCTAAAACCTCCAGTATGAAACCTGCAAAGAATGAGAAAGTTAGTGCTCTAGTCAAACTGTTCTGTCTCTCAACCACCTAAGGCAAAAGAAAAGCCATTAGCCCCAAAAGACTAAGGTAATATGGATGAATTTTCATGGCTAATTTTTCCATTCAAAAGAGAAGTATTTTGTTGTACACATAGTATTATTGAAATATGAACATTGTAGTAACTCCTGATCCACCGAGGCTAAGTTTAATTATTTGCTCAGGATGAGCAAAGGTTAAGCTTGGGGGATCTTGTTGACGGTGGATAAGCCCTTAAATTCCAAACTCTAACACCGTCAACATGCCTCAGATTCAAGGAAGAATAAACATATCATGAACATATTTTATCAATAACTAGTTCCACTTGTACTCTTAGCTTGTGAATGCAAAGAAGACCAAACAAGCCATGAAACTTCAAGACACGGTGTACAAAATCACATGGAAGAGATTGGAGCTCAAGGTGGGCCCATGCATGGGTCGGCCGACCCATGTATGGGACCCACAGGGCTCTGGTGACGTGGCACGATCCTCGTGACACTCCACTCAGTCCATTCCAACCCTCAGATCAACTTGTGTTTCCATTCAACGGTGGAAGATCAAACCACATGGATCAAGGGATGAACCAACGTGACAAACACTAAGCAAAAGGTGGAGCCACTCCCTATGACAGATAGGGACACCTTCCAGAAGCCCCTGGCTGGGCCCACCTGTCATAGGGTGTCGGCCGACCCCCCTGGTGCCCAGCCAGGTCGGTTGCCTCCCCACCAACTCCTGCATGTTTCCCACGTGATGGTTTGTCCACGGCTGTCCATCTTGAGGCGGTTCATCCAAGGAAGGAGAATGGAGGAGCACATGGATCGCTGACGTGGCACCACTCCACGTCCCCCTATAAATAGAGGCTGCCCCCACCCATTACAGGACACACAAGAGAAACAAGAATCAAGCTAGAGTCAAGTTCCACTCTTTAGTAGTAGTATTAGTCTAGTGTGGGAGTTAGAGTTGAGTCGAGCTACGCTCGGGGTCTCCAGAGTCATCTGCTGGAGAGTCTGGTATAGCTCTTGTACCTTTCCTTCTGTAAGACTCTACTTTTATCAATATATTATCTTTACTTTACTTTACTGAGTCTTTACTTAGTACTTTACTATTCATTATAGTATTGTTGTGTCTTATTTTAGCCTATAGTTGACTTATGCTAGATTCTGATCCTGTAACCAGTAGTTGTGTGCTATTCATCGCCTGTCATAGGGTGCTCTAGTTGCTTTGTACGCAGCTAGAGTAGTGAGAGTTAGTGTAAGCGTGGTGCTTATACTAAGTCTTAGCTTTGATTGCCTCTTGTCGCACGGATTGTTAGTGGGTACTAGCAGGTGGTGACAGCCCCGTCTAGTCTTAGCATCCCTCCACGTGTTTTAGGCAAGTTCTTAAAAGGTAGGCTCCCATAAGAGCATAGCCACTTCGAGTAGAAGTTATATCCTCTATTGTCTCAGACTATCCCCTTCACACAAGGAATAAGGTAGCAGTCTGGTTAATTCATCTATCTGTTAAGGTTAAGTTCACAGGAGTAAAGTAAGAGTCATAGGAGTCTTAAACTCACTCGTTGTCCTTCCACCTAGCTGTACTTTACTAGTTATCTTTAGTTATCCTAAACCTTATCTTGTCTCTGTGTTATTACCCTTTCCTCTATATATCGATTTACCCCCCTATCACTAGTTGGTTGCCAATTTGCAATTGACTTAAGGATCTCTCTTTTATTAACATTCCTAGCACCATTTTCCCTTGGGATAAAATAAATAACGATATCTTGGAATACTCCCGGGTGAAGTGCTACAGCGGTATATTCTATGCGCTTATGGAATTATCCAATAGACATAAGAAATACCCCCAGGCATTTCTGACGCCGTTATCAGGGATAGAGTCCAACTCTGTTTCTAGTTGCGACGTTATGAAACGCCAACACTGGTGTGCTTACTTTGTAGTAACTGCTTGTGCTGATCAATGTATGCCATCACACCGTCAGCCTGCTGGAGGACGGCGAAGTGTGCCTGTCTGAAAGAAACGACTTCGTTGATTGTGATAGCTTTCTCACCTATCGTTCATTTGCCCCCTAGTCTTCCCTCGTGACGAGATACTGGAACTCCGACATGATTGATGTCTAGATAATATGTGCAGAACTCAATGGCCTCCTGCGTTGTCCATCCTTCTACGATGCTCCCTTCTAGTCTGAATCTATTCCTAACATACTGCCTAAAAACTTTCATCAACCTCTCGAAAGGAAACATCTGATGTAGGTACATTGGGCCAAGGGCTTTAATTTGGTCAACAAGATGAACAAGTAAATGCACTGATACATCGAAGTAAGTCACTGGGAAATGCATCTCAAGCCTGCATAGAATTTCAGCTATCTCCTGCTTCAGCTAGTCTAGCTTGGCCCCGTCAATGACCTTTTCAGAAATCGCGTTGAAGAACGAACACAACTTTATGATTGGGGCGTGTACCTTATCAGGGAGGATACCTCTCAGGGCAACTGGGAGCAGCTGAGTCATAATTACATGACAGTCATAAGCCTTCATACAACCATAGTTAAACTTAAGTTCTCTCATGTTAACTAACCTCTTCGGGTTCGCACAGTACCCAGTCGGCACTTTGAGATCATTGAAGAAAGAAATAAGCATGTCCTTTTCTTCCTTTTTCAGTGTCCATGATGCCACCGGAAGTTTCAAGTGGCCATCCTCAAGAGTTATTGGGTGCAACTCCTTCCTGAGGCCCAGGTGTTGCATGTCCAAGCGTGTCGCGAGAGAATCCTTCGTTGTTTCCCCGGTGTTCATCAACGTGTTAAGAGTGTTACCGCACACATTTTTAGTTATGTGCATTGGATCAAGACAGTGACGTACACTCAAAAGTGGCCAGTAAGGTTGTTTCCAGAAGATTGACTTTTTCTTCTAGATACTATCAGCAGGCGCTGGTACTGCCCCTTCCCCCTTTCCAAGGACTACATCTGTGAGTTTGCTTACTTGTTTAAGTATCTGTTTGCCGTCACGATACTTTGAGGGTCCACGTTTCTCAATAGTTCCATTGAAATCTTTTCTATTCCTGCGGTAAGGGTGATGCTTTCGTAGGAACCTACGGTGTCCCATATAGACCATCTTCTTATTTTCTAGTAGATGTATAGCATCGGTCTCGTCCAAGCACTCGACACACCCAGTGTATCCTTTTGTCTTCTCACCAGACAAGCAACCTCGCCCTGGTAGGTCGGTGATAGTAGCAATGAGTATAGCCTTTATCGTGACATGTTCTTTTTTGTACTCATCCTAAACATCCTTCACACCCATCTCCCACATCTGTAGAAGTTCATCGATCACTGGTTCTAGAAGCATATCGATATCATTGTCAGGTTGTTTTGGGCCTTGGATTACTAGTGGCATCTGGATGTATGACCGTTTCATACAAAGTCAAGGTGGAAGGTTATATATACATAGCGTCACTGGCCAAGTGCTATGATTGCTTCTAACCTGGTCAAACGGATTCATCCCATTTATGCTCAAACCTAACCAAATATGCCTTATCTCTCCACCGATGTTCTTATAGAACATAGTGTTGATAGTCCTCCAGTCCAACCCATCGGCGGAATGCCTCAACATTGTATCTTTCTTCCGCTCTTCGCCATGCCAGCGCAACAGCTTCGCTGACTTTGTATTTGCAAACAACCTATGCACTCGCGGAGCTATAGGAAAATACCATACGACCTTTACGGGCCCTCCTCTGGTCTTGCTACCCTCATTTGATGACCCTTGCTTGTATCAGGGAGCTTTACACTTGGGACACGTGTCCAAGACTTTGTATTTTTCTCCACGGTACAATATGCAATCATTGGAACAAGCGTGGATTTTCTTAACCTCGAGGCCGATTGGGTAAATCATTTGCTTGGCCAGATAAGTATTTTCTGGTAACTCGTTACCCTTTGGGAACAGTTTCTGTATTATACCTAACAAGTTATCAAAGGCTTTCTCACTCAATCCATTCATTGATTTGAACTCTAAATCATGATGTTGGCTTCCAGTTTACTTATTGGACAGGTCGGATACAATGATGTTTTTGCATCCTTTCTCATGATCTCTAGTTTTTTCAACTGTGTAGCACTAAGGAATCGGCCCTGCACATCATGCAGGAACTGAGAAATGCCATCGTTTTCCTCTGTGTCGTCAGCTAGCGTATTGCTAAACATATTGTTATTGGTAGGCACAGGTTCTGTCTAATCATCATTAGGCAGAAACTCGTTTAGGGATATGCTAGGCATGGGAACATCATCATTGTTTCCTTGTGCACCATTTTCACCAACCTCCCCATGCAAAGTCCAAATCATGTAGTCTCTCATGAACCCCCTGGTAATGAAGTGCAATCGTATATGCTCCACATCGCCCCATTTTCTCGTATTCTTGCAATCTTTCCATGGGCAGAATAGAGGCTACGAGTCCCCAGCATTGGCTCTGGCGAACTTAATGAAATCATCGATGCCCGTCAAGTACCGTCAGCCTGTACATGACAGATCGTACATCCACCTTCGATCCATGCCTGCAAAGGAAAAATGGGTAGGGCAGAGAAAACATAGGAAAGTTTTAATAAGCCTTTCTCAACCTTATTATTTGAAGCACAGAACCTTAATGTATTCTTCGAAAAAATTTGAAATTGTTTGCCCTATAAAAATTCAAATCGGTCGCGCTATAAAATTGAAATAGATAGCCAATACAAAATAATTGGTGTACAACATGCCGGGTAAAAATGGATTAAAAAAACATAAGAAAAATTGAGGCTCCATCATAAACAACATTAATTGCACAAAAAATTCTAAAAACAATAATGTAGCTGCAAACAATGGTTGCCACATAAATTATAATTGCCAAAAACAATTACTCTACAACATGCCACATAAAAATAAAATGAAAGAACAAATTATAAAATGCAACCCCTCTTCTTAATTATGAACAATAATATAGCTTCAATTGAAATTAAAGGTGGCAATGATTTTAACTAACATTTTAAATAGTGGATTTACCACAACCTTGATGCCTTCTTCAAGATCCAACCCAAATGTACTCTCTAAAATGGAGAAAGTAAACAACTACAATAAGAATCAATCTCTAAACACAAAAGTAATGTAAATCTATAAATCCAAAGAAATGTGCTTGTTACTAACCATAAGCTAAAAGATCTTCACTATGCTTGAGCTTCCAAGAGTTTCTTTGAGCAATTCGATGAAGAGCAGCCGCAACAATGGAGATCATGGGAAAGAGCAGCCACAACAATGGAGAGGAAGAGCAGCCGCGCACTGTTCTGTTCCGTTGGGACAGAGGAGGAGGGAGGGAGCGCGAGCTCGAGTTTATATACTGTACCAGTATCACTGCCGGTTCCAGCCACGAATCGGCAGTAACTCAAGGTATCACTGCAGGTTGGACCCTGGCCTAATCATTTGGGCTTTAAACTGGCCCATCACTGTCGCCCCAAAATAAACCTGCAGCGATAGGCCGACAGTGATGTTTGAATCTTTAGTAGTGTTTCGTGCTGCATCTGTTGCAGGAACATACAGACGAGAGCATCACCGGTCACCACCGTCCACGACAACACGACCACCATCTCTCACCTCACACACACATCGTGTTGGATGCGAGAGGCCTTCATCATCCATATTACTCTTCGTATTTTTTTTTCTCCTTCCCATTGCTTCTTTGTTCAATCCAAAGGCATTGCATCCTGATAGCATGTTCCTATGAAGATTGATTGGTCAGGAGAAATCAATATACAATGGGATGACTACAATCTTCACGCGATCAAGTCAGCTGAAAGAAATGATGTCACCGACCATCATACATATATCATTAGATATTTCCATCTTATTAGCAATAGTGTTTGTATTCTCTTTCATTTGTCCATACATTGTGCATGTTTCTAGACAAATATCCCGTGGCAACGCGCGGGGTATTTATCTAGTTAGCATAAATAGAGCCCACCTCACCCATCTCTCTCTCACCGTACGCAGCATGTACTAAAAAAAGTTATAACTAATAAACCAAACATCCAAATGAAATTCCTATTGCATCATCGTGTTTTTTGCAATAAATCCTTAAGAACAAGATATTACATGGATATATTTAGATAAATTCTTATTAAGAATATTTATCTTGTGAGAATAGAATATTTTCTTTTATCGAGCAAAGAATTCTCAGTGGATAAGAATAGTATGATTTTAGGTTCATGAAAATGATATTACAATATACATAAAAAACAAATATACAACATAAATAAAAAATAATAAAATCTAAAACAAAGCAAAAGGAACAAAATAAATAAAAACACGTAATAGAGAAAATTTTAAAAAAGAACATTACATGGTTAGTTTCCAAATATCCTAAATACACTATAGAACATGACATGTATAATAAGCGAACATCACAAAATACATTATAGAAGCATACATATTACGTGAATATCACGAAATATAACGCATAACATCAAAACTATATAGTATGTGAACGTCACAACATACATCATAAGACATTATAAAATATATCATAGAGTATCACATGTATACTATGTGAACATAAAAAACTAATTATATAAAAACAATTAAATAAAAAATGAAAAGATTTTTTATTTATAAATAATAACAGAACATCTCAAGAACATAAAAAACATATCAGAACATCACATATATAAAACATGAACATCACAAGAAAAATATAGAATTATCACATGGATAGTACTTGAACATAAAAAAATAACAAAACATAACATTATATACTGCACAAACATCAAAAAATAGAAATATCATGCCCTACACTAAAACTTTGCAATAGAAATATTTCATGTCTGGGCCACTAACTTCATGGGGCCGCTCCAAAAGTCCTAAGATTACGAGTACATCCTCGTAGTGGTTGACTATGTGTCAAAGTGGGTGGAAGCACTGCCATGTAGAGCTGAAGACGTTCCATGAAGTATTGTTCCCTCAACAAAGGATGGTGATAAGCGATGGGGATCTCACTTCATCGACTGAACACTCAGAGCATTCCTGAGAGAACATGGAGCCAAGTACAACGTCGCCACCCCTTACCGCCCTCAGACAAGCGGTCAAGTTGAAACATCAAACAAACAAACAAAAATATCCTACAGAAGACAGTCAATGAGATGGGAAAATGATGGAAGAACAAACTTTCTAATACACTATGGGCATACATGACAACTTAAAGAACCCCCGGTGGCATGTCAGTGTTCCAACTTGTCTATGAAAAGCTGTCATGCCAGTGGACCTTGAGCATCGTGCTCACTGGGCAATCAAAAGTTGGAACATGGACGTAAAACTAGCAGGCAAGAACAGACAAAAACAAATAGTCATGGTAGAAGAATGGCGAGAGATCTACCATAGTACCAAGATTTTACAAGGAGGGAACCAAAAGATGGCACTACCACCAAATAAAGTTAAAGAATTCAAGCAAGGTGATAAAGTCAAGCTTTTCAGTGAGGGAAACTACGCAGTAAATGGAACGGACCATACATCGTCATCAAAATTAAACCTCGCCGCACGATCACAATCCAGGATGATGGTGGTAATATTTTTAAAGTCAATAGTCAACGCTTAAAAGTTTTCCTATAACCTGTTTCGTTCGGTTGGTTTTCACGGTCTTGACCTGCGGACAGTCCTCATTCAGACCTCGGACAGTCCGTAGGCCAGCTTGCAGACGCGTACAGAATCATTATCTCTCTATCGATTCTAGGAGTTTCGAACTGCAGAGAGTCCAGCGCAGCACCCCGGACAGTTTGCTGTTCTCCGTTCTTCTCCGGTCTCCTTGATCCGTCATGTGCTTGGCTTCGGTTGTTTCTTGAGAGCTCCGCTGTGTCTCAGTCATCACGAGAGCTACCCATCCACCTAGTTGGCTCGTGGATTGCTTGTTGTCTCCAGTGTTTGCTTCCTGAGGAAGAATTTAGGATAGTGGACAAAACTATCGAAAAAAAAATTTACGGCACACATTCACCCCCCCCCCCCCCCCCCCCGCCCCGATCGGTGGTCACCGGTTTCGGCCCTTCAGGCTGCGCTGTCCAATTCTCTCGGATCTACATGCAAAAACTCCATGTACTGCAAGCAAGGTCTGCCCGTCCATGAATGAATCAGATAAAAAGCGGTACAAGGAAATACCTGTTGGTATGCAAGGCAGACATTTCGTTCATATTGAGAACTTTTACAATGGTTGGACAGGCGAGGGAAGGCGATTGGTGAGTCTATGGTCGGTGGGCCCAGAACATGAGAAGCAATGACAGGCGATTAGGAGAAAGGCGATGAGAGGTGATTAGTGTGTCTGTGGTCAGTGGGTCCATATGCGTCCCGTCGCCTCCCATCGCCTCCGAAATTAAGATGATTAGGATGCCTAAATATAGGCGTGGCAATTCTTTTTTCGTTTTTTTTTAATAGAGGGTAGAAGGGTACATACACATATGCAAAAGGAGTAATATAGTTAGGGTGAATAATTGAAGTTTTATTTCTAGGGTTTCATTCGAGCTCGAGGTGGACAGATTCCATTCGCTTCCCGTCGATTTCGCACCAGAAGCGAAGCCGGAGGTGGAGATCTCGAGAAAGCTGTAGGCGGAGAGGACGAAGAGGTTCGATCCGTGGCCAGTCTTCTACCGCCGGGAGTGGAGGCGCAACTGGCCCTTCCTCACGGGTTCGCCATCACCGGATTCCTCATCTCCAAGATGACGGCCAACTTCACTAGTGATTTGAACTTTCAACCTCATCGTTAAAGGACAGTGGAATCTTCTGACACGAACGGCCCTGACTTGACATACGTACATCTCTGCACTCCAACTTCTCTTGGTAGCTATTCAGTCATCCATTGTCACTTCTCTCAGAGTTGCACAGAACTAGAAAATGTTTACCCTCTTTCAGATTTCCTAACATTTCCTAACGGAACATGTCCATCACCATTTTACTTAACCGACACCAAGATCATTGTGGTCTTTTAGTTTATGTTCCTATATTATGGCCAGCGGGATAGTGGAGGGGTGTTAGAGATTGAAACACTCTATACAAGGACCCTATTACCCTTCCATGAATTAAACCAATAGAAAAAATTATTTTGTTAAGGCGATTGAAAGCGATAGCAAGCAATTCCAACCATTGTAAAGGGTCTCGTTAAATAAATTAGCCTGGCTGGTTCTAGCACCCCAGTTAGAGAAGGGGTCGAATTATAGATCGCAATGCAAATAAAACTGTGAGCACGTAAAAGGATTCAGCTTCAAACTCTTGTTCTTATATAGGTAATGTGAAATTCTGATTGCACACTAGTGAGATTTTAGAGATAGTTGGAACAAGGCATCGCTGAAACAGACACATTGTACATCAACGGACTTGGCACTTCCCTCCATATTTTCTATGCACATTTGACGCTTATCGACCGGCGTCACCAGTCAGAGATAGTGACCCATGTACTCAGCTCCAACAATTTTGGATGGCTCTATGATCGCTACGTGGCTGCTAACCAACAACAATCCGGCCGGCCTCTTGTGCTGAGTGGTCCTCTCGAGTTGCGTCGTAGATTAGAATAGCACAGACATGCATTTGGGAGCTTCCTTACTCTTGTTGCCTCGGTCTGGCCAAACCAGCATTCTCTGAACTTGATTTTTTAGAAAAGCGAATATATTAATATCTCAGCTTCTGCATCGATCGATGCATATGGCTGTTCAATCAAAACAGTACTCCAAAAGAGGAACAGTTTAAGGAACCTCAAACACAAAGTTTTGCGACATCACTACACTCAAACAATGAAAAGATAGCCGAAGAACTAGATAGCAATTCTATTGCTAAATCTCCAGCCGTGTGTAGCAAAGACTTCCATCGCAGCTGTCTCAATATTCCTGCAACCCGTCCGTATCATGTGGCAAGTATCTTCCGTCTGAAGAAGTGACCAAAACCTGATCCAATAAGTGGCTCTGAATAAAACCTGCAGATATGAAGGTAATGTGGTTTTGTGAAAAACAACATCATTGCGGGTCAGCCAAAGTGACCAGCAAATTGCGGCAGCGCCCACTAACACTTGGAATCTTAACCGTTTGTTTACACTTTGAATCTCTGAACTTGATAGTACTAGTGAAACAGCATTATTTCTTATTTGGCCCTTTGTAATGTCGTCGTTGTTTGTGTCCTACAACGTCACAACCGGTTGCAATATTTTCCATCGATCACGCGATGTTCTTGCCGCGTTGTGGGTTCTTTGCAACCTCTTAGGCATGCTAGTCCCTGCTGATGTGTGATCCGGAACCCTTCTGGTAAGTAAAACGGTAAAAGCAAATGAGGAATGTAATGTGAGCCCAATTGGTAGTGGCTTTATTACCTCATTGCGAGTGTCCATGCAGAGCAAGCAACACAAGATTCGACTCGCTCTGTCCTGAAATATAAAGAATTGAGTTTTGTACTAAGTCAAACTATAACTAGCTTTGATCGAGTATATATAATAAAGTAATGAGATTTATGATAACAAATAAGTATGATTATAAGCTTTTCATTGTCAAACTTAAGATGCTTTGACTCTTAAAAAAGTTGGAACGATTTATAATTTGGAATTGAGGGAGTAGTTGCTATTGGCAGTTGTGCTGTCCGGTGAGCCATAAGGGTGGTGATTTCTTTGAGGATTGCATCTAGCTACCTCATATACTCAGATTTGTGGTAATAGGTGGTAATAGTAGTAAAGGATCTCACGCTCATCCAGTGACGTGACACTCTCCTTGTCGTTGGATTGTGGGGAGATGGCCAGCTGTCCAATTCTCTCAATTCTATTTACAAAAGAATCCCATATATCGCTGCACGAGTGCACGGTCTGCCCGTCCATGAATCAGATAAGAAACAGTAGCGGGAGATACTAGTTGGTATGCAATAATGCAACCAGACATTTTTGTTTATATTAGTTAATTAAATTTGCCTGGCTGGCTCTAGCACATCAGTTAGAAAAGGGGTCGAATTACAGATGGCAAATAAAAAATTCAACCCACGGAGGGTAAGACAGCCCCAGGCATTGTGATTCGAAGAAAACCTTTTCAAGCAGGTCGAGAAAACCTTTGAATCCTTGCCACTTCCCTTCATATTTTCTCTCCACATTGGAGTTAGCACTTCCCTCGCTTTCAAGTTTCTCAGTGAGTTTCGCTTGAGTCGTTGGTTTTCGTTGTGGTGAGTGTCCTGCTGTGTTCTCTAGAAATACCGAAGGGCATTCAATCACTAGTTGGCTCGAGGCCATCTCACTTATGAGATTGATGTTTTTGGAGGATTGTTTGGAACAACGACCATTTCAGATTACATTTTGATTGGCTCTCATTCACCTCCCCTCAGGTCACCTTTCTTATTAGTCCTTCAGGATTGCATCGATCGAGCTATCTCATTTACTCAGAGATTTGTGGTAATAGTAGTAAAGGATATCTCACACACTCATCAAGTGACGTGACACTCCCTGTCGTTGGTGGTTGGATTGTAGGGACATGGCGGCGCTGTCCAATTCTCTCAGTTCTGTTTGCAAAAATCCCATGTGTATGATGTCGTTGTCGCTGCACGGTATGCCCGTCCATGAATGAATCAGATAAGAAACCGTAGGGGGAGCTTTTTTTTTTTTTTTTTGACAGCAACAGACTAGAGAGAGTTTGGAAGGCATCTGCCGAAAAGACACATTGCACCTCGGCGGACTTGGCACTTCCCTCCACATTTTCTCTGCACATTGGACGCTTATAGACCGGCGTGACCGGTCAGAGAGTGACCCATCTGCTCGGCTCCAAAGAATTTTGATGGCTCTATGATCGCAACGTGGCTGCTAACAAACAATAATACATAGATTAGAATAGCACGGACATGCATTTGGGAGCTTGCTTGCTCTTGCTGCCTCTGGCCAAACCTGCATTCTCTGAACTTGATAGTGCTAGTGAAGCAGCATTATTTCTTATTTGGCCATTTACAATGTCGTCATTGCTTGTATCATGTACGGACGGGTGTATTGTTGCGCTGTTCATTGGTCACTGTACCACTTTCTTTTTTTTACGTTTTATTTTAACTTTTATTTGTTTTCCCTTTTCTTTATTTTATTTCCCCTCTTTTTAGTTTTTTTCATATTGTATGGAATTGACAAACGGTCGCAATCTTTACAAGGCTAGCATGGAATTGAATACTATGCATATCTCAGGCCTGTGGGGCTTCTTGCTCAGATGGACAGCCTAGTAGAGCTATATATATGCAAGGTGGACGGGCTTTCCCGCAACCCACACCAACCACCACATGCAATATATTCTCTCTAGATTAGAGATGTATCATCCATTGACAATCCACCTTATCGTTGTTGCAGTCGGCGCCATCGGAGTGCTCGGCCACCCCGGCGCTGCCGGCACGGCACCCGCGGTGCGTTATTGGGAGGCGGCCCTCCCAGGTACACCCGTGCCGGAGGTCATAGCTGACCTCGTCCAGAAAGGTTTGTCATATTTTAAGCGTAGGCCCTGTTTAGATACACCTTAAAATTTTAAGATTTTTCATCACATCAAATGTGTCGACACATACATGGAGCATTAAATATAGATGAAATTTTTACATGTTTGCACAGTTTGCACATAAATCACGAGATGAATCTTTCAAGCCTACTTAGATTATGATTGGACACTTACTGCTAAAGATCCCCTGCTCAAAATTCCAAGAAATAATGCATCGGGGCATTACTTCATCATGGTTTCGAGTCTGTAACATATGAGGTCGAAATAAGCCTGAAAAACTGTTTGTTGTGACCAAACATATGCACAGAAAGTCTAGCAAACTGTGAGTTTGTGGCAGATCAGTGTGGTAGTGAGCTAAACAGGACCTGTGATAAAAAATAAAAAAAAATAATGCTCTTATATTATTCCATCCAATCACGAAGCAAGGACATCGATATAATATGACAAAAAACTCACTCTGGGTCTTCTTCTTTACCAATAACGCTTCCCATAAACCTACGTTTAGTTTTTGACAGAACGGGAGCACTAGCTCCAAGTATTATACACTTCTACAGAAGCCATATTTAGTGGTGCCTCTGATTTTGGTATAGGTAGCTCTATCAAAATCCGTCTCTAATAACGGTTAGTTTCTGAGTCGATTTTCCTCTAAAATAGAATTTTTAAGGTAGTTAGGTTTTCCAGCTGCCTCTAGCTAGAAAAAGCCCTCCATATTCCTAAAGGCTCTTGGCAAACCGAACAACCTCTAAAAATGCTAGAGGTGCTATGCTTTTCCGCCAACTCTGTAAATGGAGACATTTGTAGGGGCGGTTGACAATTTGGTCCATCTCTAAAAATAGATAGAACACAGTATAATTCAAAACCTTTCTAAATCAAGTTGGATGAAAAAGTCTGCACTAATGTTGTAGTACTCGAAGAGATCTACGACTTTGTAGTTGATCGCTGTTTCATTTCAATTCTTAAAGTGCATGAAACATCTGTCTGAATTTTTGAAATGGCCTCGAATGGAGAAATGACTAAACCAAAGTTGTAATACTCAAAGATCTCTAAACATTTTTCATTTGAGTTCATTATGGTCTCAAATATGCATTATAATATTTAGTAAAGCGAATATAAAAGAAATGTATCAACACATGGCCGCGTACTAACGAATAATCATGTGACCTATGAGTTTTGTGATTGTCAGTCATGGGACGTTCGTTGGCAGGCTTCTCCTAAGTTAAAAACTGAATTTTGCTTTTTTTTTGGCTGGTTTACAAATTCTAGAAAACGATCTCTAGATACGGCTAGGTTCTTCCATGCCGTCTTTAGATATCGGTTTCTAGAGATGGTCCGACATCCGTCTCTAAAAATTGTCGATTTCTACAGGTAGGAGTGTAGAGATGGCTGAAGCAGACACCTCTACAAATGGTTTTCAGGCACCTCTAAAAATCCTATTTATTGACATAAAAATGTGGCAATGTATTCAACACACAGTAAGCCAGACGATCTCACAAGAAATACACCTGAAGATCCGCTTGGCTTCAACACAAGGATAGTCGGTTCCAAAAGACCAAAGCGTGCCAGTCAATTTGACCTGTAATTGATAAGGAAAGAGAATTGACCAGTAATTTAAGATGGAACATGTTGGTGTTGTTCCCGACAGTACCGATTCTGTGGCTCTGAGAGCCAGTTAGTGTAGCTATCGACTAAAGAGTCGGTATCTGTCGTGCATTATAATGCAAATCTATATAAACATGCATGATTCGTGTTTTCATAGATATAATCAGTTGTAAATTGGCGAAGATTTATAAGTAAAGTGAAGACAACTAACAACTAAAAATCTATAAGTATAAACAGTGGTAAATCTGCTGGATCCATTTATAGACAATAAACCTAACAGCCGATAATCCAAAGAGCGGATAAACATGGTAGGCGTGCGAATCCGGCTAAATAGCCGATTCAAGTATAAACAGGATCACAACGTGTCAACAATCGACTGTTTCAATACAAACGGATCTAAAAACATCTCAACCCTAATCTGTTATTATAATCACTAGTCCTAGTTCATTCAAATAGACCTATATACATTATGGTTCCTTCGCCCGTACCACACAAGCCATGACACCTAGATCCACCGTGATTCATCCCTTGTCAAGCAATGCTATTGCCGTGGGCATGCACTACTGGAGAGTAATTATCCACCTATGCTATTATGAAAACATGATCTACAGAACTCCTAATTTTACATCTAATCACCCACCTGTTACTATGATAGATTATCCGTATGCTCCTTAAATTTACATCTAAACTATCAGTTATGTCATTATTAAAAAAAAAACTCAAACATACTCGCTCAAATTTGTATATAAATTATCAACATCTTCTATTAGAAAAAAATGTTGAGATAACCATAAATTACGGGCGCACGCGCACACACATATATTTCTAAACTACCCACTTATATGAATATACTTAAAACTAATTAAAGGAAACATAGAAGTTGGAATATCATGCAGATTAAAGTACACATACATGCATGAGCGATAAATATATATGTATTATGCTTTAGTAATCATGAATACTATTTCGTTATTAACTCATATATACTACTGATGCAAACAAATTAAATACAATTATTTTAATAACCATTAGAACTCTATGTTTTATAATAACAAAATATTATTAAACATATAATTCTTTGATAATAGAATTTAAATATCTTGAGAAGTGTGGACCAAAGGTGGGTGTGTATTATCGGTCTTTGATACACTACTACATGAAGATTTTTGAAGGCGGGCAAAAAGGTTTAATAAAGGCGGGCATTGGAACCGCCTCCAACGATAGGCCTTGATTAATAAAAGATTAACGGAGGCGGTTACCACGCCCGCCTTGGTTAATTGATTAACGCAAGTGGGCACGCTAAGTCAACTGCTTCCGTTAATATCCATTAACCGAGGTGGTTTTCTTAACTCGGCCGCCTGCGTTAATATATTAACTGAGGTGGGCTCGTTAGAATGCCTGCCTCTAAAAGAATTTCAGTAGAGGCGGTCTCTTTTTATTTTCCCGCCATGGTTAACTATTTTCTATTAAAAAATAAAATTGGATTTGGTTTTAAATTTGAAATTTGAATTTAATTTGAACTAACAAAAGTAATAAGTAGAAATACAAAATAAAAATAGATATATACATATCCAAATGTATCTCATCATGTCCTATGTCTCAAGCAAAGCAACTTAAAGTCATTTTTACATTACATCACACATGCCTGATCACTTGCCATGAAGTGGTATTCCTAATCCAATGTCAGGCAATTTGTAATCCGGGATACGTAGCATGGTGCTTCAGTTTCTTAACTTCTCGTACTTTTCAAGTTGTCCTAACTCGCTATCCTTGTCGAAGAACGGTGCCCATTCGTGCATGCAGCTGTCCACAATAAACTTGTAGATATCTCCAACCGTTCCTGTTATGGTCTCATGGGTTATCTTCTCGTCCTGCCACCAGTTTAGCAACTTCTTGAGCTGTTTATAGCTGGTGCTAAATTTACCGCAAGCTCTGAGGTACTCACGGATGTAGAATCCGCATAATACCAACCCATGCGGTTATTTGGCACACTACACGATATGCGTAATACGCGGTATCACTAGTTGGAACATGTGTAGAGAGCATATACAGTGTATATAAAGCGCTTATGGGTGAACTTCTGCTTCTTCTTCTCAAATCTAGAGTCAATGCCATGCGGTAAGCGCTGTAACAGAACGACTAGTTAGTATCAACAACAATTTGCACACTTGAGTAAAGCGTAGATGAACAAGTATAGTCACTTACAATCTCAATACGTTTTCAAATTCCTTGTACCCTTCTTTAGGTGTATCCAAAGGGTCGAATACAATAGCCCTACCAAGGTGAGAAAAAGGATTATAAATGCAATCCAATGGCCCATGATACCCTCGCTGCATAATAAAACATATTTCAAATCTTTGTGGTGTTCAAACATCATCTTTAGACTTTCGAATGATCCATTGACTTAGCCGAACTGGTGTGCAGCAAGGCACACCCCCGTTCCCTTGAGCTTCTTCATGACTCTGTACACGTACATCCCCACATTATATCTAAATCGTTCCTTAGTTTGATCTTGGCTGCTTCTCTCTCTCTCTTCTGGCTTCAATTTAATTTTCTCATTGTGATTGTCCGGTATGTCGTAACCCTTGATGACTCTCTCGTTAATACGCATCGGATAGAGATAAAGAATATTTTGGCCCAATTTCTCGCATACATAGGCTTGCATCCTGTAAGGACACAAGTCATGACATTATTACTATTGTTCCTTCCTAAAGTCGCATGAGCGATGCAAAGGTGTGGAATTAAAGTTGTAATTAACTTACAGTGAAAACAAGGTGACTGGAGCGAGGTCGAGATCCTTGCGACGCAGGAGCCAATGCAAGTCATGAAAATCTATGACCACTAGATCATCTGAGTTGAAGGAGAAGTACTTCTTCGGCACGTGGACAATGAAAGCATGCAGGCCTACTTTCACCGCCTCCATATACCAAAGATGGAACCACCCCTCATCCCACAGCTCCTCCATTAGCTTGCCCAGGGTTAACATGAACTTGCCATGCTCGTAACCCTCTAGGCAGTCATCCGAACGGGGCCAACCAACTAGGGACTTCAGCCCGTACATGAGAAAGTCAGGAGTGAAAAACTTTGCTAGTAACTCCTCATACAATATCGTTCGGCTATTAATTCCTGCCATAATCATACCTTGGAAACATATTGAGCTTCGGAATTCTTTTACTATGCCACCTTCTCCACGTTGGCATACCCACGGTTGGGCACAAATTCTAGAGCCTCTTCTTCAGGCTTTTTCGGTGCGGGCGGACAAGTCTATTCGTCCATCGACTGACTTGCAGGCGTTGTGGTGTCAGGTGCTGGTGCCGTCCCTGTTCCTTCTCATGGACTGCCTGGCGGAGTGCCCCCTAGCTCATTGTCATGGTGGTCGTCGTCATCATCACCATCGTAAGGCAGGGGAGACGTGGAGGGATGTGACGACGGTGTCACATCTTCGATTAGGTGTATGGCACCGCCGGGAGTTAGTATGTCGATTTCATAATCGGTGTGCTCCGGGTAGACCCAGTTGACGAGCATCTTGGCATACCTTGCCAGAGTCTTCTTGCCGTCGTAGTTGCATCCTGGCAATGCTATTCCCGTGCCCACCTCCATCTGTCTCTTGGACAACCTGCCATAAGGCACAGCGAAGTGGCATAGCGTTGGTTTGTCGATATCGTCGACCGGATACCTGTCGAGTCCTTCAGTCGATGGCACCATCTCCCCTTCTACGACGGATTGACCCGGCGACACCAGCTCTCCTTCTGAAGCGGCTTGAGACCAAGCCAGCAGATCCTTGCCATCCTGGCGAAACATCTAAGTTCTTAGTTCCACCATCCTGGGGTCTTTGCTTGTGAACGCTTCCTTGATCTTTCCCATGACCAGTTCCTTTGTTGTCTCATCGCGCCCTTGCTGTACAAGCCTCGCCTTGTATGCCTACCTGTTGTGGTATGAGGATGCCTCAGATTGCCATGAGTCGACAGTCTTCCAGCTCTTCGGTTTCCCAGCGCCTCAGACAGCTAGTCCCTCTCTCTGTGAGGTTGAAATGATCCGCTCTTCTCGGTCACAGTGCTCGCCAGAATCTTCTTCTTGGCCTCCTCGGTCTCTGGCTCATTGAACTTGGTCCTTCCCTCTTTTGGCTTTTTTGGTACATGGGCTTTGAGAAAGTCCCCGCCCTCTTCTAGTCCTTCGTACGGATCTGCCTTGCTGGCCAAAGCTAATGCCCGTTCTTCCGCTCGCCACTGTGGCTTCTTAGCGGCATACCCTGTCCCAAGTGGTGGTGGTGCAGGTTCCTCTTTGCGAGCTCAGAGAACTGCTCGCTCTTGGTCTTTGCTTCTGGGGTTTGCTTTTGTTTGATTAAGACATCCCATACTTCAGGCATGACGAAGTTGTAAGCGACAAAGGGTGTCTCCCCTATCTACAAATATTCCTTATTGAGTTTGGACCTGAAGTTTCTAAGGTCCATGCCCGCCAGGTACATCACATGTGCCTTGCACTTGTCTTTGTCATACCTATTTGGATATTGAAGCGCCTCTTGACCTCTCCCCACAGATGGTCCTTATAATCCTGTGGGACCGCCTTCCAATTTTGATAAGTGATCGGCACCTTCTCCTTGACTATACAGGCGCACTGGTTGCTGAAGGGACCGAGGATGTTAATTGGACACAATGGCTCTCCTTGCGGCCCCACCTCGTGTATAATATGCACATCATCTTTCTTCTTGTGCCTCCCGTGTTCGCCCCTTCTCCTCTTTGAACATGATGTTACGGTTGTGGAAGTCTCTGTGGAGGGAGTGGGTTGTTGTTCCTCTTCAACTTCCTCGTCATCGAGAAACTCCATACAAAGAGGCACCACCGGTATCTATCGAGAATAAGAACTTGCATTAGTCAGATTACACTTCCACGAGTTGTTTAGCTAATTAACGTCGAATGATGCAACTACCTCGACTCGAGGTGTTATAGTATCCTCGTCGGGATTCACTGGTCGTTCAGTGAGAACTCATGCTTCTTCATTCGGGTTGTAGTCCTTGTCTTCCACCTCTCAACGAGGTTTCTTCAAAGGCGGCGGTGTTAAGGACACCTCGTTCTCGTACTTGGTGCTCTCTGATTTGTTTTCGCTAACACTAACCTCCGGGGTAGGCTCACGCCATTCGCCTTAGGGTTCATTCCCTGAATCGCTAGCCATTAGTTCAAAAAGCTACGAAGAAGAGAGCTATATCGACATTTCATATAATTTTAGACACAAATGGAATGAGTATATATATACCATCTTCAAAACATAATACCTTCATTTTATTTATCTCATGACATAGTTACATGCTTTTCAAGTTACATACATGAGTATGGATACAAAAGCTAAAGAAAAATATGAAATGTCTTTAAAAAATGATTTACATAGTTGGCTCATATTCTGCCCCATTGTCACTGCTACTGAACTGGTTGCTTGCATAAGGTATACAAGACATCCGAGTTTAGCAGCCTACAAGTAGTGGGCACATTTGATCATCATAGCCATTGCCTCAGCTTATTACAAGGAACACCGTCAGCATGATGTGGCATTCATGGGAGTTGAAGTTGGTAAACGTGAGGTCTTTCATTGGGACCAGACTCTTGATGTTGGAAGAGAAACTGGTTTGCACCTTCACCTACTTCAACCACATGCAGAACGTCGTCCTCTCTTCAATTGTTAGGTTATAGCTCGCGGCCGGGAGTTCAACTTTTCCATTCTCAGGTTGTCCCAGGTGAAGTTCTGGCCTTATGCCCATGTTGACAAGATCAGTGCGTGACTTCAACCCATCCTTGGTCTTTGTCTTAATGTCTAGGACATGTCAATCATGCTTTCAAAGACATTCTTCTCTAAATGCATGCAGTCGATTGCATGGGGCGTATGTAGCTCCTTCCAATATGACAAGTGCTTGAAAAAAGTCAACTATTTCTTGAAAGGAACGATCACGCATGGTTTCTCCATTTCATCCCGCTTTCTCTTCCTTACCATTGTCCCGTCCTTGTCTTTCTACTTCTTTCTAAACTCGACCTGATCCATGTCCTTCACCATCTCAAAGACCTTCTCCCCGTACTTTGTCCTCTCTAGCTCTTCAAGTTGTGGCTCGTCACTGTTGTCGAAGTTTTCATCACGGCTCTTCGATACCTGTGCCCTTTCACAAGGAATCGTCTGTGTTTCATGTACACAGTCTTGTAAGATACCTTGAGATAAGTGTAGCAGGTTCTGTCGAGGCAAACTACGCAGCCGATCTTCCCTTTGATCTGCCCTGACAGTGAGAAAAGACCAGGGTAATCGGTGATGGTGACAAAGATGATGGCTTTTAGAGTGAACGGCTCCTTGCAAAATGCATCCATTATCTGGATCCCTATTTCCCATAGTGTCTTCGTGTCCTCCATGAGTGGCCCTAGGAACACGTCTATATCATTACCAGGCTGCTTGAGTCCTAAAAGGAGCATTGTTAGCAAAAGATACATGTGCTTCTGACACAGCCACGGAGATAGATTGTAGATGGCGAGGATGACGGGCCAAATGTTGTGGGAGCTGTTGAGATCACTGCATGGATTCATCCCGTCGATACTCAGCATGAACAAGACATTCCTGGCCTCTTCGCCAAACTTCGGGAACATGGCGTCGAAATGTTTCCATTGGCAACCATCAGAAGGGTGTCTTAGCTTGCTGTTGTCCTTTGTGCGGTCGCTAGAGGCATGCCACGACATCAGCTTTGCATCCTCGGGGTTCCTAAATAGAGCATGTAGGTGGTCGGTTACACGAAGGTATCACATCGACAGTGCAGGACTCCTCTGTGTGTAACCCTCTTTCTCCTCATCCTGTTCCGGCTGGTCATGCTGCTTTGCAATAGTACTCCTCTTGGTCTTCTGCTTCATCATTATAAAGGGTCCATCATCATCCACGTGACAACCAGCATTCCTCTTCCAACAACTAGCGCTGTAGTGCAGACAACTCTCCAATTTCTCATACTCGCCTCGATACAGTATGCAGTGGTTAGGGCAGGCGTCGAACTTTATAAGTTTCATCGCCGCTGGGCGGATTACCTTCCTCTCCCAATAGGTATTGGCAGGCACTTTGTTATTCTCTGGAGAAGCCTCAGCAAGGACACCTAACAACTCATTGAAGCCAACGTCTGACCAACTATGACGAGCCTTCACCATTAGCAACTTGAGATCAAAACGTAATGCCATCATATGCTTTGGACAATCGCTCTTCTCATAGAGTGGATCAATCGCCGCCTGCTACATCTCTTTGAAATTTTGCAGCCACCTCGCGGACCCAAACAAAACATCATCTTCATCAAGATGGTTAGCTATGTTCTCAAAGTGCTTCGCATCCGCAGGCTCTAGTATTTTTGTACCAACATCGTCATCGCCACCCCCGCCATCATCGAACACATCGTTCACTATGATGTAATCACAATGATCCACAGGCCCTCCTGCCGATGATGATGATGGTGCCTGGTCTGCATTCATCGTCGTCGTGGATGAGTTTCCTCCACCAGATGCACCGCCTACACTCGAATATGCTCTCTCACCATGGAATGTCCAGATTGCGTAATCATTAACAAAACCAAACCTGATCAAGTGAGATAGCACCATGCCGTCTTCATGCTTTTGTATTTTGGCAGCGAGCACACGGACATATGGTTGTTGTTTGATTCAAACTCTCTTGATGTTTCTTCGCAATGGCAACATACTTTTTTACCTCAAACACATACTCAGGTTCCACTCTCTTTATTCCACACATCCATTCCACCGTTCCATAACTGCACAAAATATCTAAACACAAAATGGTTGGCAAGAATTAAAAGACAGATGAAGAATAATAGCGATCGATGAAGAGAGAAGGGGTGTGTGTATACCAAAATCGATGAACTCTTCGGCGTTCTCGTGAAAAAAATCACTAGTTAGAAATTAACACCTAGATCTACTTTCTCTCTCCTCCTTGAAAAACTAGATCTCTCATACATATAAAAGAGGCTTAAATAATTAAAAAAATGGAGATAAATGTATTAGGGAGTACGTGTTGCCAACCTCTAGCAACCGTACGGTCACCACCTAAACAAATATGGAGCAAATCAACAACTATAACAAATTTCTCTCTCCTTCAGGGATTACTAGATCTAATCTAGATCTAAAGAGCCTCAAATGATGAAAAGTTGAAAATAATAATGTGTTGAGAGTGTATACCAACCTCTTAGGATCTCCTAAAGTGCCCTCTTTCAAGATATCCGGGGACAAAACCTCTCCCCCTATTAGAGCTCAAAGTCCTCTAATGGAGGAGAAGCCGTGAGGGGAAGAAGAAGTACTGTCCAAGTATTTATAGGGGGGCATTAACGGAGGCGGGTAGAATAAAGCAAACCGCTTTGGTTAATCATCCATTAACCGAGGCGGTTTCATTAGAACAACCGTCTCCGTTAATAGATTAACCAAGGTGGTCACATTAAGGCAACCGCCTCGGTTAATCATCTTTTAACCGAGGCGGTTACGTTAAGGTGACTGCCTCAGTTAATCTATTAACGGAGGCAGTTGTTATAATGAAACTGCCTCGGTTAATGTAAATTAACCAAGGCGGTTACGTTGTAGGGCCCGCCTTGGTTAATCTTTAACTGAGGCGGGTTGTTGTGCGGCGGCCCGGCCACCGCTTAATAGAGGCGGCCGCCAGGCCTGCCCGTCTCCTGTAATGTTTTGGCACCGCCGCGCAAAATCAATTCTGTAGTAGTGATATTGCTTTAATTTGGAGCAAACAGTTACTATAAACCTTAAATATTAACATCCTCTTGAGTAATGGCACTGCTACCCTATCCTTGATCTCACTTCATGATCTACGCTCCATCTTAAATGACGTGGTACATGTTTTTAAATGTCCATTATGCGATTATAGTGTTAATAAAATATAAAATGAGAGTTGATAAATGAAACAATAAGCACAATATTTTAACTCAACTTGAGGATAATAAAAATATAAAAATCTTGATTCGTGACGTCACGAGATATGGGCTGCAATAAAAGCCATCACAGTTTAAGAGCATGGTCAATAATAGAGCCAAGTACTTGGCTATAAGCCAAGTTACAAGAGCTAAGATATACAACAATTAGACTTCTATTTGTCTTCAACATTTCTTTATTATTATATGTTTTTATTCTTTTTTCTATTTCTCCTCACGTACATCTCTATTGTGATTGTGACCTATTATTACCTATGCATTTGTGCCGTGCTTGCATGAAATTAAAGGCAAACTCTCTTCTCTCTCCATTCTTCTCTCTTCCACATCAGTAAAAATATTTACTAGCTTTGCTCTAAGCCAATTGTTGTACCTGCTCCAAGCTAAAGTTTCAATTTATTCATACTAATAAAGAATTCGAAGTGTCATGTAGGCATTGATCATTCTCCACTCGTGGAGCACTACCCTGTAACCGACAATGGCGCAGTGGATCTGTTTCTACATCCCGGCGGACCACCACCTGTTAATGACAAACGTGCCCAGGCACCGTCGCGAAAAAATAAGATAAATTACAGCCAGAGCCACGGTCAAGAAAATGCAATGAGCTTTTTCCGCAAGACACAGGTGCGTGTGGGCAGCACCATCAGTTTATCCTTCCCTCCGGCACTGGTTCCTCCCATCCTCCCACGCGACGTTGCCGAGAGAGTCCCATTTGGTGACCCAGCGAGTGTGCTTGCGACATTCCACATCGCGCCGAGCTCAGCGGAGGCGGCCATGGTGAGGGCCACCCTGAGCCAGTGCCAGGAGCTGCCAGTCGACCCCGAGCAGAAGGCCTGCACCACGTCTCTGGAGGGCACCGTGCAGAGCGCCATGCATATGCTTGGCAAAGATGATAACGGGGCGCTCCCCACATGGGCCGCCGCATCGGCGCTCCCCAGCACCGGCCTGCCACTCCGATCCTACGTGATCCAGGCGGTCACCCCGCTGGACGGCGACCGCCACGTGGGCTGCCACGTCATGCCGTACCCATATGCCGTCTACTACTGTCACACGACGGGGCTGGCAACGAAGGCTTTTTTGGTCTCGGTTCGCAGCGTCATCGATGGTGGTCCAGCGGTCACCCTTGCAGCGCTCTGCCACCTCGACACATCCAACAGGAACAGGAACCCGGCTCTCCCTGCCTTCAAGATGCTGCACACCCAGCCTGGCGGCGAGCCAATCTGCCACTTCATGCCATATGCCAATCTGCTATTTGGGGAGAAGGTGGTCGCGGGCAATCCCTAGGAATCAACGGTGCTTGTTTATTTGTATACTGTCTGTAAGTTATTACAACGTCATAAATATGCACACAGTGATGATTTGTGGTAATGGTACGTGTCTACTACTATATATGCTCAAATGGTCTCATCTGGTCAATACAAATGTTATATATGTTAGTGCCGCGGCATAGTAACGCCGATCATATTGATTGTAAACTTCTTGTACGTATGCAATGGTGTTTGCTGTGTTGGTGTATGTATTAACCTCTTTTGTATAGAGTTATAATGGTAATATATATATATATATATATATATATATATATATATATATATATATATATATATATATATATATATATATATACAAGTTGTATATATATATATATAAGTTGTATATATATATATAAGTTGTATATATATATATATGTATATATATATACAAGTTGTATATGTATATATATATAAGTTGTATATATATATATATATATAAGTTGTATATATATTGTGCCTCTTGAATAATGTGATGTAGTGGGATAACTGCGCTCCCCAGCACCGGCTGGCCAGTCCGATCCAGACGGTCACCCCGCTGGACGGCGACCGCCACGTGGGCTGCCACGTCATGCCATACCCGTACGCCGTCTACTACTGTCACATGACGGCGCCGGCCACGAAGGCTTATTTAGTCTCGGTTCGCAGCGTCAGCGATGGTGGTCCAGCGGTCACCCTTGCAGCGCTCTGCCACCTGGACACCTCCAACTGGAACCCGGCTCACCCACTCTTCAAGATGCTGCACACTCAGCCAGATGGCGTGCCGGTCTGCCACTTCATGTCATATTCTAATCTGCTCTTTGGGGAGAAGGCGGCGGCGGGCAATAATCCCTAAGAATATACTTGGTCTGTTTTAATTTACAAGTCGTTTGACTTTTTTAGGCTTAAGTTTGGCCACTCGTTTTCTTAAAAAGTTAGGATGTGGCTATTGCACGCACGTGCATGCGTTAGCCTTACCGTACGCACACCTCAAAAATAGTAAAATATACCAAAAATTGTCATTTCCTTTCTGGGTTGGTGGGAGCTGCGCTCGCGGAAAGAAAAGCTGTTGCGCCTCCAGTAAACAACAAAGTGCCTCCAAAAATAGCAAAAATTACACAATGATCACAAAAAGAAAGAACCAACCACATTTGTTACTAGAAGCAATTCTGTTCTTTTGCATCACCTGAAAAGCAAATGTGATCCTAAATTTAAGCAATTCAATTCCTTTGTATAAGCAATTCGGTTATTTTGCATAAGCAATTAAATAGTACTTGCAGTACCTAATTCCTAAATTTCCTCAGCCTGATGAACAACATATGAACCAATAGATTTTGCCACAATAAAATGCACTATTGCCTAACAGAAAGACTAAACTACCTATTTAGGAGCCTTTTGTTGCCTAACAAAATGACTTAAATTGCCTAACAAACAACTTAAATTGCCTAACAAAACTTTATGAACTGCAGAAAGCTGTTGCAATAACAGTGAGGTAAAGGAACTCCTCTCACATCTGCTGGAGTTCATGGCCACCGCGACCACACCCCACCCCACCGGAGGAAACGGACACCAGGCGGATGAAACATGGGGACGTGTCGGCAGCGTCGACCCCAGATTCAACAGGGACAACAGCAGGAGCTATGCGGAGATCTACTAGCGGCGGCACGGGGCAGCCGCGCACAAGCCCTTCACGAGTGGCATCTGAGGAGCCGAGCGCGCGTGGGGGGGAAGGAGCCGACGTCGCCGGTTAGGGAAGGGCGTAGATCAGCACCGCCGTGGGTCGGGGAAGGAGCGGAGCCGTGACGCCGCGAGTCGAGGAAGCGTGACGCCGGTAGGGGAGAAGCTAGGCCTACACCACCGTGGGTCGGGGGAATGTTGGCGACCTGCTGCGCACTGCCAGAGCAATCGGGGGTGATGGTGGGAGCCTGCCGCCGCGGCCACCGGAGAGGAGAGGGTGCGTGGTGGTGCGGAAGGTGTGGCCGATGTCAGGAAGGAAAGAGAGTGGAGGAGGAATGGATGGCGAACCAAATAGACGGGGAAATGAAAGGATAAGGAGCTGGCTAAACGGTGCGGTGCCTAACGCATGCGTGCGGATAGATAAGCGCCCGCATGGTCAAAACAAAGTCATTACGAAAAAGTTGTGCAAAATATCACTTTTTTTGTTATGACATGCTTTATTAATAAAAGTTCTTCATGAATAATATAAATTTAACTCTTTTTTGTGCAAATTTTTTGAAGACAAGCGGTTAAACAGGGTTGAAAAAGTCAAACGACTTATAAATTGGGACGGCTTAAGTACTAGTTATTAACGGTGCTTCATTGTACAATCTTTAAGTGAGCACAACATAAATAGGCACACAGTGATGATTTGTGGTAATTAATGGTAGGTGTCTACTATTACATGATCGAATGGCCTTGTTGTATCTGTGTGCAATGGTGTTGGTGTATATATGAACCTGTTTTATTATAAAGAGTTATTTATTACATATAATACTAATGTATAGCATTTGTGTATATATATTGTGCCTCTTGATTCTTGAATAATGTATAATAAATATCCTTGAGGGGTAGCAATTTCTTTTATTTAGGGGCAAAATTGAACCCGCAAGGATATATCATTACCTTAGGGTCTTATGAAATCTCCAAGGAAATGCATATTCTTTAGTTCTAAACTCAAACCGCCAAGTTAATTTCATATTTGCTTTAGTGTTAGTCTGAACCGCCAAGGTAATCCACATTTCTTTGGGTGTTATTAGAAATAGCCAAGGTAATTGTTATTTTTTTGGGTGCAATTGGAAACCACCAAGGTAATTCTTAGAGTTTGAATTTCAGATTTTTTGAATCTTTCAAATGACCTTAGATAGAGAACTTTTCAGTTGAAACTTTTTCAATTTGATATTGTCTAGGCTCTCTAATATGGGAGTTGCTATATTACAGGCACCTGAAATCTTAGAATTTTTCAGGCGACGGTCAATCTTAGAAGTCGGACCCGAAAACAATACCAAGAGAGCGCACGCACCTAGGAACACATCTAACGGACAGCCGCATCGCCTGAACAGATCGCCGATTTCAGGCGTCTGACAAATCGGAAAGGTGCTCTAATATTCATTATAAGATCCACTAAACTTATATACTTGCGCACTGAAGGGAAAATTAGGAGCCCAGTGTTGCTTAAAAGCCATGTCATGGTAACGTTCTAGGCATCAAATCCTAGCTGTCTTTTTTTAATATAAAAAGCTCCTCATATATTGTTTGTATTTTCTATCAATCAACCTCTCTATGTCCCTGCTAATATTTATGACATATACATTTTCTAAATTCAGTTTTTTATTACAAATTAAATAATTAAGTGGTAAAATATTTGGACTATTTCTGTTTATAAACTGTAGAGACAGATCCAACAAGGATTAGCATATAAACCTATAAAGTACTAGGTCTCACACTTACCAAAAAGGGTTTCGCTTGCTTCCAAAGTTACTTCCTCCATCTTATATTATAAATCATTCTAAGAATCTTGGAAATCAAAGTATCGCAAATTTGACTAAAATTATAGAGAAAAATATAAAAATCTTAGATACCAAATAAGTGTACTATAAAAATATATTTGATGAATAATCAATTGATACTTAGTTGATACTATTAATATTATTATCTTGTTATATAAACTAGGTCAAAGTTGAAATGCTTTTGACTCTCTAAAATTCTTGGAATCACTTACAATTTGGGACGGGTGAGTACTAGCTAGAGCACAACATGAGTTATCCCTGATAGACCATGTAACATAATCAGAAGCTTTTTTTTTTTGTTCACAAGCAAATTCAAAACACATTGTTGTTGGAACATAGAAAGCGCAGTGGCACAAAGCTCTCCTCGCATGACTTGCATTGTGCACAAAAAAAAACACAGTCAGAAACAGAAGTATCCTCGATGTTGAACTGCCACAGCAAACCGGAAAAAATAACAGGGGCCAAACAACTTAGGCGGAACCGAGGGGAAACAGAGGCACAGCAAACAAATTCTGCTGGACCGTGGAGGGGCATGACATCCACCGAAGCAGCGTCCTCGGCCCACGCACAAGATATGCCACCGTGCGACCACCCGGTTGACGCCGCTGCATCCTCAGCTCGATGCCACCTCCTTCGAAGGGAGGCGCCGAAGAGGATAAGGATCTATGCAATGGAGGGAAGAACTCGGCGACAAGGGGTCGGCGGCAGAGTGGCTTGGCTCGACAATTTGGGGAAAGAGCAAGAAGAGAGAGCAGCATCTGTGTATAATTACATATACCGCCAGATTGTGAATTGATTAATGTAGATTTAGCGTCAGATAATCTGTGTGATATTTTTAGCGCCAGATCATCCATCGATAAAAATATTTTTTAGTGTCATATGTTTGATGGTAATTTGGTGTTATGGTGTAGTGTGTGCGGACTGAGTGATTATAGTGCATGCATAGCCATGTTGATGCCAAGCAGGGTATTGTACTATTGTTGAAATGAGATTATGCTTGTATGTTGCATGCATGTAGATGGATCCCTCAGAGAACCCAGAGATGATAGCAAGGCAAGCAGCAACCATGGTAATTGTCATCTTGTCTATTATATTGAGTAGGAGGAGGGCAAGGGCTGAACCAGACCCACTATTGTATGATCATAGGACTGAAGCAGAACAGCATAGACAACAAACTCTACAAGTGATCTATAACTCCATAGATTTGAATGTCTATTCAATGTCAGACGCATCTACACTTTTACAGGATTATCGTCAGGAAAAAAAATTGCTCAAAGATGAAAAAAAACTTAATTATAGCACCTTTCCATGAGTGAATAAATCGATCTTCTAATTTTATTTGTTTTCTTTTCTCAGCCCGTTGACAAATGTTTCTTAGGCAGCATTCTAAAATTTCAACACCTAAATTCGAAGAAAAATATGGCCATATGAGTACAGAGTATACAAAAAGTTAATAATTTGGATTAAAAAGACAAACAAGGAAAAAGAATACCTTGTAAGTGGTAGGCAATTTGCTGATCGCAAATCGCAAGAGCCAAGATGTCATCATCATTACAATGAACACCGTCGAGCCTGCATCCTGGTCCCTTATGAGCAGGGGTGGAGCTTCCTTAGGACAAAAGAGGACCATGCCCCCCTATATAAATAATTTTTAAGTACATATTTAATTTTACCATTCAGTTGATAAGAATATGTTATTATGTCCCCTTTTAATGTTGATCATGTTTGATTTGGCCCACTCTATTAAATGGTCAAAGCTCCACCTCTGCTTATTTGCTCTTCTCGCTAGTCGCCGCCGCCGTATCCGCGGCTCCGCGTGTGACTTGGTCCGTCTCGCGGTCTAAGTCGCACTGTCGCCGTGAATGCTCGCGGGCAAAAAAGAAAGTGAAAGAATCGACGTTCGGGCGTTGGTCCATCCGAAATCCGAACTCAATCAGGATGCTCAACCTGACTTCCCTCAGGAGATCAACCTTAATGTGCCTCCTCTAGTGCAGCCTCAAGATTTAAATGAGGCCCCAATGAATGAAGACCTACAAGAAGTGCTGATTCACCTTGGGCCCACAGACGCACATCAACAGGTTGAGGAAGTAGTAGCAATCCAGCAGCCCATCCAACCTGAGCCACAGGTAGCCCCGGATCAAGCGATACTGATAGATGAAGTGGCAGAGAATCAGCCTATCATTCCTCCCCCACCTCAGCAGCAAATCAACTTTCTGGACCATGAGATTAATGAAGATGAGTTGATGGTTGATCCAGAACAAGAGGATGCAAACTCTGGGCAAGGTGAACCTGAGAATGTTGGAGGTCAGCCCATGCCTAGCATAGAGCAGGAGGAAGCCAATCTCGAACAGGTAGAACCTGATAATGTTGATGAAAATGGGATGAACAATGACAATGTGGTCATCAACAACATTCAGGTGGGCATGGTGAGAATAGTACCCACTTTGATCCCCTCTCACCCAGCCCCTACCTTCCAAAATGCAACAAATGATCCTTCCTTCAGCATGCTGAAGCCTATCCCTGTAATCAGCAAGACAGTCAACAATGTTGATAAGGAAAAATATATTGACATGACTTCTGTGGAGATACCAAAGAAGTGGGCTGACTTCTTTAAGATACTCTTGAGCTCCCCATCAAACTTTGCTTGGGCAAAGAAATTGCTGCAAACTCAGTTTCCTGAGACTATCTACCAGCCATGGGATGCCACAAAGCTCGTCTTGCCATCTGAGCCTATCAAACAACTGATGGAACAGTGTGGTAAACTCAACAATCTCGACAGCTCGGTAGTGCCTGAAGAAGCACTGATCCTAGAAGATGAAGAAGAATACAATTTGTCACCATAGAGCAAGAAAAGAACAAGGAAACCCAGGAGCCAGTCTCCAATAGTGGACTCTGAAGTAAGAAGAAGGAGCAGAGTAAGGGAAAAATTCGATGGTTTCAAGCCTACTGGATGCAAACTTGCAAACTATCTTGGTGAAAGTCCTAATTTGGTTTTGATAATTGATGACACCCTAAGAACTAACCTATTTGCTAAGTGATGGCTAAGGTGTAGGTGGTCCTAACCATGGAAGTGTGGAGCCCAGGAGGTGATGGTGATGATCAAGAAGGCTCATCCATGGAACAAGAGAGGCTGATCAAGTGAAGAGATAATCAAGGTGAAAAAGAAAGCAACTTGTGAAGGTGATCAAGGCTAAGGTATAACCCCAAATAGGTTTTTCTTTTGGTGATCAAGACACCAAGTGGGCGTGCTCACATTTAGAATAGATAGCCGACTATCAAGGAGAGAAAAATGAACTCGAATCGGTTATCAAGTGCTCTAGAGTTGCATTGCACTGGCATTCACACTTAGGACTCTAGATCACACTAACTAGCCCTTGAAAATACTTTGAAAAATAGCTAACACACGTGCCTCAGTGGTGAGAACACTTGGGTGTTAGCACTTGAGAGAAGGGGCTGGTTTCTAGACTTGAAATAGTGCTTAAAGTAGCACCGGACGCTGCATCGGACTCTGGCCAGAGTGTCCGGTTAACCCTAGCAGTGGTGCAGAGTGCACCGGACGCGTCCGGTGTGGTTTGGAGCTCTCTGGAACCTCTCTGTGTAAGCACCGGACACTGGAACAGTAACTCTAGCGCGTCCAGTGGTGTTTTTCAAGCGTCCGGTGAGATTGTTAGAAATCTGACTCGGTGAGTACACCGGACGCCGGGAGCGTCCGGTGAGCCTTCAGCGGACGCATTCGGTGCGACTTGGAGCTCTCTGGTTGCTCTCTGTTCACGCACCGGACACGGACGGCGGAGAGTCCGGTGAGACGTCCCGCGTCCGGTGTGAACTTAGCATGTTTTTCAACTGTCTCAACCGTTGGGATCTGACGGCTCATGTTTGAACCAAGCGCGACGTGGCACTAATCTGTGCACCGGTCGACGCCACCGGACACTGAGCGTCCGGCGCTCCCATGTCCGGTGCCCTGTAAAAACAGCAACGGGCAAATCTTTGTGAGGGGAGTATAAGTAGTGCTTGAGCTGGCTTGGGGACTAAGTCTTGTGCATTTTGATCTTTCCTAATCTCTTGTGAGCCAAGCCTAAGCCCTCCACACACATCTCACATACTTTGACTCAAATTTTTGTGAGATAGTGTTGATCCAAGTGTTCGATTGTTTGAGTGTTGCATCTTAGAGCACATGGTGGCGATTTGCTTCGGTTTTCTTATTCTCTTGGGGCTTCGCCGAATCCCTAGACAGCTGTGGAAGTAAGGAGGAGGTGTAAGCTTGATTGGAGATTGTTCAAGGCTACACCGGCTTGATTGTGAGGGGTTTTTGCAGTTGTTCCCCGGCGGAGTGCCAAAACCGACTCTAATGGATTGCTCGTGATTGATAGCCACTTCTCTTGTGTTGGTGAGTGGCACCCGGTGAGGGATTGGCGTGTGAAACCTAGCTTGCAATCCACCAAGGAAGACCAATGCCACAACGAGGAGTAGCGTGACGGCGTTCACGTGAACCTCAGTAAAAAATTGAGTGTTCTCTCTTCTCCACCATCGAGTAGATAATTGGTCTTTCGGTGTTCTCTTGATTGATCCTCTTGTTGCTTATTGACTATCTTGGTGATTGGGTCAACCTCTACTCTCCTCGATGGTATAGCTTTCTTGATCACTACTCTCTTGCGCTTATCACTTGTTTAGGTGGTCTCTCCTTAGGTTTCGAAGGAGTGGGTTTCTAGCATTTGAGTGATTATACTTGTGATTAGTATATCTTGTTAGGTGGCTTGCTTATGATAGCCTAGAGCTAGTGCTTTGCATCACTTTGTTATTTGCTAACTTGTGGTCTAGTGTTTTGTAGAAAATTTTATAGGCTATTCACCCCCCTCTAGCCTATCCGGTCCTTTCATTTGGTATCGGAGCCGAGGTCACCACCGTTTGAGGCTTAATATCCTTGTGGTGCAAAATGGCTCAAATCAATGTGTTGGGGAAGCCGCCAAAGTTTGATGGCACAAGCTATGACCATTGGAAGAGGAAGATGATTGTGCATTTCATGACCATGCATATTAATGTGTGGAAGGCGATGGAGACAAAGATTGAGTATGAGAATGCTCAATCTCCCACCGATGCCGATAAGAGGAAGATGGAGTGCAATGCCCATGCAATCAATGCACTCTACACCGCTCTTGAGTCTCATGTATTTCAGCAAATCAAGGATCTTGATTTGGCTCATGACATTTGAAAGCGATTGGAGGAGACCTATGAGGGCACACAAGAGGTCAAGAATGCCAAGATCTACATGTTGAGGGAAATGTTTGGTACATTTAAGATGAATGATGATGAGAGTGTGCCAGAGATGTTCAACCGGTTACAAGTTATTGTGAATGACTTGAAGAGTTTAGGTGAAAACATCAAGGATAAGGACTTTTCTCACAAGTTCTTGAGATGCTTACCCCAAGGTTTGCAATCATCAAGACATTGCTAGTAAGAGAAAACTTGAGCAAAAAGAAGCCCAACCAAATCCTCGGTGAGATTATCACTCAAGATATGAACAATGAGGAGGAGGTTGAGGAGAGGAAGAAGAAGAGTGTGGCTCTCAAAGCTACACCCTCCAAGAGCAAGGGCAAAGCCAAGATGATTGAGCTAGAAGAAGAATCTACTTCAAGCGATGATGAAAATGATGAGGTATGGCTCTTCTAGTGCGCAAGTTTGGCCATTTCATGAAGAAGAAGGGCTATGGTCAAGGCAAAAAGAAGTTCATCTCCAAGAACAAGCAAGAACCAAGGAGATGCTTCAAATGCAAGAGCTTAGATCACTTCATTGCCGATTGTCCTCACAATAATGACAATGACAATGAGAGTGATGATGACAAGAAGAAGAGCGAGAAGAAGGACAAGAAGGAAAAAAGAACAAGAATGTGACACTCAAGAAGAATAAAAAGTATCAATCATATTGTGTCACTTGGGATGATACTGATGCCTCTACCGATGATGATGATAGTGATGATGAGAGCAAGACCATCAAGAAGAAAGCTATTGCTAGTATTGCTCTCAACAACAAGCTATCTCTCTTCAACACTCCATCCACATGCTTGATGGCCAAGCCATCCAAGGTACAATCCGATGATGAGAGTGATGAGGAGGAGCTCTCATGTGACGAGCTTGTGTCCATGTTTGATGATGCCAATACTTACATTGAGGCCAAGAGAAAGGAGTGCAAAGAATTGCGTAAAAACAAGTTAGCCATTGAGTAATCCTTTGATGAGCTCTTGAAGTCTCATGAGAGGCTAATGGAAGCCCATGAGAACCTCAAGATGGCTCACTCCAAACTAGAGAAAGCTCATTCCTCTCTAGTGGCCGAAAATGAGAAGAGGGCATCCATCAAGACATGTGACATGGGTTCATCATGTGACATCCTTAGTGACAAGTCAATTCCTTCTACTACTATTGTTGTCACTAACCCTTCTTGCAGCTCTACCACTCCTTTTTCACCCAAAGATGATGGCTCTAAGGCCTCACTTGTGGTGGAAAACAAGAACCTCAAGGAGGAGGTCAACAAGCTCACCCGTGTCTTAGGTAATGCCTATGGTGGGGATGCCCGCTTGCTAAAGTGCTTGGGTAGCCAAAGATTTAGTCACTCTAAGGAGGGACTAAGCTATACCCCCAAGAAAGGTAAGGCCACCTTTGCAACTCCCAAAGCTAGCTTTGTGAGGAGCAATGGTAGGTATTGCCAAAGATGCAAGCATGTAGGACATCATGAGCAATATTGCATGGCCAATAAGATCAAGCAAGTCAAATTTGCTAGTGCGACTTCAATTTGCCTTGATTCTTGTTACATGCTCACTAAGAGAGTGAAGGGTGTTAAAGCCAAGTACATTGGTACACCAAGAGGCAACCCAAGGATGAGATCCATTTGGGTTCCTAAGTTTTTGGTCACTGACCTCCAAGGACCCAAGAATGCTTGGGTACCTAAAACCAATTGATTTACTCTTTGTAGATAAATTACAAAGCCAGAGGAAGACATTGGGTGCTTTATAGTGGATGCACTCAACACATGACCGAAAAGTCTAGTATATTCAAATATATCAATTCAAATGGCAATCAATAGTTTGATTCTATCACATTTGGTGACAATGGCAAAGGCAAGGTGAAAGTCTTAGGCAAGATTGCTATCTCAAATGATATGAGCATATCCAATGTATTACTAGTTGAATCTCTCAATTTCAACTTATTGTCGGTTGCACAACTTTGTGATCTTGGTTTCAAGTGCATCTTTGGTATTAATGATGTTGAGATTATGAGTGTGGATGGTTCTAACTTGATCTTTAAGGGCTTTAGATATGGAAATCTATATTTGGTGGATTTCAATGATAGTGAAGCTAAGCTCTCATCTTATTTGATCTCAAAATCAAGTTTTGGTTGGTTGTGGCATAGAAGGCTTAGACATGTTAGAATGAAGCAACTTGGAAGATTAGTGAAGCATGACATGGTTAGAGGCTTGAAAGATGTGCACTTTGAGAAGGATAGGTTGTGTAGTTCATGTCAATTTGGAAAGCAAGTTGGAAATACACATCCTAAGAAAGGCATGATGAGTATATCTAGTCCGCTTGAGCTATTGCATATGGATTTGTTTGGTCCAACCACTTATGCTAGTATTGGAGGAAAGAAATATGGCTTTGTGATAGTTGATGACTTCTCTAGATACACTTGGGTCTTCTTTCTCATTGACAAGAGTGAAGTGTATGAAATCTTCAAATCTTTCATCAAGAGAAGCCAAAATGAATTTGACACAAGGATGAAGCAAGTGAGAAGTGACAATGGAAGTGAGTTCAAGAACACAAGAATTGATGAGCTATGTGATGAGTTGGGTATCAAGCATCAATTCTTGACCAAATACACTCCACAATCAAATGGCCTTGTGGAAAGAAGGAATAGAACTCTCATTGATATGGTAAGAACCATGCTTAGTGAATACAATGTTGGTGATGACTTTTGGGCCAAAGCTATTAATATGGCTTGCTACACTAGCAACCGTCTCTATTGTCATCCAATGTTGAAGAAGACACCCTATGAGCTCTTGAATGGAAGAAAGCCAAAAATTGCATACTTTAGAGTGTTTGGTTGCAAATGCTATATCTTGAAGAAAGGCACTAGATTGGGTAAGTTTGAGAAGAAGTGTGATGAAGGGTTTCTACTTGGGTATTCAACTTCAAGCAAAACTTATAGAGTGTGGAACAAGGCACACAAGAAGTCCATGATGTTGAGTTTGATGAAACTAATGGGTCACAAGAAGAGAAAGACAATCTTGATAATGTGAGAGGGCCTCCATTAGTTGATGCTATGAAGAACATGGACAGGTGATATTAGACCAAGACAAGTTGAGGAAGATGAAGATCAAGATGCCATCCCTCCTAGTGTGCATGTGGATGATGATGCAAATCAAGCAAGTTCAAGTGAGTCTCAAGTTCAAGCATAAGATCATGATCAAGTTCAAAATGCAAGCTCAACTCAAGTTCTTCAACCAACTCATATTGCAAGAGACCACCCTCTAGATCAAATTATTGGTGATATTAGTAGAGGTGTGCAAACAAGGTCTAGGGTAGCCTCCTTTTGTGAGCACCATTTTTTTGTCTCACAAGAGGAGCCTACTAACATTGAGAAGGCAGTCAAAGATGAGGATTGGATAAATGCCATGCATGAAGAGATAAACAAATTTGAAAGTAATCAACCATGGGAGTTAGTTCCAAGACCAAGCAAGCACAATGTGATTGGCACCAAGTGGGTCTTCCTGAACAAGCAAGATCAACATGGGATTGTTGTGAGAAACAAAGCTAGATTGGTAGCACAAGGTTACACTCAAATAGAAGGCTTATATTTTGGAGAAACCTATGCACCCGTGGCAATATTGGAAGCAATCCGGATTTTATTGACTTATGCATGTGCTCATAATATCAAGCTCTATCAAATGGATGTCAAGAGTGCATTCCTTAATGGCTACATCAATGAGTTAGTATTTGTTGAACAACCACCCGGTTTTGAAGATGACAAGAAGCCCGATCATGTATACAAGCTCAAGAAAACTCTCTATGGTTTGAAACAAGCACCAAGAGCATGGTATGAGAGGTTGAGGGACTTCCTACTCTCAAAAGGGTTCAAGATGGGAAAGATTGACACCACTCTCTTCACCAAGAAGATTGGTAATGACTTTTTCATCATGCAAATCTATGTTGATGATATCATCTTCGGGTCTACAAGTCAAACATTTTGTGAGGAGTTTTGAGAAATGATGGCCAAAGAGTTTGAAATGTCCATGGTTGGTGAACTTAGTTACTTTCTTGGACTCCAAATCAAGCAATTGAAGAATAGCCCTTTTGTGAGTCAAAACAAGTATATCAAGGACATGATGAAGAAGTTTGGATTGCAAAATGCAAAAGCAATCTCAACACCGATGGGCACTAGTGGAAGCTTGGAACCGGATGAAGAAGGTGAATTGGTTGATCAAAAGCAATATCAGTCAATGATTGGTAGTCTACTCTATGTGACCACTTCAAGGCCGGATGTGATGTTTAGTGTGTGTATGTGTGCAAGATATCTAGCCTCTCTAAGAGAAAGTCATTTGAAGGCTACAAAGAGAATTTTGAGGTATTTGAAGAGCACACCTAACATTGGTTTATGGTATCCCAATGGCTCTAACTTTGAGTTGATTGGTTATGCAGATACGGACTATGCCGGTTGCAAAATCAATAGAAAGAGCACTTCTGGTATTTGTCAACTCTTGGGAAGGTCACTAGTATCATGATCATCCAAGAAGCAAAATAGTGTTGCAGTCTCTACCGCCGAAGCCAAATACATTAGTGCGGGAATTTGTTGTGCACAAATGTTATGGATGAAGCAAACATTAAAGGACTATGGATTGAAAATCAAGAAGGTTCCATTGCTACGTGACAATGAAAGTGCAGTGAAGATCACAACCAATCCGGTGCAACATTCTAGAACCAAGCACATAGATGTGAGGCACCACTTCATAAGAGATCACCAAGCCAAGGGAGACATTGCAATCACAAGTGTGGGCACCGATGATCAACTAGCCGATATATTCACCAAACCTCTTGATGAAGCTAGACTTTGCAAGCTAAGGAATGAATTGAACATACTTGATTACTCCAACATGTGTTGATGCACTTCATGAATATCTTATGACATGTCTATCCTTCGAGCAAGGCAAAGGTATCATTGTTTGACACATGCATACATACTTTGCTAGGACTTGTGAGAACATATAGACATACTTTTGTTCTCTCTAGATCATTCATTGAAAGCCAAAATGTTTTGAATTATATATGGCATCACTATTGCTTGTTTGATTGATTGATCTAGTGATGGCATATAACTTATTCATGGGGATGCAAACCTAGTGTTGAATCTAGCTAAATGAGCAACTAAGTGTTTAACTCAACATAGACAAGATAACCCCTAGTGGCGTGAAGAAGCTTGTCTTTGGTTCAAACCGAGTTAAGTTACTTGTGCAAGTTTACTAGATTGAACCAATAGAAAATTAATCTCACTCTCCATGGATTTGACCCTTTTGTGATACTTAATGCTAAGGGGGAGAAGAACAAAGATAAGCAATGGGGAAAAGAAGATAAAATTGGACTAAGCTTCGCGATGAATCATCATTAAGGCCGATGATGGGAGAGCAATAGGCCAAAGTAAAGGGATCAAAATTTTGAATCAAAACCTTTACTTAAGATAAGCTCACCTTGAGGGGGACCAAACTCATGAACTTGGTTGAATGCGTTTGGAATGTGCACTTACATTTGCATATGTACTTATTTTCAATTGCCATGTTCTTGAGTGATATATGCTAGTGCAAGCATTGATTGATGACTTGATAACTAGCATGCTTAGGTGGTAGCTAGATGATCTTGTGTGTTTTTCATTTGGTATTTGAGCATTGCTTATATTGTTGATCTCACGGGTATGCTCAAGTTTTGTGATCATCTAGTTATCTAAGTGCTAAGGATGGAGATTCTGCAACTTCGATGTGAAATTCTCATTTGGTATCACGCTTCAAAGGTTTATCCTAACCATTCTAGCACATATTGGTGAAAATTTACTCGCTATTAATGCATGTGTGCTAGCTTCAAATCCAAACTCGTGCACATATGTAGAGGGAGCTAAATAGCCACCAAACCGAATTTGTGTTGTTTGTCCATTCCAAAAACATGATAATCTTGTTTGGACAAGCTCACAAGTTCATAAACAAACTTAACTCTTATCTTTGTATAGGATGTCATCAATTACCAAAAAGGGGGAGATTGAAAGTCCTAGTTTGGTTTTGATAATTGATGACACCCTAAGGACTAACCTACATGCTAAGTGATGGCTAAGGTGTAGATGGTCCTAACCATGGAAGTGTGGAGCCTAAGAGGTGATGGTGATGATCAAGAAGGCTCATCCATGGAACAAGAGAGGCTGATCAAGTGAAGAGATAATCAAGGTGAAAAAGAAAGCAACTTGTGAAGGTGATCAAGGCTAAGATATAACCCCAAATAGGTTTTTCTTTTGGTGATCAAGACACCAAGTGGGTGTGATCACATTTATGATAGATAGCCGACTATCAAGGGGAGAAAAATGAACTCGAATCGGTTATCAAGTGCTCTAGAGTTGCATTGCACTGGTATTCACATTTAGGACTCTAGATCACACTAACTAGCCCTTCAAAATGCCTTGAAAAATAGCTAACACACGTGCCTTAGTGGTGAGAATACTTGGGTGTTAGCACTTGAGAGAAGGGGCTGGTTTCTAGACTTGAAAGAGTGCTTAAAGTAGCACCGGACGCTGCACTGGACTCTGGCCGGAGCGTCCAGTGACTAACCCTAGCAGTGGCGCAGTGGTGCAGAGTGCACCAGACACTGAGAGCATCCGAAGGGTATGCACCGGATGCATCCGGTGTGGTTTAGAGCTCTCTGGAACCTCTCTGCGTAAGCACCGGACACTGGAACAGTAACTCCTACGCGTCCGGTGGTGTTTTTCGAGCGTCCAGTGAGATTGTTGGAAATCTGACTCGGTGAGTACACCGGACGCCGGGAGCGTCTGGTGTGACTTGGAGCTCTCTGGTTGCTCTCTGTTCACGCACCGGACACGGACGGCGGAGCGTCCGGTGAGACGTTCCGCGTCCGGTGTAAACTTAGCACGTTTTTCAACTGTCTCGACCGTTGGGATCTGACGGCTCATGTTTGAATCAAGCACGACGTGGCATTAATCTGTGCACCGGACGACGCCATCAGACACTGAGCGTCTGGTGCTCCCGTGTCCAGTGCCCCTGTAAAAACAGCAACGGGCAAATTTTTGTGAGGGGAGTATAAGTAGTGCTTTGGCTTGCTTGGGGACTAACTCTTGCGCATTTTGATCATTCCTAATCTCTTGTGAGCCAAGCCTAAGCCCTCCACACACATCTCACACAATTTGACTCAAATCTTTATGAGATAGTGTTGATCCAAGTGTTCGATTGTTTAAGTGTTGCATCGTAGAGCACTTGGTGGCGATTTGCTTCGGTTTTCTTGTTCTCTTGGGGCTTCGCCGAGTCCCTAGATGGCTGTGGAAGTAAGGAGGAGGTGTAAGCTTGATTGGTGATTGTTCAAGGCTACACCGGCTTGATTGTGAGGGGTTTCTGCGTTTGTTCCCCGGTGGAGTGCCAAAACCGACTCCAGTAGATTGCTCGTGGTTTATAGCCACTTCTCTTGTGTTGGTGAGCGGCTCCCGGTGAGGGATTGGCATGTGAAGCCTAGCTCACAATCCACCAAGTAAGACCGGTGCCACAACGAGGAGTAGCGTGACGGCGTTCACGTGAATCTCGGTAAAAAATCGAGTGTTCTCTCTTCTCCACCATCGAGTGGATGATTGGTCTTCCGGTGTTCTCTTGATTGATCCTCTTGTTGCTTATTGACTACCTTGGTGATTGGGTCAACCTCTACTCTCCTCGGTAGTATAGCTTTCTCGATCACTACAATCTTGCGCTTATCACTTGTTTAGGTGCTCTCTCTCCTTAGGTTTCAAAGGAGTGGGTTTCTAGCGTTTGAGTGCTTATTCTTGTGATTAGTATATCTTATTAGGTGGCTTGCTTAGAATAGCCTAGAGCTAGTGTTTTGCATCGCTTTGTTATTTGCTAACTTGTGGTCTAGTGCTTTGTAGAAAATTTTATAGGCTATTCACCCCCCTCTAGCCTATCCAGTCCTTTCACTTGGCTGCAACTTGGAGCCACGTACTCTTCCACTGGGCACCCTGCAGAACATTGGCACCAAGATGTGCCAACTCAGCGCTGAAGAAGTTGAAGAAGCTACTCTAAGAAGGAAGAAGAAGGCTAAGCCCATCTCAAAGAAAAAGGGAAAAAGCAATGGCAGCAATGATGATGCTGAATATGGCGTGGGGCGAAGCATGGAGAAGAAGACTGACTGAAGCTTCAGTCTTGCTCTTTATTTTTCCCTAAGTATTTCTCTAGTGTTTTATCATGTTAGTGGATCTTATTTTCTGGTGGTTTGGGCTCTATGAGTCTGTACTTTGTTTTGGCTGGTCAGTGAACTCTTTGTGGAGTTTCAGACTCTTTAATTTTGTTTTGAATTTTGTTTTGTGCCTCTGTAAGCTAGTAATGGCTACCTGGCTTATCTCTTATCAGTTAATATTTTTAGCTACTCTTCTGTGTATTTTTTCCTCTTATGCGTTCCCAAGATCTAGGAGAGTTCCTGTTTCACTGGCTTTCTTTTTCTGTTATGGAGAGTGTTGCTGCCTCCATAAATTATAACAGGCAAATCAGAACCCCCAAGTGAGTACAAACAGATTTTGGAAAATCCTGTGTTGGAGTGTGAGAGGAGTTAATTCGGATAAACAATGGAACTCTATTAGAGACAAAATAATTGAAAACAGAAGTGATATAGTGTGCCTTCAAGAAACAAAGAAGGAAATAATTGATCATACGTTCCTCAAGAACATTTTCCCACATGGCTTTGATTCTTTTGTTTTCAAACCATCAATTGGAGCTTCTGGTGGCATACTAGTGGCTTGGAAAGGAGCTCTATTTGCTGGAATTGAGGTCTTTTAGAATGATTTTGCTATCTCAGTGGAAATGAGATCAGTCCTGAATAACAACTCTTGGATCCTGACCACAATTTATGCCCCCTGTACATCATCTGGCAAGAGAAGTTTCCTAGAGTGGTTAAAGAACATCCAAATGCCAGAGCTCATAGATTGGTTAATAGTGGGAGACTTCAACTTAATTCGAAGACCTGAAGATAGAAACAAGGAAGGAGGTGATGGAACTGAGATGTTTTTATTTAATGAATCCATTAACACTCTTAGGCTGATTGAGCTCCCCATGCATGGCTGGCACTTCACTTGGACAAATAAGCAGCTCTCACCTTTATTAGAGAGACTAGATTGGTTTTCACCTCCAATTCCTGGACAGAGAAATATCCCAACACAATAGTGAAATGTTTGACAATGGAGACATCAGATCAGTGGCCTTGCATCATTGAAATCAATACCAAAATCGCAAAGGGTCATATCTTCAGATTTGACAATCATTAGTTATACATAGATGATTTTGCCACAATAGTAGTGCAGGGATGGTCTGCACCATTCCTTCCAAATGACCCAGCAAAAGCATTAACTGCCAAATGCAAAAAACTTGAGGAAAGCACTAAAAGATTGGAATGCAAGATCTCCACCCTTATCTAAACTCATAGAAAATGCCAAACTTATCCTATAGTTACTAGATTCAATTGAATGCTTCAGAGATCTATCTTTGATTGAATGGAACTTTAGAGAAACTTTAAGTTCAAAGTTGATCTCCCTACTTAGGCAACAGAGAAGATACTGGAAGCAAAGGGGCAAAATTAATTGGGTAAAATTGGGTGATGCCAGCACTAAATACTTCCATGCACATGCAACCATCAGGCACAGGAAAAACACTATTGCTAGTCTACATGATGGATTAGGAAATAGCATAACTTATCATGAGGGAAAAGCAAAAATCTTGTTGGAAAGCTTCAAGGACAGGTTGGGAAAATCTGAATTCAAGGAGATGCTCTTTAATCTGAATGCTCTCATAACCAGAAATGAAGGGTTGGATAATTGCAAGCTCCTTTCAGCAAGCATGAATTTTTTTTGCGAACACAGCAAGCATGAAATTGACAGTGTCATAAGTGAGCTTCCAAACAACAAGTCACCTAGACCATATGGTTAGAATAATGAATTCATCAAAGGCTGTTGGACCTTAATTGCTCCTGACTTCTATAGATTGTTTGAGGCTTTCTTTGATGAAGAGATTTGTCTCAGAAGTATAAACTCTTCTCTTATAACTCTCATTCCCAAGAAAGATGGTCTAGCCACAGCAGCAGATTACAGACCAATCTCACTCCTCAACACCTCCCTCAAGCTTATCACCAAAGTGTTAGCAAATAGATTGCAAAAAAAATCAGTCAACTCATTCACAAAAACCAATATGAATTCATCAAGACTAGAACTATTCAAGACTGCCTAGCCTAGGCTTTAGAATACCTCCACTTGTGTCATAAATCAAGGAAAGAATTGGTGATCCTAAAACTTGATTTTGAAAAAACTTTTGATAAAGTGGAACACGAAACCATCATAGAAGTCCTTAGGGCCAAAGGTTTTGGAGAAAAGTGGAACAATTGGATCTTGAAACTCCTTAACACCGGGACATCTTCTGTCTTACTAAATGGAGTACTAGGCAAAGTTCTACATTGCAGAAGGGGAGTCAGACAGTGTGACCCACTCTCACCCTTACTCTTTGTGCTGGTAGTAGATCTCCTACTATCAATCCTCAACAAAGCCAAAGATCAAAATCTTCTTCGCCTGCCTTTACCCCTAAGATGTTCATCAGACTTCCCAATACTCCAATGTGCTGACGACACCTTGATTGTCATGGAAGCCTGCAGCAGACAACTCCTAACCTTGAAGGCCCTGTTACACTCTTTTGGTGAATCCACTGGTTTGAAAGTCAACTATAGCAAATCAGTCATGGTGCCAATCAATATTGAGGAGAGTAAACTAGAACACCTTGAAAGGACTTTCAACTGTGAGACAGGCAAGCTACCCTTCACTTATCTGGGACTACCTCTGGGATTAACAAAGCCTAAAGTCATCGATTTCTCACCTCTAGTCAGCAGATGTGAAAGAAGATTAGCTGCAACATCAATTTTTCTCAACCAAGCTGGAAGGCTAGAATTGACCAGCTCAATTTTCTCATCGTTCCCCACATTCTGCATGGGTACGTTTGCACTTCATAACACAGTGATTGCTCAGATTGATAAGTTCAGAAAACTATGTCTTTGGAAAGGCGCTGATGTTAATGCAAAACAAAAGCCAAAGGCTGCCTGGGCAAATGTTTGCAAACCAAAGAATGAAGGGGGCCTGGGAGTGATAGACCTCAAAACTCAAAACGAGGCCCTACTATTAAAACACTTGATGAAATTTTTCAACAGAGAAGACTTACCCTGGGTTTCACTTGTATGGGAGAGCTATTATGAGGCTAATAGTCTTCCATCCGTAGCCAAGAAAGGCCCTTTTTGGTGGAAAGACATCTTAAAATTATTGGACAAATTCAAAGGGTTGGCAATGGTAAACATCAACAATGCTAAGTCATGCTTCCTTTGGACAGATTTATGGAATAACAAGGTCCCCATGCTCATATACCCAGAACTATTTTCTTTCGTGAAATCAAAAACAACAATTCTAGCTGAAGCCAAATCAAGGGATAACATTCTAGACTTTTTCCACTTGCCACTTTCACAGCAAGCTTTTGATCAGCTGACTCAATTATAGCAAGACCTGCAACAGTTAACTCTAAACGACAATGACGACCACTGGACTTGTATTTGGAATTCTAGAAGGTTTACAGCGGCAAAAGCATACAAGCACTTAAGTGGACACAGAGACATTCACCAGAGCTTCAAATGGATTTGGAACTGCTCCTGTCAAAACAAGCATAAAGTTTTTGCTTGGCTGATTCTGGTGGACAGACTAAGCACAAGAGAACTCCTCAAAAGAAAGAACATGATACTTGAAGACTATAACTGTGTGCTGTGCTCATCACCAACTGAGGAGTCACTTTTCCACCTGCTAATAGATTGCCATTTTGCCTCCAATTGCTGGAACTGGTTGGGTTTACAAATTAACCCACAGGTGGACATCTTCCAGAATCTAGAAAGCTTCAGAAGACAGTTAGAGGTCCCCTTTTTTGCTGAAATCATCATCTTGATTTGTTGGTCGATCTGGCAATCTAGGAATGGGACCATCTTCTGTAACGAGCAGCCTTCAATTCATGACGCCAAAAGACCTTCAAGCACGAATTTGCTCTTCTTCTGTTGCAAGCAAAAAGAAGCTACTTCCCTTTGATTTATGGCTAAACAATCTTGTGTAATCTTCTTAGTGTGGCTCATTTTTTTCATTTCTTTCTTTGTCTCTTAAGCTTTCTTTCCTGCCCTCCCTCCTTCTTTGTAATCACCTTTAAACCCGTTTTATTTTATCACCAGTAGGGGTGCGCCCCTTCTGTTCATTGTCCAAAAAAAAACTCAATCAGGATTGGAGACTCGGTGCCCGACGCTGGTTTTTCTTCTTGTTGGGCTGTCCATTTGATTATTTCCTAATGGATATAGGGTCGGCCGGCCAGTTTTTCTTCTTGTTGGGCTGTCCATTTGATTATTTCCTAATGGAGGTCTGTATGCCTTTGGTTTTGGGCCCCTCCCTCGCCTGGGCCCATAGGCCGTCGCACCCGGTGGTGCACTTCCCGTCTCAGCAGACTTTTTTTTTTTAGAAGCCCGTCTCAGCAGACTTGGTGGCTGATGACCGGGCGCAATCTATATCCATGGCAACCATCCAGCGGCGGTTAAGCAGAGCTAGCTTCGCGTCTCAGCATGCACCCTGGCATAAGGATGGCAGCGGATCGGGTTCGGGGCAGATATCCGCGGGTTTCGATTTCAGCGGGTTCGGGTTTGGGTTTAATTTTTCGCCCACGGTTTTCGGGTTCGGTTTCGGGTTTCGGTTTTCACCCGCAGATATCAAATGGATATCCGAAATATAACATTTTTGTATTTTTATTAGTAAATTATTTATGTAAGATATTAAATTTGTTCTAAATTTAGTCACTAAAATATGTGTTGTTTATTGTCTCTTGTTTATACATTTGAATATGTAATATATATCATATATGTGTTGCTAAAAATTCTTTATTATTTTTCTTATTGCTATATAGTGGCGGGTTTCGGGTTTCGGTTAGTTTTGGGTATCCGCGGGTTTCGGTTTCGGGGATAGATTTTCACCCGAATCGGTTTGGGGTTCGGGTTCGGATTTTAAGTTCGGGTTTCAGTTTTAGGTGTCCAGAGACTCTACCCGATCCGAACCCGACCCGTTGCCATCCCTACCCTGCCACCCTGCTACTCTGAAATTGCCCGACTCGATCAGCTCCCACAAACATAGTATCAAACGCTGCTGCAAGTTCGGAAGTGTATACTGTTATGCCTGGAGCCGCCAGCTCCAAAATTTGTGACAGAGGGAGCGTTTCGTTCGCTCAGCACCTGTTGGACGAAATGTCTGAGAGATTGTTGCGCGTGCCATACAAGCTTTGGATGCTGTTGCCACCCTTTCCGGAGTGTATATATATATATAATATTCATTTGTTTCTTTTGGCTTCCTTGTGTGTCCGACGATTAATAATAATATTACCTTGTTTCTCTTGGCTTCCTTGCGTGTCCGTGATGTGCAGGGCAGGTTCAGTTCAGCCGCTTCAACACCTGCAGCTTTCTTGATCCCCGCGTCTTCCAAAGTGTGCGTGGTGAGGATCATCTTTCTTGGACTCCTGGCACAAGCCATCTGAGAACCCATTACCTTCTTTTCATTATATTATTATATAATCCAATCAACTTTGCCCAATGTTCGCGTTATGCTTGCAGCTTTCCGTGATTTAATATACTGAATATTCAAGTGCAGACTACACTCCACTCAAGGAAGGCATCAATTCTGGGTAGGTGCTAAAGACATCCTTATTATACATCAGGAACATCGGTCTTCCGGACTTCCACCGCGCAAGCTCCCACAAACATTGCACCAGCCACCCGCCAGCATCCCTTGTGAATTGTTCTGGCCAGTAGCGGCAAAGATGGAGAGCGCCGTTGGGGGGTTGATCGCTGGCAAGCTTGCTGAGCTTGTCTGGGGCTACCCTGTTGTGGACGTTCAAGGACGACGTGGATGGGTTGAAGAGGACCATGGTGAAGCTGCAAGCTCTGATGCGCCATGCTGACCGGAGAGATGGCCAGGATGGAGAGAGACGAGAGATCATGCGGGTCTGGACCAAGGATTTCAAGGCTGCAGCCTATGACATTCAGGACTTGCTGGATGAGTACGAGGCTGTTGAACTTATTAAGCAGAGCGAACCCAAGGTACAGATGCTAAACTTCAGTATTCTTAGTTAATTTTCTTTTTTTTCTTTTTCCAAAGTGTGGGTTGTCCCATATTTAAAACTCTCGGTTCCACTTATATGCTTTTAACTGATATTTGACCATCTGTTCACTCCCAAATTAATAAGCTTTAGAATGTTGCTGGAGAAGTTGCTGGAGAAGAGAAGTGGAACCTTGCTAATCCTTAATTTCAAAATAAAAATGGAAAGCTTCGAACACGAGACATCATTGTCAATTTAAAATTGAGTGTGGTCTCATTTTTAAAATAAAAATTGAGTCTATCAATTTATCCATAACAACGTTTAAATTAGGCCTTGTTTTAACCTGGCAAAAATAAAAGGCAACTCAAGCAGTACTGTGATGTAATTGGTAAACATGAACGAGGCAATTTCTGGATATCGGTTGTATTAAGTTCATAGTTGCCTCCATTTCAACAGTGGCACGACCTTTGTTTAGAACTGCACTCACATCAGAGCCAATGACTGGGCAGAGATTGGAGTCTATAACTATAAATGACACCTCTACAACATATTATATTAAGGGGTCCTTTGGATTCTTTTATTTTGAAGGAATTAAAATCTACTTAATGGATTAGAATATTTGGCTTAGAGTTTGATATTCCAAAACTTTTCAAAGTTCACGAATGAGCTTATCTCAAATAGATAAGGTAGGAGATACAGATTAATTCTATAGATCACCATGCTATCTTTCTACTCAGCAACTCTTTTTCATATAGTGGAAATATAACATACAAGTATCTTCCATGTATGGCTAACAATAGCATATAAATGTATTGGATATAAAACCATATTTGTGTAACGCCCTGGCTAGCAACACTACCGGGGCCTACCACTCGTTTCTACAAAGACAATAAATATTTTGAAATTTTGGCATAACTTCCCCTAAAAACTAGACATCATGTTGAATTATGAATAAAATCATAAGCGTCACAAGCCAACTAAAATAGATGGTCCATCCCATCTGCAATCACCATCTTAATCAAACCAACATTTAAGTGACCTACAACTAAATTATTACACTGAAAATTTAGACTTAAACAATAATTTATAAGTAACTAAATGTTTGTGCTCGTAAAGATGCTACTCCCAACTCTCCCATGCATGTCGTAATCATTTGGTACGTAAAAAACAAATAAACAAGGGTGAGTAAAAACACTCAACAAATACAATTAAAACAAAAAAAATGAACTTCACACGGGAATCCATGAACGAATAAATAGAACATCCAATAAATAGTAATTTTTGTCTGAAGCGGATACCACCAGAATACATCCTTAGCATTTACCGATAAAGCCGAGCAAGTAGGGCCAACACTTACTCATAAGAACCTGAATATAGAAACCCAATTGCACTTCTGGATAAACCGGCTCTGGAATTAAATCTAAATGGAATTTTGGAACTTGAATTTGAATATAAAAGCCAAATTGCACATTCAGATCCACCAGAATTTGAATTAAATTTGAATGAAAACTCTTGGAACTTGAGCCATATGAATTAGGAACAAAGCTTACGAATCAGTCGAGACAATTGAGAATCCGAACAATAGGTGCAAGCCCACACAAAGGATCGTCATGTGCTTGCCTTAATGATGCAACAAAGCGCTCTGGAAATGGCTACAGCGTTGTTCTCTACTTCACCACCTGGACATGTTGAATATTTAGTCATTTTACGATATGCTTTAACCCAGAAATTCAACAACAACCATAATAATGCAATCATATTAAGCATTGCATATGCTGATCCGCTACCTAACAGCACAACATCACAGTACACATAGCAAATAGTACTTAAGATGGGATTAGATTATACCCTTGGGTAGAAATCGAGTTGGAGGTCTAGGAACCACCGTTGCCACTATTCCCAGCTCCGGTCCTCGTCTGGGTCATGGTTGCATGCTTGGAGCAGTCGATCTACAGTCGATGCTGGTAGGAGTATGCAGTGACGACCCGTGAATGCTCGATGAAGAACGAAAGCTTTGAATCGAAGACGAAACAGGGCCTAACCAAACACGAGCAGTCGCGCGAGTGCACTCCCCAAAAACTTTATCATCCACCTACCCGTGCAGGTACGCTGACGGATAGAGCTTCGGAGGCCTTCTCGCCGAGACACCTTGTGCGTGCAAGGGGCTCGGCTGGAGATGACAGAGAGCAGCTCAAACTCAAGAACACAGTGAGTGGTGAGGAAGTGAGTGGCGGCTAAGGTTGGGAACGATGGGGTAGTGGCCGTATTTATAGCGGCCAGAGCTGGATGCCCTAGGCGCTCAGGCACAGGTGGTTTTACCCCTTTGCCCTTTGGCGCTGATCCAATCCACCTTACTACCACATGTGACCATTGCTCATGACCGTTGTGCTGAGCAGCAAAATGTGGCACAACACATCACGTCTGGCCAAGGCCACGGCCCATGGCCCACGGCGCGCGTGGCACAGCTCGGCTCGGCTCAGCACGACGGCACGCGCGTGGTCTCTCCGCTTCCCATCTTTCCTTGCACATAAGAGCGTCAACCAACATCCTATTTAAGTTAAGCTCCTTCTCAGTGAGTCTACCATGTGGTACTAATCCCACTTTCACTTAGCACTAATTGTGGGCCTTTAGAATACTAGTGATTAATTGCTGAACTAAACATGGGCCTAGCCAAATTAATCCAACAATCCCCATCGAACTTCTAGGGCACACAGTTAATGCTCTCAGTTCATGAGTTGTTTGATATATTAGTGTTTCGATGGAGATGTTAAGTTGAACATCCATCTAGAAATGGGATTTCACTTGGTCACAACTGAACAATGGACTATGCCTTGAATTGCCAGTTTTGCACGACATAAGTTTTGTCCAATTCCTTAACTGATACTATGTTGCCTAAAGCATCCCCTGTGGTTGGAGCATATAAGTCAAACTCTGGGCCTTTTCATGAGTATCTAGAGACCATCCAAATCTCATAGACTATGACTAGCAATCGAACTCATATAGGTGTGTTCCTTTTAAGATGCCAGTAGGTCGTCATCTTTGCTTCTTTATCAGCCATACGGATCACATTAAGGTATTCACCAACCTTCCAAATAGGAAGGAAGATAAGTGCATTTTTCAAGTGAGGAACCAAATGAAGGATCTCTTCCCTCAGTCTACCCATAGCTTGTTTTGCTACCCTAATTCAGGGATCTCTAATCACATAGTGCAGGTTACCACTATAGCAGACTTCATGTGGGTCTCAGTCCCATCTCACTCGATGCACCGTCTATCATATTACGTGATAGTCCTTTTGTGAATTGATTTGCCAGATTCTTAGACGTTTGGACATAGTCCAATGCTATCACTCCGGTGTTTCTCAATTTTTTGACAGATTCAATCGCCGGTTTACATGCCTAGTGGTCTTCAAATTGTCCTTAGAACTGTTTACCTTGACTATAATAGTCTGGTTGTCTCAATTCATGGAAATTGCAGGCACAGTTTTCTCAACCACCGGCAAATCCATCAGGAGTTCTCGAAGCCATTCAGCCTCAATAGTGGCATTATCAAGTGCTGCTAGTTCTGCTTCTATGGTTGACCTTGTTATGATGGTTTGCTTGCAAGACTTCCAGGAAACAGCGCCACCTCCAAGAGTGAAAGTATATCCACTAGTGGCCTTTAACTCATCAGCATCAGATATCCAGTTAGCATCACTGTAGCCCTCAAGTACTTTTGGGTACCCAGCATAGTGAATTCCGTAGGTTGCTGTTGCTTTTAGATAGCACATCACTCTCTCAAAAGCACGCCAATGATCATCTCCCGGTTTTGAAGTAAAACGACTAAGTTTGCTCACAGCATACGAGATGTCAGGCCTTGTTGCACTAGCTAAATACATTAGCAAGCCAATGATTTGAGAGTATCCAATTGATCCTTTATTAGCCTTTGGTTCTTCATGAGAACTTGGCTTGGATCATATGGAGTGGAGACAAGCTTGCAATTACTATAACCAAAGCGACTTAGAACATTTTTCACATAGTGGGACTACACAAGAGTAACCCCACCATTTTCTTCTCTCAGTAGCTTAATGTTTAGAATGACATCAGCCACACCCAAATCTTTCATGTCAAAATTCTTAGATAGAAAGACTTTGGCTTCCTCAATGACATTGAGGTTTGTCTCGAAGATAAGTATATCATCCACATACAGACACAAGATTACTCCTCCCTCACCATAGCTGTAGTATACACATTTGTCCGCTTTGTTCACAGTAAAGCCAGCTGATGTCATGATTTTGTCAAACTTCTCATGCCATTGGTTAGGTGCTTGTTTTAGGCCATACAAAGACTTTAACAATTTGCACACCTTTTCCTCTTGACCTTCTACTACAAAACCATCAGGCTGATCTAAACAGATCTCTTCATCTAACCCTCCATTTAGGAAAGCCGTCTTTAATGTCTATCTAATGAACGAGAATACCATGACATGCAGCCAGGGCAAGAAGTACTTGAATAGTAGTCAACCGGGCCACTGGTGAATATGTATCGAAGAAGTCCTCGCCTTCTTACTGAGTATAACCATTAGCCACAAGCCTTGCATTGTACTTTTCAATACTACCATTAGGCCTAAACTTTTTTCTTGAACACCCATTTGCACTCTACAGGTTTACACCCATAAGGTCGATGAACAATTTCCCAAGTTCCATTAGACTTAATTGAATCCATCTCACTCTGCATCGCTTTCTTCCAATAGTCAGCGTCGAGAGAGGAGTATGCCTCTTTAATGGTCATTGGGGTATCATCCACGAGGTATATAGTGAACTCATCACCAAAGGATTTTGCAATCCTTGGTCTCTTACTCTTTCGAGTGACCCCAGCATTGTCCTCAGGATTTTGAACAGTTATTTGTTCAATGTTTTCTGTTGGCACGGAAGTGTTAGGAGTATTAGGAGGTCCATGACTAGATATGCTAGGTACATTCCTTCTCATAGGAAATTCATTCTCAAAGAATGTAGCATCTCTAAATTCAATCACTGCACCGACGCTCATGTCAGGCACTCCACATTCTATTACTAAAAATCTATAGCCCACACTGTTTAAGGCATAGCCGAGGAAGACACAATCTACAATCTTTGGTCCAAGCTTGAGCTTCTTGATAATTGGCACGTTTACCTTGGCCAAGCATCCCCAAGTACGTAACTATGAGAGAGTCAACCTTTTGTTTTTCCATTCCTCAAATGGCGTTCTCTTTATTCATTGTAGGAACTCTATTAAGGACATGACATGCAGTCAATAAAACCTCACCCCCACCATTCCTTGGAATGCCCCGCAGTGCCCAACATGGCGTTAATCAAATAAGTTAGAGTGTTGTTCTTTCTTTCGGCAATCCCATTGGATTAGAGGGAATATGGAGGCGTCCTTTCAAGAATTATCCCATGTTCCTCGCAGAATTGTGGGCCTTTGAAATTCTAGTGATTAATTGCTAAACTAAACATAGGCCTAGCCCAATTAATCTAACAGGACATCATAGTTCACACTCAAAGACAGCTCGGAATTTAATTAGTTCGAAGATAACACATACTATGGCATTAATGCTATAGCTGATTAATGTATAGCTTCCTAATGGCATCAACATTAAAAGGTGTTTTGTTACTTTCAAATTTCACACAGAAAATTATTACCTTCCAGTAAAATAATTCATCCGATTGGTCGTCAAGGTGCTCAATAGCATCGACACATGCATCATTTCGGCCGTTACTTCAATTCGAATGAAACTAGTGGCATTGGAAAGATAGAAACAAGGACTAGCTATTTAGTTTCAGGGCCATACTCAAATTCTTTAGTGATTAATCCCAGAATTAAAATGCATCTGCTGCACGAATTTCAGTGTGCCAATAGAGATATTTACAAACAATCGGTCATCCAACATCCACATCTATGACATGTGGGGACTAAGAAAAAAGTTAATTAATTTTCTGCGCAAATATACTTGAATTCGTGATGAGCTTGACTAAATTAGAAACCCTAACCTTTTCTCTTTTCCGCACTTTTTGTTTCTCCTCACTTCCTTCAAGCTGCCTCTCCGTTTCTGAAACGCAACCTCAGCAGCATCCACGCACGCACACAGCAGCTCAGCGATTTACAAGACGACAGCACCATACAGCACATAGAGGAAAGCAATATATCATACGGCCGATGGCCAGGGCCCAAGAAGGGCCCAGGACGGTAATGTCCTAGCCAGCAGCAGCGCCGCCCCGTCATCGTTCTCCGGCGTCAATTAGGAAATAAATAAATAGATATTATTAGAGTTTGTTAAGGGAAAGAGAATGCAATCTATAATGATATCTCTCGTAGTTACTTAGAATACAAGTTCTATAGGGTTTATAAATAGAAGAGAGATGTAATCAATTAAATCAAGAAAAAATAGAGCGAAAGATCCTTGCCCAGTGGCGGAGCTTGTCAATTTTGAGTCTAGGGCCACTATCAAAGCGCGCGCAATACACACCGTCCGCACTGGGTTAAGCTACGGCCCGCACTGGGACTAATATTGATAATAACACAACTATAGTACATAAATGCATAAGTTTAGACAATATCTCGACTTCATATGTAAATTAATTATATAATTAATGAAACATGAGAGTGGTTACAAAATACCTAACTAATTGTGGTTTGGTTCGCCTCAGTCTATCATATCTTCATCAAGAGCTTCATATGGATTTTATAGTCCTAGTCCCCTTCATTGTGCAACCCTAAATACTACAAAAATTGACATTAAAACTATTATCAATTATAATGTCCATTCATTGATGAATACTGATTCCTACTAGATCCGAAAGAATTCAACAGGAACTTATAAACTAGAACTCTGATGGAAAAGGGGGATTAGCTACTGACTTACTAGTGTCAGGTCATCAGCTTGCCGGCCGGGAGCTTGGCCCAGGAAGGAGGGCAGGTCGCCGTGAAGCCTGTCCAAGGAAGGAGGTGCGTCGCGTGCAGGGCACCGGCATCCATGGGTGGTGCTGAGCGGGCGAGCGGCCCTTGGCGTCGACGGGCGGCGAAGTACAGGCGGCGGCGCACGTGCGGGATGACGGGTGGGCGGCGTGAGGTGGTACCGAGTACGGGAGGTCGAAGCTCGGAGTACGGGGGAGTGGCGAGCGACGCGCGGAGTACGGGCGAGCAGCGAGCGACGCGCGGAGTATGGGCCAGAAGCGAGCGACACGCGGAGTAGTCTTGGCGAGGACGCGGAGCACGGGTGGGCGGCGGCACGGCGAAGAAACTGGGAGAGGAGAGGTCGCGGCTGTCGCGAACTCGGAAAGGGGCGCAGGCTCACGGTGTATGGGCGCTCAGCGTTCGGCCTCTCTCCCTCTTGGCTGGGCCAACAAACTTGGGCCAAATTCTATTGTCAGGCTGAAAAACTGCTGCTACTCTAAAGAATTTTTTGGGCTACGCCTAGGGCCGTGGCCCTAGTGGCCCTAGGCCCAAATCCACCCCTGCCTGTGCCGCGCCATCACCACCTCCTGCGCCGCCGCCGGCGCCAGTGCCGCCCATGCAGCCCTCTGCCATAGACATCTCCCCCTCTTCCCAACAGTCCCATCACACTTGGTATCCGGAGACCAGATTGATCCAAGCCACGCAAATGGAGAATTTCAACCACAACACGAATTTTTTTTCCATGGAGGACTTCTGCACCGACACGGATCGCTGGGCAAAGATGTTCGACGAAATACTTGCTAAACGAGACAAGGAATAGAAATACGCACTGCCCTTGGCGCCTAAATCTACACCAGCAGCACCCACCATACCGGTAATCCCAATTAAGCCCAAAGAAGGAGCACCACCAAAAACGACAAAACCAACACTCATCACGCTCAACACCGAAATCTCCCACAATTTTGCTTCTACATATGCATCTAAGGGGTCTTCAGATGGAACCTCCTCAGCCATCAAGGACGACGCCATCAACAATCTGGAAGTGGACACAAAACAAGTCATGATCACTGCCGGCAAATCCGTCCTCGACACCAAGATAACAGAACCTCACTCCTCGGAGATCACCAAGGAAGTGTCGAACAGTCTGTTCATGGCACTACCAGCACCGCCGCTACCGCTGCCACCGTACTTCTGCCCGCTCAACAGGTTCCCTACCATTCGCCTAGCTGTACCTGGCCGCCAACCTCCTCAGCCAGCCACCTGGCCGCCAACATAGAAGGTCCCTACAACAAGAACACCACTGGATCCAACCCATGTCAGCAACACCAGCACCATGTGAAAGGACCGGATAGGCTAGAGGGGGGGTGAATAGCCTATAAAAATTTCTACAATGCACTAGACCACAAGTTAGCAATTAACAAAGCAAAGCTAAGCACTAGCTCTACGGCTACTCTATGCAAGCCACCTAGCACAATTTGCTACTCACAAGAATAAGCACACAAGCGCTAGAAACCAACTCCTCCGAGACCTAAGGAGATGGAAACTAAATAAGTCAAGAGCGCAAGAGTAGAGACCGAGAAAGATATACCGCTAAGGGTGGGCAAAATACCCGATACCCAATTCCCGAACCCGAATTACCCAAACCCGAACCCGAAGTACCCGAACCCGAAATACCCGATCACAATTTCGGATAGTAATTGTAGAAACCCGAATTTAGTTTGGGTAATTCGGGTAAGGCTCCCCGGTACCCGAATTACCCAAATTACCCGAAATGTCTTAAATATGAAGAAATGAAGTGGTTTAGTATAACATAAATATATTATTTATTATGCATCAATGTGATTTTATGCTAACTTGATAGTTGATTTTTGTTAACTGATATAAAGACATGACATGATTTGTGTGACTATTGTTGTTTATTATAAAATGTGATTAGAATGCTCCTAAAATGGCTGGTTTTATGAGTTTCGGGTAAATCGGGAAAAACCCGAACCCGAATTACCGGGTACCCGAAATTTCGGGTAGTGTTTTTTTTATCAAAATCGGGTAGCAATTTTTAAAACCCGAATTTTCAAATACCCGAATTACCCGACCCGAATTTTTCGGGTAACCCGAATGCCCAGGCCTATATACCGCCGAGGAGAGTAGAGGTTGATCCAATCACCGGGAGATAACCAACAAGAAATCCAATTGATCAACCAAGAAATCCACTCGACGGTGGAGTAGAGAAGTGCACACTCGATTTTTTACCGAGATTCACGTGATCGCCGTCACGCTACTCCTCGTTGTGGCACCGGTCTTCCTTGGTGGATTGCGAGCTAGGCTTCACACGCCAATCCCTCATCGGGAGCCGCTCACCAACACAAGAGAAGTGGCTATCAATCACGAGCAATCCACTAAAGTCGGTTTTGGCACTCTGCCGGGGAATAGCCGCAAGAACCCCTCACAATCAAGCCGGTGTAGCCTTGAACAATCACCAATCAAGCTTACACCTCCTCCTTAATTCCACAACCATCTAGGGACTCGGCAAAGCCCCAAGAGAACAAGAAAACCGAAGCAAATCGCCACCAAGTGCTCTAGGATGCAACACTCAAGCAGTCAAGCACTTGGAACAACACTATCTCACAAAGATTTGAGTCAAAGTATGTGAGAAGTGTGTGGAGGGCTTAGGCTTGGCTCACAAGAGATTGGGAATGATCAGAATACGCAAGAGTTAGTCCCCAAGCCAGCCCAACCACTACTTATACTCCCCTCACAAAGATTTCCTGTTGCTGTTTTATAGGAGCACCGGACGCGGGAGTACCTGACGCTCAGTGTCCGGTGGCATCGTCCGGTGCACAGATTTATGCCATGTCGCGCTGGGTTTAAACACGAGCCGTCAGATCCCAACGGTCGAGTCAGCTGAAAAACGCGCTAAGTTCACACCGGACGCTCCACTGTCCGTGTCCGGTGCGCGAACAGAGAGCAACACGAGAGCTCTAAGTCACACTGGACGCGTCCGTTGAGGACTCACCGGACGCTATCGGCGTCCGGTGTACTCACCGTGTCAGAGTTCCAACAGTTTCATCGGACGCTCGAAAAACACCACCGGACGAGCTGGAGTTACTGTTCCAGTGTCCGGTGCTTAAACAGAGAGGTTCCAGAGAGCTCCAAACCACACCGGACACGTCCGGTGCGTGCCCTCCGGACGCTCTCAGCGTCCGGTGCACTATGCACCTCTGCGCCACTATTAGGGTTAGTCACCAGACGCTCCAGCCAGAGTCCGGTGCAGCGTCCGGTGCTACTTTAAGCACTTTTTCAAGACTAGCAACCAGCCCCTTCTCTCAAGTGCTAACACCCAAGTGTTCTCACCACTGAGGCACGTGTGTTAGCTATTTTTTAAAGCATTTTGAAGGGCTAGTTAGTGTGATCTAGAGTCCTAAGTGTGAATGCCAATGCAATGCAACTCTAGAGCACTCGATAACTGATTCGAGTTCGTTTTTCTCCCCTTGATAGTCGGCTATCTATACTAAATGTGATCACACCCACTTGGTGTCTTGATCACCGAAAGAAAAGCCTTAATGAGGTTATACCTTAGCCTTCAAGCTTTTTCTTTTCACCTTGATCATCTCCACTTGATCCACTACACTTGATCCACGGTTGAGCTCACTTGATCAACATCATTTAGCTCCACTTACCATGGTTGGAATAGCCTACACTTAGTCATCACCTAGCAAGTAGGTTAGTCCTTAGGGTGTCATCAATTATCAAAACCAAAATAGGGCTTTCAATCTCCCCCTTTTTGGTAATTGATGACATCCTATACAAAGATAAGAGTTAAGTTTGTTTTTAAACTTGTGAGCTTGTCCAAACAAGTTTATCATGTTTTTGTAATGGACAAACAACACAAATTCGGTTTGGTGGCTATTTAGCTCCCCCTACATATGTGCATGAGTTTGGATTTGAAGGCTTGCACATATGCATAATTAGAGAGTAAATTTCCACCAATATGTGCTAGGATGGTTAGGATAAACCTTTGAAGCGTGATACCAATTGAAAATTTCACATCGAAGTTGCGGAATCTCCATCCTTAGCATTTTGATAACTAGATGATCACAAAACTTGAGCATACCATGATATCAACATTATAAGCAATGCTCAAATACCAAATGAAAATAGCAAGATCATCTAGCTACCACCTATGCATGCTAGATATCAAATCATCAATCAAACCTATTTCTAGCATACACCACTCAATGAACATGGCAATTTGAAAATAAATACATATGCACATGCAATAAACATATGTAAGTGCACATTCCAAATGCAACAACCAAGTTCATAAGTTTGCTCCCCCTCAAGGTGAGCTTATTTTAAGTAAAGTTTTGATTCAAAAATTTGATCCCTTTACTTTGGCCTATTGCTCTCCCATCATTGGCCTTAATGATGGTTCATCGTGAAGTTTAAGTTCTCTCCCCCTTGTTCTTTATCTTTGTTTTCTCCCCCTTGGCATCAAGTACCACAAAAGAGTCAAGTCAATGGAGTGAGAGACTTTCTTAGTCAAATTTGGTTCAATCTAGCAAATTTGCACACGTTTCTTAACTCGGTTTGAACCAAAGACAAGCTTCTTCACGCCACTAGGGGTTATCTTGCCTATGTTGAGTTATGCACTTAGTTGCTCATTTAACTAGATTCAACACTAGGTTTGCATCCCCATGAACAAGTTATATGCCATCACTAGATCAAGCAATCAATCAAGCAATAGTGATGCCATATAGACTCCAAAACCATTTTGGCTTTCAATGAATGACCTAGAGAGAACAAAATCATGTCTATATGATCTAGCAAGTCCTAGCAAAGAATGTATGCACATGTCAAACAATGATACCTTTGCCTTGCTTGGAGGAGAGACATGATATAAGATTTTCATGAAGTGCGTCAACATATGTTGGAGTAGTCAAGTATGTTCAATTCATTCCTTAGCTTACAAAATCTAGCTTCATCAAGTGGCTTGGTCAATATGTCGGCTAGTTGATCTTCGGTGCCCACACTTGTGATTTCAATATCTCCTTTGGCTTGGTGATCTCTTATGAAGTGGTGCCTCATATCTATGTGCTCGGTTCTTGAATGTTGCACCAGATTAGTTGTGATTTTCACTGCTCTTTCATTGTCACATAGCAATGGAACCTTATTAATTTCAAACCATAGTCCTTCAAGGTTTGCTTCATCCATAAGATTTGTGCACAACAACTTCCCGCACTAATGTATTCGGCTTCGGCGGTAGGTAGTGCAATACTATTTTGCTTCTTTGATGACCATGATACTAGTGACCTTCCCAAGAGTTGACAAGTACGGAAGTGCTCTTTCTATCAATTTTGCAACCGGCATAGTCTGCATCTACATAACCAATCAAAGTGAAGTTGGAGCCCTTGGGATACCACAAACCAATGTTAGGTGTGCTCTTCAAATACCTCAAGATTCTTTTTGTAGCCTTCAAATGACTTTCTCTTGGAGAGGCTTGATACCTTGCACACATGCACACACTAAACATCACATCCGACCTTGAAGCGGTCACATAGAGTAGACTTCCAATCATTGACCTATATTGCTTTTGATCAACCAATTCACCTTCTTCATCCAATTCCAAGCTTCCACTAGTGCCCATAAGAGTTGAGATTGCCTTATCATTTTGCAATCCAAACTTCTTCACCATGTCCTTGATGTATTTGCTTTGACTCACAAAAGTGCCATTTTTTAATTGCTTGATTTGAAGTCCAAGAAAGTAACTAAGTTCACCAACTATGGAAATTTCTAACTCTTTTGCCGTCATCTCTCCAAACTTCTCACAAAATGCTTGACTTGTAGACCCAAAGATGATATCATCAACATAGATTTGCATGATAAACAAGTCATTTCCAATCTTCTTGGTGAAGAGAGTGATGTCAACCTTTCCCATCTTGAACCCTTTGGAGAGTAGGAAGCCCCTCAATCTCTCATACCATGCTCTTGGTGCTTGTTTCAAGCCATAGAGAGCCTTCTTGAGCTTGTACACATGATCGGGCTTCTTGTCATCTTCAAAACCGGGAGGTTGCTCAACAAACAATAACTCATTGATGTAACCATTCAAGAATGCACTTTTCACATCCATTTGATAGAGCTTGATATCATGAGCACATGCATAAGCTAAAAGAATCCGGATTGCTTCCAATCTTGCCACGGGTGCATAGGTTTCTCCAAAGTCTAAGCCTTCAATTTGAGTGTAACCTTATGCAACCAATCTTACTTGTTCCTCACAACAATCCCATCTTGATCTTGCTTGTTCCGGAAGACCCACTTGGTGCCAATCACATTATGCTTGCTTGGTCTTGGAACTAATTACCATACTTGATTTCTCTCAAAGTTGTTTAGCTCTTCATGCATAGCATTGATCTAATCTTCATCTTTGAGTGCCTTCTCAATGTTAGTAGGCTCCTCTTGTGAGACAAAAGAGTAGTGCTCACAAAAAGAAGCTACCATTGATCTTGTTTGCACACCTCTACTAATATCACCAACAATTTGATCTAGAGGATGATATTTTGCAATATGTGTGGGTTGGAGCACATGACTTGAACTTGCATTTTGTACTTGGTCTTGATCTCGACTTTGATCTGGAGCTTGAGCTTCATAGTCACTTGAGCTTACTTGATGTGCATCATCTTCCACCTGCACAATAGGAGGGGTGACGTCTTGATCATCATTTTCTTCAACTTGTCTTGGCCTAATATCACCAATATCCATGTTCTTCACAGCATCAACTAATTGAGGTCCTCTCACATCATCAAGATTATCCTTCTCATCTTGTGACCCATTAGTTTCATCAAACTCAACATCATGGACTTCTTCAACTATCTTGTGTGCCAAGTTCCATACTCTATAAGCTTTGCTTGAAGTTGAATACCCAAGTAAGAAACCTTCATCACACTTCTTCTCAAATTTGCCCAAACGAGTGCCCTTCTTCAAGATGTAGCATTTGCAACCAAACACTCTAAAGTATGCAATATTGGGCTTTCTTCCATTCAAGAGCTCATAGGGTGTCTTCTTCAACATTGGATGACAATAAAGGCGGTTGCTAGTGTAGCAAGCCGTGTTGATAGCTTCGGTGTAAAAGTCATCATTAACATTGTATTCACTTAGCATTGTTCTTGCCATGTCAATAAGAGTTCTATTCTTTCTTTCCACAAGACCATTTGATTGTGGAGTTGTTAACACCAAATTTTGGGCTGGGAGCCGATAGCCGATACAGAAGGAAGATAGCCGATACCGAAGGAAGATAGCCGATCTCGGAAGCAGATTCCGTCCAGCAGAAGGAAGGAGAATAGCCGATTGCACGGTGAATCGGTTATTGGGCGAAGGTGACAGAAGGCGTGCAGCGTCGGTATTGGTGACGTCATCCAGAGTCTGCACCGTCAAGATGCGATCACGATCGGAGTCCGTTATGAAAGGGAAGATGTGACTCCAAGTTACCTTAGATATAGGATAGTTTGTTAGTTTCCTTATCTATTGATGAGTTGTAATTCGACTAGGACTCTATCTACGCTCAGGGTATAAATATAAGCCCTCAGCCATTATAAAACATACAACAACATCAATACAACACAACTTTCGGCTCCGGCCAACAAACCCTAGAGTCAGTCGAGTCCGGCGAGTTACTTCATCCAGGCTGGGTGTCATCCGGTGGACGCAGGCTTGCTTGTAAGTATCGTCAACCCCCTGTTAAACTATGTCTTTTTAGCGTCATCCGGTGGACGTGGAAGCGTGGCAGACCAGGGTCCTTGCTAAGCTCTGTTTCTTTGGCGTCATCCGGTGGACGTGGGAAGCACAGTGAGTCAAGGATGATTCACGCTGGTTTACCCGATCAATCTGTGTTAACCGTCATCCGGTGGACGAGATGCAGATTAGGACGGTTTTCACGCGCGGATTAGTTATCGATTCGTGTTTGTTTGCTTGATTAATCTATTAGTTAATGTCATCCGGTAGACATGCTATAGATTGAGATAGTTTGCACGCATGGATTAGTTATTGGCTCTAGCTAAATATGGTAATTTAGTTAGATTCATTAAGTTATCAAGATGTTATTTGTTCTTTATTGTTTATTTATCAATATAACATCTCTCTGCCCGATCAAGATTAATATATTTGGCCTTAGATTCACTTGAATTTGATCGTCGTTTATGCTTTCTTATGCTTATTTTACCATGATGATCGGTTCCATGCTTACATCGGCTAATTCCCTATCAATCTTGTTCGTTACATGTTGTGCGTTCGGTTCTAGTTGATACATAAGTGGTTCTGAGGTTATCGTAAGTCTTATTCTTGTGTCATTGTTTAAGTTAAACTGAGCGTCATCCGGTGGAACAGGTTTAACCTAAACAAGTTTTCACTAGATTAGACTTACTTTAATTTGAAGTCTGTTTATGGCTACGCTAGCATTCGTTCGTGCTTCATGGACCCTGCATCGGCTAAAGAGCCGATTCAGTTATGCTTTCACGAGTAGACCGTGTATATAGACTTATTTGGATATCAAACGATCTAACTTTGTTTGCTGGGTTTGTTGAAGCCCGCTGGCCGTTAGACCAGGTGAACGCAGACTTGGTGAACTTAGCGGAGAGGGTTTGTTAAAGCCGCCGGCCTTCTAGACCAGTTTTAGCCGATCTCTGCTTGTTTGATGTACAGATCAGATCTGTACACATGATCTATTTTCTTTTATACACATTAATTGAATTAGATCGGCTAGCACGTTATTGTCTTCATATGAGTATTCTGATAGCTGTTTTACTTCATTACTATACTATCGGTTCATAACATGACGGAATCGGCTTTCTAGACGATCTCCGATTGAATCGGCTCTCAGAGCCACATAATTGGGACTACCTGGACACACCGGTTAGTTCCGCCCTGTGATTGCTGATTACTATTGTTTCCTTGTCAATTGCAGGTCAAATTGACTGGCACGCTTGGGTGTTACTGACACTCTCAGACCGGGTTCGAAGCTAGCTGGATCTGCGAGAGCTCTACTGCCTTCAAGGGTCGTTTCCGGCTTCGCTGGTGTGTTGGGCTTAGCGAACCACTTTTTGCGCCAACACACTTTTTGGCACGCCTGGTGGGACTTTCACTGAAGACCATGGCAAAGGGGAAGACTGCGGCTAACGGATCCTCCAGGGATGACGGTGTCCTCAGGGTCAGGGTCGAAGATCTCAGTGAGGAGGACGCAGCCGTGCTGAACAAGATCGTTGAAAAATTCTCTGATGCATGTCTGCTCTCATTCAGCAAGCAACGTGATGGCTCTATAGTGAAGAAGAATGCATTCCCAAGGTGGATCATGGACGGCCATTCTGATAAATCTGAAGAGGAGTGCAAGGCCGACCTCAAGTAGATGCTGGAAGAAGCGACCTGGGAGGCCGCCTATTCAGCAGTCGGCCATCACCATAAATTCTTCCTGCAAACATTCTATAACATCATGAAGACCATTCTCAAGCAGCAGGATTGGGAGTCTTTGGGCCCAGTTTACTTCAACATGCCCGCAGAAGATGCAGATCCAAAAGCAGCGGCAGGGACCTCCAATTCCTCACCGCAACAGCCGAGCCAGCCGAAAACACCAGTGCAGGGTGCCACCGCGGCCGGTTCGGCGCAAAAAATTTCAGCTTCCCCCAGATTATACAAAGATCATACTCCGGAGGAGCTCGCCGCTTTCATGCAGGCCACTAGGCAGACGGTGAACTTGATGAACTCATCAGCAGTGAACCCGACGGCTAGAAATATGCTGGCGGCAGACACGGCCAACCCAACTCCTGGATACCATGAGGGGATCACATATCAAGACCTTCAGGCAGCGCCGCATCCGGGGTATGCCCAGACGCCCAACAATCAGCTGCTGGAGCAATGAGTGCCATGCTCCATGATACGTTCGGTTTGCAGCCAAAGACCGGGACTGGAATCAAGTATAGACGTCCTTACCCCGAATGGTACGACCGAGTGACATTACCGCCCAGGTATCGCTTGCCCGACTTCTCCAAGTTCAGTGGGCAGGACGACATCACCACCATGGAACACATCAGCCGTTACCTGACCCAGCTCGGCAAAACTTCATATGAGGTAGCTCACAGGGTCCAGCTCTTTCCGCTATCACTGACAGGGCGGGCGTTTAGCTGGTTCGCATCTATGGAGCCTGCCTCGATTCAAGGTTGGGAGGATCTGGAGACCAAGTTCCATAATTACTTCTTCTCTGGCACTGGGGAGAAAGACATCACAGATCACACCAACATGCGCCAAAATCCGAATGAACTTGGATCGGCTTTCATCAAGCGGTTCAGGGAGACCAGGAACATGTGTTACTCCTTGAACCTGAACGACAGGCAGCTCACCAAGATAGTGGTCAGTGGGTTGCTCCCACACGTCCAAGAAAAACTGGTGGGCACCAACTTCAACAGCATCAGCGAGGTGATGCAGAGGGTGGCCGCATTAGAGCAGCAGGCCCAGAGCTTCAAGAAAGAATCAAAATACAAGCAGTCGGCCTACGTCTGTAATTCCGACTTAGAAGATGGGGAGAATGAAGAAGTGGCTACTGTTGAGCTCAAATGGGGTACAAAACCCATGGCCGTGCCGAAGGGTTAGAGCGCGGAAGATCAATACGACTTTGACACACGCAAGCTGGACAAGCTCTTCGACCTGCTAGTCAGTGCGGGCCACATTACCTTCCTGGCTGATTACGTTAAGCCATCTCCTGAAGATTTGCAGGGAAAACCGTTCTGCCAGTACCATGGCCTCACCTCACACTCTACAAACAACTGCCGCAATTTCAAAGCAACAATCCAGAATGCTATTAGGCGCGGCCTCTTGAAATTTGAGGCCCCTCCCAAGGGAAAGATGAAGATCGACAAGTTCCCATTCCCGAAGGGGCAGAACATGGTCCAGATCGCAAATCCTCTGATCAAGGTAAAGGTGTTAACCTCCGAACGGGCCAAGAAGAACTCCTCAGTTGATACCGATGCACAAATCACAGCTGAGGAGCTAGCGCTGATCAAAGGAAGGAGGGAGCAGAATCAGAGGCAGCTGGAGCAGGGACAGTCCAGCGGCACCAAGAGCAGGAGGCCTACACACTAGCACCTTCTGAATAAATGGCGACGACAGAAAGAGAAAGATCATCAGAGGCAGCTGCAGTGCGAAGAAGAGGAGTACCGCAGATGGCTCCGTGAGAAAGAAGAGGCGCGCTTTCACGAAGAAATGGCTCGCCACCGGGAAGGTGAGGAGGATCACTGGCATTGCCCATTCTTCCGACACTGCTGGAACGAAGGCTTGAGATTGCCGACGCTACGCAACTGTCCGGAATGCAGCGATCAGTACCGAGAGTACAGGCAGTCCCAGGTCAACCGCCGGTCCGTGCACCAGAGGCTGGGGAGTCCCCATAGCCCGCGGGATCGGCGTGAAAAAAGGCACCTGTGCGATCGGCTTGATGAAGCGGTAGTTGAACGCCGACAGCCGGTTTGGCAAGAGAACCAGTGGTGCCCGGGGGAGCTAACTAGAAGCCAAAGGCACCGGGTGCAGTAGCTCAGGAATAGGGAGCTCCAGGCTGAGGGGCGCGCCAAACAGGTGTGGCGCGAAAAGCCTTCACAAAATAATGGAAAGGCTGTAGCCGATGCACAGATGGTGTTTGTGCTGCCTGCAGAATTCAGAGCTAGGAAGTACGACACCGAGTCCAACTCTGACGATTCGGGATCAGAAGAGGGAGTGGCTAAGTTAATGCTCGCACAGCAAGCTACTTTTGATAAGCCGGCCAAGAATCGACATCTGAAGGCCCTCTATCTCAAAGGTTATGTCGACGGCATGCCCATGACGAAGATGCTAGTGGACGGCGGCGCCACTATCAATCTCATGCCCTACACTACATTTCGCAAGCTAGGCAAGGGTCCCGATGATCTAATAGAAACTGATCTAATGCTCAAGGATTTCGGGGGCAATTCTTCCAACACTCGGGGGGCAATCAACGTCGAGCTAACAGTGGGGAAGAAGACACTGCTTACTTCCTTTTTCGTGATCAACAGTAAAGGTGCCTACAGCTTGCTGCTCGGACGCGACTAGATTCATGCCAACTGCTGCGTGCCATCCACCATGCATCAGTGCCTTATTCAGTGGCATGGTGATGAAGTCGAAGTAGTCCCGGCCGACGACTCGGTCAGCGTGGCAACGGCGGATGCCACATACTGGGAAGCTGGGGATCATGATTGTTTCTCTAGCAAAGCTTGGGAAGGAGGCTCCATCAAGGTCAGCGATGAAAGTCAACAGCCGATCAGGGCAATCGGCTCTGAGTCTTTTTATTAAATGGAGAATCCGATCGACGGCACAGAGGGTAAGTTGGGGCAAGGATTCACGTCGGCCGACAAGCTCGAAGAAGTGGATGTTGGTCCCGGCGACAGGCCAAGGCCGACGTTTATTGCCGCCAATTTAGACCCGGAGTTCAGGCAGGAGCTGATTCAACTGCTGAAAGAGTACAAAGATTGTTTCGCTTGGGAATATTATGAGATGTCTGGATTGGACAAATCTATTGTTGAGCACAGGCTACCTATCAAGCCAGGGTTTCGGCCACACAGGCAGCCTCCACGTCGTTTTAGGGAGGACGCTCTACCCGACATTAAGGCCGAAATCACGAGGCTGTTAGAAGCCAAGTTCATTCGAGCTTGCCGATATACCGAGTGGATATCGAATATCGTCCCCGTGTATAAGAAAAATGGTAAATTGTGAGTCTGTATTGACTTCAGGGATTTAAATAGAGCTACACCGATGGATGGCTACCCTATGCCAATAGCCGATATGTTGGTAGACTCGGCTACTGGGCACCAGGTTATTAGCTTCATGGATGGCAATGCTGGTTATAATCAAATTTTTATGGCTGATGAAGACATCCCGAAAACTGCTTTCAGGTGCCCTGGTGCGCTTGGTTTGTTTGAATGGGTGGTCATGACGTTTGGTTTGAAGAATGCCAGTGCAACCTATCAGAGAGCTATGAATTATATATTTCACAAGTTGATCGGCAAAATCGTTGAAATCTATATAGATGACGTGGTGGTGAAATCCAATAGCAATAAAGATCACCTGGCCGATTTGAGTGCCACTCTGGAGTGCACAAGGAAACATGGTTTGAAGATGAATCCTAACAAGTGTGCGTTCGGCGTGTCGGCTGGCAAATTTCTGGGATTCATGGTCCACCGCAAAGGGATAGAGATCGGCAGCAAGAGTAAGAAGGCGATCGATGAACTTGTACCTCCAACCAATAAAAAGGAATTGCAATCTTTGCTTGGTAAGATTAACTTTATCAGAAGGTTCATCGCCAACTTATCAGAGAAGGTACTGCCGTTCTCACCATTGTTGAAGCTCAAGAATAATCAAGAGTTCAAATGGGGTGCCGTGCAACAGAAGGCTTTTGACGAAATCAGAGAATACATGAAGACTCCCCCTGTCTTAGTACCGCCACGGACAGGGAAGCCTTTTAAGTTGTACGTGACGGCCGAAAGCCATACCATTGGATCGGCCCTTTTTCAAGAGTTTGAAAGAAAAGAGAGAGCAGTTTTCTAACTGAGCAGGCGGCTCCTTGACTCTGAGACAAGATACACACCGACCGAGAAGTTGTGCTTGTGCCTATTCTACTCATGCACCAAGTTGAGGCACTACTTGCTTACCTCGGAGTGTGTGGTGGTGTCCAAGGAGGATGTCATCAAGCACATGCTTTCTATGCCTATTTTAAATGGTCGGATTGGCAAATGGATCCTGGCGCTCTCAGAGTTTGACTTGAGGTTCGAATCGGCTAAGGCAGTCAAAGGCCAGGCGATAGCCGATTTCATCACGCAACATCACGGAGGATCGGCTAATGTAATGGATATAGCGCCATGGACTATGTTCTTCGACGGCTCTTCGTGCAAGCAAGGTGGTGGCGTCGGAGTAGTGTTCATCTCACCACGGGGTGTGCGTTTTGAGTATGCTTTCCAGATCGGGCCGATTGTCACAAATAATCAAGCTGAATATGAAGCCGCGTGGAAAGGTTTTCAGCTTCTGCATGAAGCAAAAGCCAATGCAGTTGAAGTATTTAGCGATTCACAACTAGTCATCAACCAATTGCTCGGCTTGTATGAATGTAAAGACGAGATACTCAGAGGCTACTATGATTAGTGCCAGGCTCTCATCAAGAAGTTCATGACGGTATCTCTCTGTCACATCCCCAGGGCCCAGAACCAGGAAGCTAATCGGCTGGCACAGAACGCGTCGGGTTATCGGCAGATGCAGGAGATTTGTAACAGCGAGCAATCAGCTGATGACTGGAGGGGCGAGATAGCAGGTTACCTGGCAAATCCTTCACAATAGGTCAACAGAAAGCTAAGGTACAAAGCCACCAAGTATGTGTTGCTGGATGGTCAGTTGTATTACAAGACTATTGAAGGAGTGCTGCTCAAATGCCTGGGGACAGAGGAATCAGTGAAGCTGATGAGCGAAGTACACGATGGAGTCTGCGGTGCACATCAATCAGTGCACAAGATGAAGTGGATCATCAGGAGGACTGGTTACTATTGGCCTACGATGCTGGAAGATTGTTTCAAATATTATAAAATGTGTCAAGAATGCCAAAAGTTTGGAAATATACAAAAGTCTCCAGCCTCTGCTATGAATCCCTTAATTAAACCATGGCCGTTTAGAGGATGGGGTATTGATCTAATCGGCCAAATCTACCCACCATCGAGCAAGGGTCACAAATGGATCTAGGTGACGACTGATTACTTCACCAAGTGGGTAGAAGCCATTCCTTTGAGGAACGCCACTTCAGCTGACATGATCGAATTTGTAAAAGAGCACATTATTTACAGGTTTGGCATACCTCAGACGATCACAACCGATCAGGGGACAATGTTCACTTCAGAGGAGTTTATGACCTTTACCGACGACATGGGCATCAAGATTTATAATTCATTGCCGTATTATGCCCAAGCCAACGGACAAGCAGAAGCCTCCAATAAAATTTTGATCAAGGTCATCAAGAAGAAGATTGAGCAGAACCCCAGAAAATGGTATTTGCATTTGAGCGAGGCACTATGGGCATATCGCATGGCACAGCATGGATCGATCAAGGCTTCACCTTATGAGCTAGTCTATGGACACGCTGCCGTCTTGCCATGGGAGATTCAGTCTGAGACACGGCGTGTCACGTTGCAAAATAAGCTTACAGCCGGTGAATACAAAGACATTATGATGGACAGTTTAGAAGATTTGCACTGTCATCAGCTTAGGGCTTTGGAATACATTGAAAAGAACAAGGTACGGGTGGCCAAGTATTACAACACTAAGGTAAGAAGCAAGAGCTTCACCGAATCAGAGCTAGTATGGAAAGTTATTCTGCCTATTGGTACCAAAGATAGCCGATTCGGTAAATGATCGCCAAAATGGGAAGGCCCGTATCGTGTGGTGGAATGTGCTCCGGGTAACGCTTACATCCTTGAAGACTTGGAAGGGCAGAGACTCGCCAGAGCCATCAACGGGAAGCATCTGAAGAAATACTATCCTAGCATCCCAGTTGGGGGATAATAGCCGATTCATGTGAATCTGGCTCTAACAGCCGATGCCGTGCAAGCGGGTCGCCTTCAGGACAAAAATGGCCGACATCGTAGTAACAAGTCGCCCTTAGCACAAAAAATGAAGTGCCCTCGGTGGGGTGTAACAGCCGATGCGATAAGCGTCGCCTTTAGTCTAAAAAGAAAAAATAATAAAGGGAATATATATGTATCCGGACACATATGGAAGTCAGATTGATGCTCTTGAAGGGAGTTTTATTTACAGGAGCCCTATCACATTCTAATCATGCGTGGCTTTATCTACGATGTCCTGGGCGTCAGTGACAGCCACGACCTCGTCGGCGTGAGCGAAGAAGTTCGCCAGTTGGGCGTTGGCCTCCTCCATGTTCTGGTCCTCCGGGAACCCAGGTTCGATGGCTTCCAGAGCAATGCCGGAGCGGAGTCGCGCGGCTGTGAGAGCCCCAGTGGCGCCGTGACGAACGCCGGCCATGGCCACCTGGGAGACGCGGTGGTGAACATCCAGGAGCCGCTCCGCCTGCGTGTTGCCATGAGCATTAACGGCATTGGCGGCGGCTTCGGCGGCCACACGTAACTCTTCAAGCTACGCAGTCAGGACTACAAAAGAAAGAAGTGTCAGCATGAAGGTGATTTTTAGCATGCCACAATTCAATTTATTACCAGCCACTGCGGCGTCCGATTCGGCGAGTTGGGCTTACACCCTGGCCACTTCGGTTTCGGCGGCCTAAAGGGCAGCGGCTTGGGCTTCGGTGACGCCCTGCAGCCGGCCATTCTCCTTCGTAGCCTCTGAGTAGAGGTTACGATACTCCACCATCTGGTGATGGAATCGGCGACCGTCGGCGGCGGTGTAGGACCCGTCAGAAGACCCCGATTCTGATCCAGCGCTCGGGGCCGGATCTTGAGGGGGTTCCTGAGGAGGCGCAGTTCTGAGAGGCCGGGTGTCCACGCCAATCGGTGCTCCCAGTGGGAAAGGAATCACGTGGGCCTGACTAAAGTTCGACAAAGAAGCAGATGTGTCAGAATCGAAAGAAAACTAATGTCTTGGGTACAGACTGACTTACCTGCTGTAGATGGCTAACTGCCGGGGCGTCACCCAGCGACGACGGCCGTGATGCGGGTCAGCAGCGGCATCCGAGCCAGGGGTGGCTCCAGCGGCTGCAGGAACGGCTTGAGACGGCCTGGCACCGGTTCCCGAACCTCCGACGCCGGCAGTGCCCGCATCGCTGCGCAGGACGGTGATGGTCAGATTAGATCAGGTCAATCTATCAAGAAGTGAGCAGCAGCCTTACCCTAACCAGGCCTGCAGGCGATGCCTCTGTTCACCCACGGCTCGCAGGCTTCGGGTGAAGTTGTCACCTTCGGCGGAACTCGAGGCCGGCCGCTTGCCGTGGTTTCCGTCGCTAGCCATGGATTTGGGGGATTTTGTTTTCTCTGGTCTGAGGAGAGAAGGCCGGGTGAGCGAAGGCTTTGATGTTGCGGTTGCTTGTCCAGGCCGAGTGTGTATTTATAAAGATGAGGGCATCGAGACGGTTCCTCCTCGGAAGGCGAGACGACGCGGCGGATTTTAGGTTGCGGTTAATCCGCATTTCTTGAATCCGGAACAGTTGCCAAATCGGGAAAACGAAGCGCCGCCATCAATGGTCGCACACCGATCGGTTTTTTGGGTCAGGCTGTTTAGCCGATCCTATTGTGAGTGCCCACAAGCCGATTCGTAGTGAATCAGGCTGAGGGGTTAATTCTAAAGGAAAGCAGAACAAAGCCAATGCTACAAAACCGATGCTAAGAGGCACGCCCGAAAGCCGATTCGTATGCAGAACGGGTCAGGCTGAGTAATTGACTCTAAGGTACAAAGCAGTTCGAAAGCCGATTCGCATGCAGAAATATATCAGGCTGACCAAAGTCAGTGCGAAACAAGACAAAGCCGGTATTAAGTTGTGAAATCTAAGGCAGATCAGGCTAAATTGTCAAATTCAGGATGAACAGCGTGAAGACAGAGTTGCAAATAGAAAAGAACATGCCAAGCAGTATACCCATCATATTACAAAGATAATAAGGACCGAATCAGTTCTATTAATTCGGCACGGAGCGCATGGCCAGCCTGCAGCAGTTGTTGATCTCAGTTTTCAGTAAACTGCAACAAGTTTAGGCGTTGGCATGTCTTCCTGTCTGCAACGACCAAGCTGCTGATTTCTTTCTTTTTCTGGGAGAGCTCGATCGTGCTGGTGGAGATGGTGATTTCGCGCTCACTGATAGCCGACTCAACTGTTTCCAATTCTTTTCTCAGCTGGTCTCGCCTTGTTTTCAATATCTCCAGTTCTGTTTCGGCCGTGCTGATGGAGGATTTGAGCAACCTGGCTCGATCGGCTAATCCGGTGGCCTCTTGTCTGTTGATCGATTTGTTGCTCCTTAGCTGTTCAAGCTCTGCCAGGTTTTTGTGAGCAGTGATAATCCCTGATGCTATAACTTTAAGATCATCAAGTCTTTGCAGGGACTTCAAGGCTGACAGATTGGGTTGCTGCTGGACGAGTTCCATTATTTGATCAATCAGATTGGGATTCGAGGCCAGAGCGACTAGATCACCCTCTAGATGGGGTAACAGTGCACTTAGATGATTATTGAAATCTGGCTCTGAAAGTCTCTCGGAGGAAGAGGCTAGTTCGTCTTTATCACAGAACTCTTCTATGTCGAATGAAAAGCTAGGAGACAGAGGCTTCGGTGCCTACAGTACATACATTCTCTCATCAAAAAAGGTACAATATAGATTAATTGTTTTCTGGCAGAGATGGGATACCTGAATGGGGCTTGAAGGTTGTAGGGTTGATGCCGATGCTGTTTGTTCGACTAAAGCAGTTATGTCTTTTGCGGCATGTGGATCCTCGGTTGTCACTGCCTCAGGTAGTTGGGTTTCTGCAAACCAGAAGTAAGAGCAGTATGGAAGCAAGGATAATTGCTAACAGCCAAATAGGAGTTACCTGGATTCCTCTCAGGGGGCAACTCCTCTTCTTCAAGGTTCACCCAGATTTCTTCAGAAGGGCTGTTCGGCTGTATTTTTGAAAAGAAGATTTGGTCAATTAGGACATTTAAGAAAGAAAAGCCCAATGAGTAGTACCTGAGTTTTGGCTCTTTCTTCCTGGATCCCTTCTTCTTGAGCAGCTGATCCCTCATGGCCGGTAGATTCTGGTGGTTCTTCGGCCTGTTTCTCTCCCAAGGTACCTTGAGTTGGTTGGGGATTCACCTGATAGAAAGCCGATTTAAGAGTCGGGGCGTACTGCAGTAAAGGAAGATGCTACTGGGTACCTGAATTTTTCTTATCGATCGGCGTTTTTTGGGAGTTTGCTTTTGAAGCTGAGATGCAGCTGGTCGTTTTGAAGCGAGGGGGAGGTCAGTATAGCAGGGCCTAACATTAGTTGTCTCAGCGACGGTGCTCGGGAGCCTAGCCTCGCTGTCGGACAAGGAGGATAATATTCCACTCGCTCTGGTGGACTGGATGATGGGTCCTGCGAGAAATATCTGTTAAGTAACATGTCTGAATAAAGCCGTTTTTATTGGAATCGGCTGAGAACACTTACTGCTCGGGGAGATTGGATGTTTGGGTCCAGGGCTTTGCATTTGTCGTGGATAGTTTGGCAGAACAAGTGAGCGTGCCATTGTTGCCACCAATCGTCAAAACTCTGATGAGCGATGCAGATTTGATTCCACGGCCTCGGCGAGAATGTGGGCAGGTTTGCTCCGAGTTGAAAAATTCTGCCAGCCTGAAGGTGCTCTGTAATGTTCTCCCTGGGTTTCAAGGTATTCAAAAAAGGGAGCCGAGGGGGCAATTGGCCGAAACCTAGCTGTCTTGCTGCTATGTTTGGGTGATAGAATTCATAAGAAGGATAGCTAGTTGCCTTGCCGCTTGCGCTCCAAAGGTGCTTGAAGTCTGCTGGCAAGGCACAGGGTTTGATGATTGCATTCAAGATGCTGATAGCCTCGTCATCAGAACACCCATTGTTGAATTTGAAGCTGGAGGGCGCTGGAAATTCATCTTCATTCTCGTAGGGGAACCAGGTAGTAACATTTGGTCCCAAGCCCCTGTATAATGTTTCCAGCATGTTGCCCTTTGAAGTTGGGATGGCTATGGCAGAGGCAGCTTCACCAAAACTTTGACAGCCTCTGGTTTTTGGGTCCTCCTCCTCTGAATACTCGGTGGATGGAAAGTTGAGGCCTTGGAGTTGTGTTCTTACCAGCTTATGCAGATACAGGTTGAGCCATAACTGTACTAGCCACCAAGGGCCTGTTATGCATTGCACTTCTTCACCTATAATCAAGGAACTGAATACCCGGCTCATAAGCCTGTATGCTGCACCCAATAAGAGTTTGCCCAGGGGGATGGAGTGCCCTTGAGCCAGTTTCTCTGCTAAGACCCGATAGGGATATGCTGGCCCGGCAGTGGCACCACAGAACACGAACCTCTCAAGCCACATGGTCAAGAATGCGACATGTTCTTTCTCGCTAACAGAAAAGGAGTTTTTCTGGTGGTGTTGAATATAGCCACTCCACCCTTTGTATGTGTCCAGTTTCAGGAAGTATGGGTCCTTCTTGCCGCTGGAGCAGAGATCCCAGAAGTCATATGATCCAGTAATCTGAAGCCCGGTGAGCATATGGATATCGCCCAGGGTAATGGTTTTTGGACCGTCTCCGAACACGAAAGCATTCAAGGAGTTGGACCAAAAATAACTGGCGGCAATCAGGAGCAGCTCATTCCTTGCCATCTCTGATAATGATAGGTCAAGACATTGGCTCAGATGGCGCATCTCCCAGTCCGTGCGCTTCTTCGCCGCGACACGACGGAACCAGTTTCTCCACCCAGCAGGTGCGCTTGGCCAGTTTCTGAAAGATTTGGCCCAAGAAGAGGCGCCCATCATGGAGCTTCGGAATGGGAGCTAGTTGGTTTCTTGAATGATGAAGTCTTTGGGGATCGGATCACCCATCGGGCCCAGATAGTAGGTATTGGGGATGTCCTTCAGTGGAATCAGAATATCATTCCTCAGCACCTGGATTTGAAACTCGTACTCAGTGAGGTTGAAGAGGGATTCACGAATCAGGGGGCGGATCGATGAAATTGATACCTCAGGGACCTCGGAAGGAGTCGCCATTAGCTCGGGGGTGATTTGACGGCGACGAATCGAAGCTGGCGGTGGCGAATCGAAGCTAACGGCGGCGGATTGAAGCCCGTGGCAGAAGTTGCGACGGTTTAGGGTTTCGTTTTGGTGCGAAAGTTTGAAGTGCCGAGAGGGAAGCTGCGGTTTGGCTATTTGAAGGCTCAAGCGCTAATTTCAGAATAAACCAGTTTATTCCAAAATTGGGGGGCATGTGTTAACACCAAATTTTGGGCTGGGAGCCGATAGCCGATACCGAATGAAGATAGCCGATACCGAATGAAGATAGCCGATCTCGGAAGCAGATTCCGTCCAGCAGAAGGAAGGAGAATAGCCGATTGCACGGTGAATCGGTTATCGGGCGAAGGTGACAGAAGGCGTGCAGCGTCGGTATTGGTGACGTCATCCAGAATCTGCACCGCCAAGATGCGATCACGATCGGAGTCTGTTATGAAAGAGAAGATGTGACTCCAAGTTACCTTAGATATAGGATAGTTTGTTAGATTCCTTATCTATTGATGAGTTGTAATTCGACTAGGACTCTATCTACGCTCAGGGTATAAATATAAGCCCTCAGCCATTGTAAAACATACAACAACATCAATACAACACAACTTTTGGCTCCGGCCAACAAACCCTAGAGTCAGTCGAGTACGGCGAGTTACTTCATCCAGGCTGGGTGTCATCCGGTGGATGCAGGCTTGCTTGTAAGTATCGTCAACCCCCTGTTAAAGTATGTCTTTTTAGCGTCATCCGGTGGACGTGGAAGCGTGGCGGACCAGAGTCCTTGCTAAGCTCTGTTTCTTTGGCGTCATCCGGTGGACGTGGGAAGCATAGTGAGTCAAGGATGATTCACGCTGGTTTACCCGATCAATCTGTGTTAACCGTCATCCGGTGGACGAGATGCAGATTAGGACGGTTTTCACGCGCGGATTAGTTATCGATTCGTGTTTGTTTGCTTGATTAATCTATTAGTTAATGTCATCCAGTAGACATGCTATAGATTGAGATAGTTTGCACGCATGGATTAGTTATTGGCTGTAGCTAAATATGGCAATTTAGTTAGATTCATTAAGTTATCAAGATGTTATTTGTTGTTTATTGTTTATTTATCAATATAACATCTCTCTGCCCGATCAAGATTGATAGATTTGGCCTTAGATTCACTTGAATTTGATCGTCGTTTATGCTTTCTTATGCTTATTTTACCATGATGATCGGTTCTATGCTTACATTGGCTAATTTCCTATCAATCTTATTCGTTACATGTTGTGCGTTCGGTTCTAGTTGAGACATAAGTGGTTCTGAGGTTATCGTAAGTCTTATTCTTGTGTCATTGTTTAAGTTAAACTGAGCGTCATCCGGTGGAACAGGTTTAACCTAAACAAGTTTTCACTAGATTAGACTTACTTTAATTTGAAGTCTGTTTATGGCTACGCTAGCATTCGTTCGTGCTTCATGGACCCTGCATCTTAAAGAGCCGATTCAGTTATGCTTTCACGAGTAGATCGTGTATATAGACTTATTTGGATATCAAATGATCTAGCTTTGTTTGCTGGGTTTGTTGAAGCCCGCTGGCCGTTAGACCAGGTGAACGCAGACTTGGTGAACTTAGCGAAGAGGGTTTGTTAAAGCCGCCGGCCTTCTAGACCAGCTTTAGCCGATCTCTGCTTGTTTGATGTACAGATCAGATCTGTACACATGATCTATTTTATTTTATACACATTAATTGAATTAGATCGGCTAGCGCGTTATTGTCTTCATATGAGTATTCTGATAGCCGTTTTACTTCATTACTATACTATCGGTTCATAACATGACAGAATCAGCTTTCTAGACGATCTCCGATTGAATCGGCTCTCAGAGCCACATAATTGGGACTACCTGGACACACCGGTTAGTTCCGCCCTGTGATTGCTGATTACTATTGTTTCCTTGTCAATTGCAGGTCAAATTGACTGGCACGCTTGGGTGTTACTGACACTCTCAGACCGGGTTCGAAGCTAGCTGGATCTGTGAGAGCTCTACTACCTTCAAGGGTCGTTTCCGGCTTCGCTGGTGTGTTGGGCTTAGGGAACCACTTTTTGCGCCAACAGGAGTGTACTTGGCCGAGAATTGATGCTTGATACCCAGATCATCACATAGCTCATCAATTCTAGTGTTCTTGAATTCACTCCTCACTTGCTTCACCCTTGTATCAAACTCATTTTGGCTTCTCATGATGAAGGATTTGAAGATTTCATACACTTCACTTTTGTCAACAAGAAAGAATACCCAAGTGTATCTAGAGAAGTCATCAACTATCACAAAGCGATACTTTCTTCCTCCAATACTTGCATAAGTGGTTGGTCCAAACAAATCCATATGCAATAGCTCAAGTGGACTAGATATACTCATCATGCCTTTCTTAGGATGTGTATTTCCAACTTGTTTTCCAAATTGACAAGAACTACACAACCTATCCTTTTCAAAGTGCACATCTTTCAAGCCTCTAACCATGTCATGCTTGACCAATGTTCCAAGTTGCTTCATTCCAACATGTCCAAGCCTTCTATGCCATAGCCAACCAAGACTTGACTTCGAGATCAAACATGAAGAGAGCCTAGCTTCACTATCATTAAAATCCACAAAGTATAGATTCCCATATCTAAAGCCCTTGAAGATCATGTTGGAACCATCCACACTCACAATCTCAACATCATCAATACCAAAGATGCACATGAAACCAAGATCACAAAGTTGTGCAACCGACAATAAATTGAAATTGAGAGATTCAACAAGAAACACATTGGATATGCTCATATCATTGTTGATAGCAATCTTGCCCAATCCTTTCACCTTGCCTTTGCCATTGTCACCAAACGTGATAGAATCAAACTCTTGATTACCACTTGTGTTGATTGAATTGAACATACTAGATCCTCCGGTCATATGTTGAGTGCATCCACTATCAAGCACCCAATGTCTTCCTCCGGCTTTGTAATTGACCTACAAAGAATAGATCAATTGGTTTTAGGTACCCAAGCATTCTTGGGTCCTTAGAGGTTAGTGACCAAATACTTAGGCACCCAAATGGATCTCATCCTCGGATTGCCTCTTGGTGTACCAATGTACTTGGCTTTAACACCCTTCACTCCCTTTGTGAGCATGCAACAAGAATCAAGGCGAATTGAAGTCGCACTAGCAAACTTTACTTGCTTGATCTTGTTGGCCATGCAATATTGCTCATTATGCCCCACTTGCTTGCATCTTTGGCAATACCTACCATTGCTCCTCATAAAGCTACCTTTGGGAGTTGCAAAGGCGGCCTTACCTTTCTTGGGGGTATAGCCTAGTCCCTCCTTAGAGTGACTAAATCTTTGGCTACCCAAGCACTTTAGCAAGCGGGCATCCCCGCCATAGGCATTACCTAAGGCGCGGGTGAGCTTGTTGACCTCCTCCTTGAGGTTTTTGTTTTCCACCACAAGTGAGGACTTGGAGTCATCAACTTTAGGTGAATTAGGAGTGGTAGAGCTGCAAGAAGGGTTAGTGACAACAATAGTAGTATAAGGAATTGATTTGTCACTAAGGATATACATGTGGAACCCATGTCACATGTCTTGATGGATGCATTCTTCTCATTTTCAGCCACTAGAGAGGAGTGAGCTTTTTCTTGCTTGGAGTGAGCTACCTTAAGGTTCTCATGGGCTTCCATTAGCCTCTCATGAGACTTCAACAGCTCATCAAAGGATTGCTCAATGGCTAATTTGCCTTTGCGCAATTCTTTGCACTCCTTTCTCTTGGCCTCAATGTAAGTGTTGGCATCATCAAGCATGGACATGAGCTCATCACATGAGAGCTCTTCCTCATCACTCTCATCATCGGATTGTACCTTGGATAGCTTGGCCATCAAGCCTGTGGATGGAGTGTCGAAGAGAGATACCTTGTTGTTGAGAGCAATGCTTGCAATAGCTTTCTTCTTAATTGTGTTGCTCTCATCATCACTATCATCATCATCGGTAGAGGCATCACTGTCATCCCAAGTGACACAATATGATTGCCCCTTCTTCTTCTTCTTGAGTGTCGCATTCTTGTTCTTCTTTTCTTTCTTGTCCATCTTCTTGCTCTTCTTCTTCACATCATCACTCTCATTGTCATTGTCACTATTATGAGGACAATCGGCAATGAAGTGATCCAAGCTCTTGCACTTGAAACACCTCCTGGGCTCTTACTTGTTCTTGGTGATGAACTTCTTCTTTCCTTGACCATAGCCGTTTCTCTTCATGAAACGCCCAAACTTGTGCACTAGAAGAGCCATAGCCTCATCATCTTCATCATCACTTGAAGTAGATTCTTCATCAATCTCAATCATCTTTGCTTTGCCCTTGCTCTTAGAGGATGCTGTAGCTTTGAGTGCTACACTCTTCTTCTTCCTCTCCTCAACCACTTCCTCATTGTTCATGTCTTGGGTCATGATCTCCCCGAGGATTTGGTTAGGCTTCTTCTTGCTCAAGTCTTCTCTTGCTAGCAATGTCTTGATGATGGCAAACCTTGGGGTAAGCATCTCAAGAATTTGTGGGAAAAGTCCTTGTCTTTGATGTCCTCACCCAAACTCTTCAAATCATTGACGATCACTTGCAACTGGTTGAACATCTCCAGCACACTTTCATTTTCTTCCATCTTGAAGGTACCAAACTTCTCTCTCAACATGCAAACCTTGGCATTTTTGACCTCTTGTGTGCCCTCATATGTCTCCTCTAACCGCTTCCAAATGTCATGAGCCAAATCAAGATCCTTGATTTGCTCAAACACGTGACACTCAAGAGCAGTGTAGAGTGCATTGATTGCATGGGCATTGCACTCCATCTTCCTCTTGTCGGCATCGGTGGGAGCTTGAGTGTTCTCATACTCAATCTTTGTCTCCGTCACCTTCCACACATCAATGTGCATGGTCATGAAGTGCACAATCATCTTTCTCTTCCAATGATCATAGCTTGTGCCATCAAACTTTGGCGGCTTCCCCAACACATTGATTTGAGCCATCTTGCATAACAAGGATGTTAAGCCTCAAACGGTGGTGACCTCGGCTCCGATACCAATTGAAAGGACCGGATAGGCTAGAGGGGGGTGAATAGCCTATAAAAATTTCTACAATGCACTAAACCACAAGTTAGCAATTAACAAAGCGAAGCTAAGCACTAGCTCTACGGCTACTCTATGCAAGCCACCTAGCACAATTTGCTACTCACAAGAATAAGCACACAAGCGCTAGAAACCAACTCCTCCGAGACCTAAGGAGATGGTACCTAAACAAGTCAAGAGCGCAAGAGTAGAGATCAAGAAAGATATATCGCCGAGGAGAGTAGAGGTTGATCCAATCACCGAGAGATAACCAATAAGAAATTCAATTGATCAACCAAGAAATCCACTCGATGGTGGAGTAGAGAACTGCACACTCGATTTTTTACCGAGGTTCACGTGATCGCCATCACGCTACTCCTCATTGTGGCACCGGTCTTCCTTGGTGGATTGCGAGCTAGGCTTCACACGCCAATTCCTCACCGGGAGCCGCTCACCAACACAAGAAAAGTGGCTATCAACCACGAGCAATCCACTAAAGTCGGTTTTGGCACTCCGCCGGGGAATAACCGCAAGAACCTCTCACAATCAAGCCGATGTAGCCTTGAACAATCACAAATCAAGTTTACACCTCCTCCTTGCTTCCACAATCGTCTAGGGACTCGGCAAAGCCCCAAGAGAACAAGAAAACCGAAGCAAATAGCCACCAAGTGCTCTAGGATGCAACACTCAAGCAATCAAGCACTTGGAACAACACTATCTCACAAAGATTTGAGTCAAAGTATATGAGAAGTGTGTGGAGGGCTTATGCTTGGCTCACAAGAGATTGGGAATGATCAGAATACGCAAGAGTTAGTCCCCAAGCCAGCCCAAGCACTACTTATACTCCCCTCACAAAGATTTGCCCATTGCTGTTTTACAGGAGCACCGGATGCTTAGTGTCCGGTGGCATCGTCCGGTGCACGGATTTGTGCCACGTCGCGCTGGGTTTAAACACGAGCCGTTAGATCCCAATGGTCGAGTCAGCTGAAAAACGCGCTAAGTTCACACTGGACGCGGAACGTCACACCGGACGCTCTGCCGTCCGTGTCCGGTGCGCGAATAGAGAGCAACCCGAGAGCTCTCAGTCGCACCGAACGCGTTCGCTGAGGACTCACCGGACGCTCCCGGCGTCCGGTGTACTCACCGAGTCAAAGTTCCAACAGTTTTACCTGATGTTCAAAAAACACCACCGGACGCGCTAGAGTTACTGTTCCAGTGTCCGGTGCTTAAACAGAGAGGTTCCAGAGAGCTCCAAACCACACCAAACGCGTCCGGTGCATGCCCTCTAGACACTCTCAGCGTCCGGTGCACTCTGCACCTCTGCGCCACTGTTAGGGTTAGTCACCGGACGCTCTGGCCAGAGTCCGGTGCTACTTTAAGCACTTTTTCAAGACTAGCAACCAGCCCCTTCTCTCAAGTGCTAACACCCAAGTGTTCTCACCACTGAGGCACGTGTGTTAGCTATTTTTCAAAGCATTTTGAAGGGCTAGTTAGTGTAATCTAGAGTCCTATGTGTGAATGCCAATGCAATGCAACTCTAGAGCACTCGATAACCGATTCGAGTTCGTTTTTTCCCCTTGATAGTCGGCTATCTATCCTAAATGTGATCACACCCACTTGGTGTCTTGATCACCGAAAGAAAAGCCCTAATGAGGTTATACCTTAGCCTTTAAGCTTTTTCTTTTTACCTTGATCATCTCCACTTGATCCACTACACTTGATCCATGGTTGAGCTCACATGATCAACATCATTTAACTCCACTCACCATGGTTGGAATAACCTACACTTAGCCATCACTTAGCAAGTAGGTTAGTCCTTAGGGTGTCATCAATTATCAAAACCAAACTAGGACATTCTGGAATGACTGCCGCCTCCTCCAAATCGGCACCATCGCACCGGTCTCCGACGACCTCTAGCGAGCCACTCCAATAGAGGGAGCTATGCCACATCGCCCTCACCATAACCAACGGGAACGACATCACTTGTCATGGTGCCTACTTCCAAGTTTCCCTCCGCATCAAGGGAGAGTCCTTTCATATCGTGCCTTCATCCTCAACATTGACAACAACATCGACATCACCCTCGGTATGCCCTTGTTAGCAGACATCGAGCACATCACATGGGACTTCTGCACCATGGAGATGCAATCCCAGCAACACATTGGCACCATCTCCTTCATTGCCATCCAACACCAACCAGCAAGGACACCATCACCATCACCATTACTTTGATGCTACATGAATCGAGCGGCACATCCTTGATGCTCCAATGCCCTGGAGCACGTCTCCATGCGCAGCACGACATTCGGCCACCCTAGGAGCGCCATTCATCGACAACAGGGACTCAACCAAATAGCCATGGGAATCATTGACGGCACCGTAGCCCTTGCTTGGTCCATCGACAAAGAGCTACTTTTCTTCGGCGGGTGCAGCTACATCCCGGCTGCTTCACCACTTCTAGTGGATGATGTCATCTTATGGGAAGGACCAACCGGCGTTCACAAACCAGCCCTCGGTCTGCACCAACCACCAACTCTAGATATCGACGAAAGTTTCCCCTCAAGTATCCTGTTGACACAACTAGGGTCCCAAGGCATCATCCCTTCAACAATGGTCATATTCTTCGACAACATGAGCTGCCAATTCCTACACACCAATAACATCTACATCATGCTCTGTCCCAACTCCGATCAGCCACAATGGAGGTGAGTTCATGTTTGGTGAATTGCTAGACTTCATAGCAACTCCAGCGATCCACGCTACTTCAACAGTCGGTTGTTGCACTACATCCTATCATGAGAGATACACCACCTCATCATCGACATTAGCATTGGCCGGTCATGGATCATGGCTACCCACCAAAAAGCAAATGAATGGCCGGAGCTAGAACCATACAACTACTATATCTATGGTTACATGGGCAACATCCTCTACTGCTTCACCTTCACCATCGATAGCACACGATACAAACATAATACGGGTTGATCCTATCCACGATACTCTCCTTGACCAAGTAGAGGAGATCACTCCAAGGATGCAGCTGACCCCCTCCAACGGCGTCAACAATTGGGTGCAATATCAGTGCGAGGATGCGCTGAGTGGAAAAGGGGGAGATATGCCATACGTCTGATGGAAGGGCCCAATAAGAAGGGCCTAGGACAGTCATGTCCGGGCCAGCAACAACGCTGCCACCGCTATCGTCGCTCCCCGAAGTCAATTAGGAAACAAATAAATAGATATTATTAGATTTTGTTTTGGGAACGGAAATCCAATCTATAATGATATCTCTCATAGTTGCTAATACAAGTCCTATAGGGACTATAAACAGGAGAGAGATGTAACCAATCTAATAAAAAAAAGAATAGAGAGCGAAAGCTCCTTCCCCTATTCTCCTGCTCTCAAGCTGCTGTCGCCTCTCTTTCCTCTCCCTGCGCAAGCTGTCACCCCTGCCCCTGCCCTGTGGCATGCCGTCACCCCCTCCTGCGCCAGCGCCGCCCACGCCGTCCTCTGCAATAGCCGTCTCCCCCTCTTTCCAACAAGCCCATCGCACAATTGAAGTTACCTGAAGGTACTAGGGGCTGGGGCTGGTGGTTGTGAGTCACACAGATGGGATTGACACAGCAGCTGCTGCAATCCTAGCAGTAGATGCGCACTATAGAGTCAAGATTACCTTGGGCATGCGATGGGAAAAGGGAGGTGGCCTCAGCAGGGTTTGGCGGTGGCTCTGAACAAGTTGGCAAGAACAAGAGGTGGGCGCTAAAACAGGGACACAGAAGATTAGGAGTCGATCTCTTTTTATATACCTTGAACTAAGCCATATCCAACGGTCCAACTTTAATAGCTTCGTGAAAATCTATCCAGTCTCCAAAGGAAACATGTTAGTAGCTGAATAGATTCATCTCATTTCTCATCGATCTTTCGCATCAGTGCTCTCTGATCTCCCATATACAAGACTTATGGTCCAAAAAGTTAATTTTTCCTCCAATCTTTAGTCTTCATGGTCAACATATTTTTTCTATAAAAAAATCGTGGTATTACAATTACCTTAATTAATATGTCTAAATTATAATATTAGAATAAATTCAATTCAAGGATCCAAACGGGCCTAAGTAGAAATAGGAGAAGGATACAAGATATTAAAGCAGTTATATGTTTTAAAAAATATTCAAACAGTTATATCCAGCCTACAGGTTGCCCTGAGGATGAAAATTGAAGCTGGAGCTGAAACAATGACAGTAGGGTTCTGGAATGAAAAGAAAGAATAGTATAGGTAACAGTTACAAAATCTTGTGACAACGGCAAGAGACTGAGAAAGTAATTAATAGAGACTAGTATAATGCCCGTGCTAGCGCTACGGTTTAATTGGGTAATGCAAATCAAACAACCAATAGTCGATTAAAAGGTAAACGGAAATTCGTGTGACACTTTTCACACAAACAAACATAATTGTGACAAATATAATTCCAATCAGTAGTATACTACAGCACAACTAAGTATTTTTCTTCACACATATTTTTGTTATCACAATTGATGAACAAGGAAGAAAACGAGAAAAAAAAGTTATAACTGACAGGTGGGTCCCACATATTGGTCGACATAGTTTTCCTTTAGTCTGATCAGTGTCATCAGTAATTTAGCATTATAATTACATCACAGACAATATTTACAATTTGTAGATCCCATTATCTGCCACCTATCATGATGCTGACATATTGGTAATCCACATAACAAAAAGAGTAAACTCCTCTGCCACGGACCAAGAAAGCATTGTCGTCACCTGTCGTCATGAATGTTGCGCCGTGGTGCTCCTCCACTCCACTAGAACTACACCAAATCTGAAAATGTTTCATGATCAAGAAAATAACCAGCAATGTCAACTCTGGATAAGTAGTGCCATGCTCCTTAAGTAGCACTATGGTTAAAGTAACAGTACCCAATCATTCCTGTTCTCTCTAAAAAAATAGTGCCCAATCATTTAGTTTTTTTAACTGGAGAGCAATTATCTCTTATTTGAAAAGTCTTGGCTCAACTGAATTAACTCTAAAATGGAACAAATTCAAGTGAGAATGCCTGTCTGCAATATCCATGCAACTCTAATATTCAAACCACTGTTTCATTACCACCTTATCATCCAAGTCCTCAGGTACCTCGGTTTCATTACCACTGTCAGACGAGTCATCTCCAGAAGATAAGTCTGTGTACCTATAAAGACAGCAAGGAGGACTTTGTTAATTACTTGACTTCACAGGCCAATGAATGATAAATAAACTAATTAACGTAAGAAGATGTCAGCAGCCAGAGAGAGCGCAAGGGTCCTACTTTCAAGGTTTTCCTTGCATTCCTAGCAGACTGTCTAACTGGTTTCCACTCATGGATGAAAGCACCTGCACCACCTCTGAAATCACAGTCTGCTGCTGCTGTGCCATCCTATCAGTTGAAAATGGATAAGCATACACATAGCGATCTGAGAAAAACAAATGGGGCTGGCTTGAAAAGAGCACAAACGTTTTCGAATTCCTTTGGAAACTCAAGTTTGAGCTCTTCCGGATTATCTTCCTTTGTTCCAACCCACCAGGCTTCAGAAAACACAATCTGCATATCCGGTGACCAGACAACATATCTGTTGAGATTTGAGCGGTTTGAAGAGAGTAATTGCATCAATTGACAGATTTACATATATAAAAGATGTAACCTAAGCAGTAAGAAGATGCAAGTTTTGCACAGCTGTTGCATTCAGCAATTGAAGATGATCGTCAAATGAGCAATTGCACATGGCTGAGAGCTGAAGTAACGCTGATAACACTGACCAGGAGCCATATTTATATTGCATCAGACCAGCATAGATCGTGAGTGCTAACCTGAGGCATGCATTCCAATATATTGTAAAGCTAGAAAGACAATATACAAATAAAAAAATAGCAGATGGATCTTAGGATTCCGTATTGGAAATGACTAAACGTGCACTGAGAGATCTTCAATATTGGTGAGGCAAGAGCAGGTGTCAGTTAAACTGATAAGCAAAATAGACACATGTATATAACTGATCAATCTGCAAAATAGGTAACAAAAAGACAAGCAGATGTGAGGCAAGAGCTAGGCGTCAGTTAACTGATAAGCTAAATAGACATAGGTATAATCAAAATAGTTAACTGGCCACTCTGAAAAATAGTTAACAAAAAAATATGATGAAAAGGTCTCATATATAATTACCTTAAATTCAAATATTGCATAACTGAAAACATATACTGTTATTCATTCCAGACAACACAAAGACAAGCAGATAATGGCAGATAAGTTAAATTACAAGGACATATTACATATCAGAATCAGTAATTCATTTACTTCTTCGCTAATCTGAAGTCCAGATAGAACAGGAAGCACGGAAGATAAAATAGATGCATGAAAAAAAACAAGGAATCTTCTCAACTTGATATGTGATCTGCTTGTTCACCATGCTCAAGCCAGCAGCAGCCATCCCCATGTCCATCACGCTGCTTCTCCTAGCACTTATCCATCACGACATAGATTAATAAAGCAGCTGCCAACCACACGACACAAATCCAGAAGATGGGTGAGGATCCTGGCGCAAGAACCGACCTATGCGTTTTTTTACCGCGTCCGCGGCTAGATCCACCGGTGCCATGGCCGGGTCTGGCATCTCCTCGGTGGTGACGGCCAGATCCGTGGAGGGCGGTCGTTCGAGCGCTGATAACTTCAATACTGCTTTGCGATGGCGCAGGGGCTGAGCCACGTGCGCGGTGCGTCGAGCGCGGCGACGCCGGGTCGCCTCGCTGGAGCAGGCCGTTGGAGAAGGCGAGCGAGCGAGCGGAGGCGGCAGCGCTCGTCGGCCTCGACGTCTACGGCGGCGGTGCAGGCAGCCTTCTTGGGGGTGCGTTCAGCGGTGGCCCAGCGGTCCACGCGCAGGCCCTCGGCCGGCGGCGGGTCCGCCGCTGGTTCTTGCCAGACACGTAGAAGCTGACGGCGAAGGCGGAGGCGCAGAAGGGCCTGGGCGACACCCGCGTCAGCACCGGCGCCGTCTTCTCGATCGTCTCGTTGTACGCGTTCACTTCCTTTTTTGTTTCCATGGTTAGGGGTGCCGGTGTTTTTTTTTTCCGTGATTAGGGGGCGGGAGGTGGGAGTGCGGCTCAGGTGAGGGAAGGTGGGATGGTGAGTTTTTGATAAACTTTGGATTATAGTCCTTGGATCAAGATTAACAGCACTCGTGGCCGTAGATTTTGACTTGGATCATGGTTAGATGCACTCGTGGCCGTAGATTTCGATGGAGGGTAGCTTTGTTTGCAAATCCAATTATAGGAGAGATATAATCAGAAATCAAGTGCAGTAACCTTATACATGAATAAATCAATAAATCTGATAGGAGATAGAAGGTCGGGACGATATCCCCGGCGGCTAGTTGGAGCCATGGTGGAACCGGCCATGGTGCTAGGGTGGTGAGCGAGCAAGCGAGAGGGAACAGGGAAGGAGTAGTAGATGGCCCTTATGGCAAATATTTATTGCCTTACTTGATTTCTTAGAAGGCCAATAAGGCAGTACATATACAAGATACATAAGACTAACACCCTATATGCGTAGACAATGTGGTATTAATGCTATTTACATCCATCAATTTAGGATAGCCACAATGGGCCATTAGCCACTGATGGGCCTGGCCCGAAGGAGATGCCCATCATAACAAAATCAGCGATGGAATGATATGTATCCCAGATGTAAAACTAAACTTGACACTACTATTAAATGAGAATTTAATACCAGGTTCTACATTTTTTTTTTGAAACAGCTTCAACAAATTTGCACTGACCTGCTCAGTTCAGGAACATAAACGTCACCTTTGGTGTCATCTGTGTCAGAAATATGAAATATCAATAGCAGAAACACTCTACAATGTCAACATCTTATCAGTTTACAAAACCAAAAATTTTGTTTCAAAAACTCAGGCAAGAAAGAAGAGAAAAGAAGTGCGGGACATTTCCTTACTCCAATTCAAAACCCATGCATAGCACGAGATGCCTGGCTCCTCTTTGCCTGTATTTTACTCTGAAAGCGAACAGACCGTGAAGTGAACTAGCTTGTTATCTATACCTAATACTAAAGAGGCAAAGTTTCTCCCACGAAATTTTCGTCCGACGTCCGGTAGCTAATATATTGCGCTTCTGGAGGCAAAAACAGAGACCTATTCGTTCACCGCAACAGCAAGATCAGATATGACACGTATTCGTTCGCAACACATCAAAGCCAAGCCAAACTCACAACCAGACAACAAATCGAGACCCAAACAAAAGAGGCAAAAATGAATCCCAAATAAAATCAGATCGGGGCAGTGGGCAGTATATATATGGACCAAAATCGAGGTCACCATATACCAAAATCGGACCTCGCGGACAAAACGAGGACGCGCAGGCGCTACGACGAGGCATAGGCGCAGGCCGCAACGGCGAGGCATCGTCGGAGCGTAGTCACCGATGACAAGGGAGCGTCGTCGGAGCGCGCCTCGCCACCGTTGGAGCACAGTCACGGGCCGTCGGAGTACGGGCATGGGCCATACCAGCCAGTGGCGGAGCTAGAAACCAATCGTAGGGGGGAGGGGCAATTTACTATTGAATCCGAATGTAAAGGGGTGAGAAAAAATAGTATCGATACTTATAAGGATATCATATTTTATTACAAAATACAAGTGACTTTAGTGGTTTATTTTGCTGAAAACGGTCACATTGTCTGCACATCTCACTATCAAATTAATATTATATGTATATATACACACATATAACATACATAGCTAAAAAATAGCCTTATATATTTTACAGATTAAAAAGTTTGAAAGTAAAAAAACAAATAATCAAAGAGAACTAGAAAGTAAGTCTGTAGGGTTGTAGGTTGTATGACAAGAAGCAAAGAAATAAGAAGGGGAGCACGCCTGCACGGCAGGCCTATAGGGGTGGCCGGGCTAATCTTCTGACCATGGGCTTGATCTGCAAGCCAGGTGACTTGCTGTTGCAGAGGACAACTACGGAGTCTCCAAACATCAAGCGAAACAACAGCCTAAACAGCATGCGGCCTTTAAAAAATCGCAAAGACAAGGGGGGGCCACTGCCCCGTATGGCCCATACTTGGCTCCGCCAGTGATACCAGCAAGGCAGTGTGTACGCACGGACGCGGCTGTCGTGCAGGCCTCTACTGTGGCTCCTCCGTATGTGCGTGCAGGCGCGGGCTCGCCGGAGCAAGCTTTAGATGAGAGAGGCGAAGGATTTCTGCGAGCTCAAGGAAGAGGAACGGCGGACGGGTAGAGGCATGCGTCCGTGTCCCAGTGAAGAGAAGATAAGGAGGAGAGAGAATTAGGAGAAAAGAAAATAAGTAAAGAAAAAATATACGAAAAAATTAAGCAGGCCACTAACCTCGGTTGTGCTCCTGGGCAGCTTTAAGCCATAATAAAAGTCATTCTTTTTTACTTCATTATTCTTTTTGCGTGTTTTATGTTCACTAAGGATCTTGATGGATCTAATCTCTCTCATGCCATACTTGTACAAGTGAGGATAATGTGTTCAAGCCCGGCATAGTACGGAGTTCGAGTCCGATGCGAGTTAAAATGTACTATGGCATAATCCTTACAAGAAAATCAAAACTCTAGAAGATCTAGATCTAGAAGATTCTTCAATGAAACGGTAAAATTTCTCCCTATTTTTTTATGGCTCTTCTAACTATGTGAATGTACTAGGAATTCTAATCTAAATAGACTCTACCGATCATGTTCGATATGGCTTTCGAGTAAATTATATGAATCCTAATCTAAATGTCATCATAAAGTAGAGTTAGAAAAACACTTATCTAGCGTGATACATAGTCCGATTCTAAAACGTATTGGATCGTATATGTAACGCGAACTCATAAGTCATGCTCATATATATTAGAAACTCGACACGTAAAGAGAAAAACCAGATTATATTTACAAAAAATAGTAAAATGGAAAAAAACCAATTGGAGTGAAATAATAGAAAAAAACTGTGCACCAGTGGTTATGACCCATGATAGACTCCTATGGTTACACTTAGGCATGAAGAGAAAAATAAGAAATAAAGAATCGTGCTTATGGGGACAAAATAATAGGAATAAAAAACAATACTATTTAATGGATCATGTCACGGACTCATATGGTTTTTTAGGAAAAAAAAATAACCATAGACTCCGTTACATATCCCTCTAATTTGGGACACTTAAAAAACCACGTATTTTGATAAAAATAACAATACAAAATAAATAAATAAATAGTTAACATGCCTATCTTATTAACGTTTATTTTTTACTCCCGTTGCAACGCACAGGCATATTTACTAGTTACAAGTAAAAAACAAACGGATGGAGGGCAAGCATACATAGCAGGATGCATTTTTGTTCACTAGACTCGGGCTGCCCACGAACTTGGCCCACAAAGCGGCATCCATAAGGTGTGTTTGTGGGCTTCACCTATCAACTTGGGCCATAAATTGTCCTAGACCCACAAATGGACCGCAGAATCCTTGCTTTAGAAATAAAGTAGAGATTGCAAAATGTGCAGCAAGTGAAATGAGTAGAAGGTTAATTTTAGTGGTACACAAAAATTTCAATTGAACTTATTCTTGGTTGGTTGGACATAAGATTTGACCATTTTTGTTTCAACTAACTTATTTCAAGTTCGAGGTTGACTTTCTAAATTTTATACAACACATGTATAATTGTCAGTGTATTTTATGAATTGTCTCTTAATTTGGTGCAAAATTGAATGGTTGGGTGTTTGTTGGCTGCCGTTGCACTTGTTGTGCTTGTCATTATAATGACCAACCAATGTATTATGCGTCTTTATATTCTCAATAACAAGTAATGTGTTTGCTTCTGTAACTAGTTTTCTTTTGTTCAACAGTTAAAATACCACAGGAATATTTTCAATTACTACAATACATAACTAAACACATGTACAACAAAATTTTATTTATGATTTTTCTTGCTCTCTTACAGATTAAGCTATTCTTTTCATCGTACAATCCACTCCTATTGCGGTTTACAATAGCTCACAAAATGAAGAAGGTAAAGGAAGCTTTAACCAACATAGAGAAAGAGGGTCGTGAGACCCTTGATCTGGTGCCTCAAGATACACCCACGTGGGCAGACGAGGTGGCCACAAATCAAGCTACCATTGCGTCCACCAATGGGGACATCGACATTATTAGAATGGTAGGAAGGGATACTGAAAAGGAAAAGATAATGAAGTTACTGAAAAGTGAAGCTGATGAAATTGTCTCAATCATTCCTATTGTTGGACTTGGTGGCATGGGGAAGACAACACTGGCCCGATCAATTTTTTTGGATAATAGGACCAAAACCTTTGATCTATGGGTATGGGTCTATGTGTCTAAGAAGTTTGATTTACAAAGAATTGGAAAAATAATCACATCAGCTGTGAGTAGAAGTACTAGTATTGAGCCAAGCGAATGGCACATCACCCATGGTGATTTGCAGTCCATTACAGAAATATTGAAAACTATGCTCCCTACCAAAAGGTATTTGATTGTTCTAGATGATATGTGGGAGGAAGGCATGGATAATTTGGAAAAACTAAAGCATATGCTACAATATGGTGGGAAAGGAAGCAAGATCATATTAACTACACGAATGCAACATGTGGTGGATAAGTTGGATATTGGTGCTCTAGCCAGTCAAGGAATAATCCGCCCTGTGCACAAGAGTGACCAAATCAATTTAAGCATTTTATCGGATGATGACTGTTGGAATGTGATGCGACAAACAGCATTCAAGCAAGATGAGGATCTATGTGGATTAGAAACAATTGGGAGACAAATCGCCAAGAAGTGCACAGGTCTACCACTAGTAGCACGATCTCTTGGGTTTTTATTATCCCAACATAAGTCCACAGAGGCATGGGAAGATATAAGGGACAAGAAATTATTTTGGGTATGAAAGAAGACATTCAGTTGCAGGAACCTTTGGAGCGCCTCATGTTAAGTTACTACTACATGCCATTAAAATTCAAGTTGTGCTTCATATATTGTGCAGTTTTTCCCAAGGGCTTTACTATTGCTAGTGAGCACCTCATCCAGCAATGGAGGGCCCTTGGATATATTCAAGCAATAGAAGGCAAATACTGTGTTCACTATTTGTTGGGGATATCTTTTCTTCAAATTTCAAAGACTTCTCAGGTCAGTAGAATGACCACTTTCCCATTTCTTGGTTCATGTGACATGGTACAATGTTACCAGGAGATGTTAAAACTTCAAGATTGCCAGTAGTTCTATGTATGTACTTATTTAGCTACCAATTGAGTGGTACGGTGGTCTTATACCATAGTTATCACCACATTTGGTTCGAACTTATTCTATGTACTTATTTAGCTACCAATTGAGTGGTACGGTAATCTTATACCACCACAGTTATCACCAAATTTGGTTCAAATTTTAAGTTTATATTATTTAAGTTTGTTCTTACGTACTTGAAAATTGGGGATACGCACATGTAAACCCATGCTCCAACATGGGTTAGTAACTTTAAGAGACATGAGGATTAAAAGTTCGTGGATACATTTATGACCTACAAATAATGAAAGTTGCATGTCTTGCTCTTTATCATTTGTTCATAATCTAATATAATGTTGTTCAAGTTACTTTATAGCTACAAATTTCCCAAAATTTCACAATCCACATTAATTTATAGTTCTCTGCCATCGTACATCCATATATGTGTTTGACATATGCTCAAATGAAACCTTAGCTTGAGCTATATGAAATTGATGAAGCATAGCCTTTGGATGGTGACACATATCATGCATATATGCCTTAAGTTCATTTTTTGCATGTTAACAATAGCAGAAGTAGGTAGGTTAGAGACACACACATACACACATATGAATACTTTGAGATTTTTTTATAATAGCGTAGGTTTGCTATTTTAGATGCATTTATTTATGGTTTACTTTAGTTTTAAAATTTAATAATGACAAAGATGTATAACTTGGATACAAATTTATGGCTGCTTTAGATTATTTTACATTATAACATAGGCCTATAATTTATTTGAATATTTATGGTTATTTTTAGTTATATTTCAAAACAACAAAGGTGGGTAATTTATATATAGTTTTAGAGAGTTACTTTAGGCTACTTTTCTGATTGCAGCAGGTGGCTAATTTTTTAGAAGATACACCAGATTTTATAAATATTATTAGCGATGATTTAACATTATATTCTAGCAAATTTTTAGGTGCAGGTTTCTATTTTTTTGTCAATAGCTAGATGTCAAGGTATAATAGTAAGGGGTATTAGTGTAGTCTGCTAGGTCAGAGTTTCCTTCATGTGTCTCTCATACACTCCATATATAGTCATCAATAGGCCTCAATCATTCAATTCAGTCTCCCCTTATGTCTAACATGGTGTAACAGCTCTAGGTCTCTAGATCCCACCACCTTCATCTCCTCATTGCACTCCCCTAGGAGGATTGACCTTTCGGTCCGTGCACCTAGCCATCATGCACGGATCCTTTTGCTGTCATCGATTCCACTCATTGCGGATCAAATTAGCCTCCCGTTGTGGCTTCTTTGTCTTGTGGCCAACCTCGTTGCCTCATCAACGCTGAAACATAGCTAACAATACCGACATCACGAATGGGTCAATTCATCCTTGACCGTCTTTGGGGCTACTACATCCCGTTGGCAGTCCGACTTCTACGTCACCTATCCATGGCTCTGAAATTTTTATTTTTAGCCTTTTTTAAAAAAAAATATTCACATTTAGACCCCTACATGTTTTAAGTTTCTAGTTTGGACCCTGGGCTTGGCAGCAACCTTAGCACCAATCTTGGCGCCAGGGATCTCGGTGCCAAGGTTCTTGACAAGGGGCCCACACGACCTTCCCTTCGCCTCTCTCTTTCTCTCTACTGTTTAGAGACTGATTAGGGTTTGGTCCAAAAATAAAGTTTGTATAACACAACCTAATCTACAACTTTGATTATAGGTCAAATGCCATAACTCATACATAATTTAAAGTTCTGCTTTGGTCAAAATAGTAACATGTGGAAACGGTGCTTACACTTGATCGGAACACATAGAAGCATTTTCAAGCCATGCCACCGACATAAAGCCTAGATCGTTTTCATTCCTTATGAGTTCTTGGTTAGGTGGTCAAACATTACTTGTTTACTGCACCTAGTGCTAAATGGAAATTACATCGAAACAATGCGTGGAATGTGTGGAACTCTAGATATGCAAAGCTAAATAGTCCCACCACTGATCTTAACATGCCTTTGGTAACTTAAACAAAGCACGACTTGCAATGGCATGTGTGGAACCCTGTACTTCTAATGTTCTCAGCATCACCACTAGTCCTAACATGCCATAGGGAATATAACTTGCTGGGGCTATTATATTTTCTAATGGCGGTAGTGTGGTTGTACCCCTTTCTCTCACGCCCTGAATATGGTTTCATAGCATCCTTCTTCCTATCATTCTTGGTCTTGAGAGCTATCTCACGAGCTCGAAGATCTTCCTCTTGATGCTTGATGGCCGCTTCATGCAAACTTAACTGCTCCCTCCTCCATGCAAACTCATCCTCCTTGCCCTTTAGACGGATTTCATCCACCCTCACGCACCGCTCTTGCTCAAGTCACATATATCATTCCATCTCTCAAGCCTAAATCATCTTGACAAAGTATTGGCCGTTGTTCTCCACCTCCATTGGGCGGGGGGTGGCCATGCCGGCACCACCCTGTCCAGCCATTCAATGAACTTGCAAGGTTAAGTGTATAGTTGTACATTGCATGGAATTAGATAGAATAGGATAGCAAGAAATAATGGATTTAGTTGTTGTCTTTATCATGAAGTCATCATCCAAGTATAGGCACGTGAAGAACCTATGGTCGTAGTTGGCTTTAGAAACTCGATCCGTCTAGATGCACAATATGGTCCTAAAGCCGCAATTGCACTTCAGACGCTCATGCCACTCCAACACTCTAAATGGGTCAGACCTCGAGAAGACATGGATGTGCAGTAGAAGTGTGATGTCTTGAGAAGGAAATGTGGTATGGAATACGTAAGAGGCCTTTATGTAGGTAGGTTATATGGTGTAGTGGGCATACTCCACGGAGAGGATGACATTGGTATCTTTCTAAGTTTTAGGATTCTAATAGAGCAATAAATGTCCCTATGTAGGCTTTATAGATGTTGGAGTCTTCTAATAAAATCATAGATCATAGCCTTTTCACAGATTGGACCATTTAATGTAATGTAGCCTTTTAAGATGTTTGCAGGAGACAGTAAGTTCCATGAAATAAGTACTACAACATAGCCTTCTTAGATGCCAGACATCATAATTTCTGAAACAAAAATCTGCGGTACACTGTAGGAATTATAGAAACACAAAGTACAAACTATGGATTCAACGAGATATGACATGGTTGCACTTAAACTTGAATCAGCACAAATCATTCTCACATTCACAGAACACAGATTGTTGCGTGGAATCTTGTTTCATAGTACCATCCACCACCATACAGAAGAGGAGGCAGAGGAGGTGGCATGTTTTCATGGCATGGGAACTTGCAATACGGATCATTACATATTGGCTTGCCTTCCATAGAAACATATTGTCCTATTTGAGTGTTTTCTTCTTTAGGTGTGGCAAATTTTGAACCTCACTTTCTAGGTCAAAGATGTGGTTCTGTAGGTAGTAGTAGTGAATGTATTCTTAAAATGGGTAAAGGGCTAGTGGATCAACCCGTCTAGTGAACTTACAGCTGTCTTCATCATTGTAGTACTACACAATAAAAAATCTAGTTAGTGTTTAATAAAAATGAGTAGTATTATACAATGTGTAGCCTTAGAAGCCTATAATCATTTGTTGCACATATCAACTACTTTTTCGTGTATTGGCATTAGTTTGTTGAAGCAACCAAAGCCTGAAAAGCATAGAGGCTATTTGTTGCACGTACCAACTACTTTTGTCACGGGCTTCAGAAAATTTTTGTAGAGTTTCCCCTGTTTTTTGAGCAACTCCATACACAATTATGACATGAATATAACATATACACATGTACACAACATGAACCTCATTACAAACCAATCTCAGTCCATATACACATATTTATCACATGAACCTTGACTTGTTAGCCCAAACATAGTCCATAAGCATAGTAATAGTCCATACATCCGTACAAACAATATATGTGGAGGTGACACTTACTAGGATGATTCTAGGTCTACGGGGCTTCCACGACATCATCAATCTGGCATTCATCTTGAATTGGCAAAGAAATTTGGACCTTGTTGGGGGCAAATAGAGCATTGGGCACCTCAGTCACATCTTCCATATCCACGTCAAGGTTCAGTAAGGAAGGATCAAAGGGAGCCTACTGACCCCATTCTGGTGAATACCAATGAGGGGTGGGATCAATAATTTCGCACAACCAGGTCTAAACATTGCAACTGATTCCTCATAACCGATATAACATATTTCTCCCACTGATCATTAGAGCCAACTGAGACCACCTGCCTTAGAATTGTATCTTTTGAACCAAAGTGAAGTAACCCCTCAACTATGATGCCATCCTCATTTGCATACGAACGTAGCTCCTCCCGAGCCCTAGTAACCAGCTCACTAAATGACAACATATCACTAAATAACACAGGCACGCTTTGCGTTCCAATAAAGAAAACATTTCTACAATCATCTCTGTCCACATAGTCTCCATGATATAGGGTGACTGGATTATCAATCTAGTTCATAGAGAAAACCAAACACAAAACGTTGAGTCGAAATTGGATGCTATATACTAACTAATAACGAGCTACTAACTACCTAAATGCTACCCAACTAACTACATAACTACTACTACCAACTAACTTCAAACTACTACTCCTAACTACTAACTAGAAGCTAACCAACTAGATTTTGATAATAACTAATTAAGTAACTAGATCACTGAATTAAATACCTAGGTCACTAACATAACTCAACACTAATGGATGCTAATTAACTAACTTAAATGCATAGGAAAAAATTTACCTTATCAGACGATGACTAGATCACTGAATTAAATACCTAGGTCACTAAAATAACTCAACACTAATGGATGCTAATTAACTAACTTAAATGCATAGGAAAAAATTTACCTTATCAGACGATGGCAATGGCGTTACCAGGCAACACAGTGGCAGGGATGAAGCCTAGGTGGGTAGCTCGGCCACGGTAGGTGCTCAGCCTCCTACTCAGCCTCCGACGGGGAGTCTGTGGTAACCAGCCCTGCGCTCTGGGCCACAGCCCCCCTCCCCCGACGAGGCGGGCTCCGGCAGGGCCACGGCCGCCCTAGAGGCCTAGCCCTCGGCACCCAGCCCCTGACAAATTAGGCTCCATTGGGGAGGCCACAAGGAGGTGGGGAGGCCTGCGGAGAGCCCACAGAGGGGACGTCGTGGTGGGGAGGCGGGTGACTACGGCGAGGAGGCGGTGCTGACCAGCGGCTCTAAGCCAGGGCTTGCTCAGCCTATGGCGGAGAGGTAACGTTGTCAAGGAGGGGAGGCAGGGGGACAATGGGACAATGTGGTGCTACAATAAACATGTGCTAAATATGTGCTAATGATGGATTATTTAGCTTTAATAGATTCGTCTCGCAAATTAGCCTCAATCTATGTAAGTAGTTTTATAGTAGTCTATATTTATATGACGCCCCTAAACTTTAGTCTTGGATCGGTTCTAGACTCTTCATTGGTCATCGCGCTCTCCACCCATCTGCGCCATTCGACTCGTCCTTGCTATCTGTGTCTATACAAATGTTGCACGCATTTTCTATAAATCGAGTTAAACTTGTGACACGCACACTAACGATGGCTCTATTTTAGGGACGGAGGGAGTAAAGTAGATTCTAATTTCTCTAAAATGAAAATAAGAATCAGCCCGTTAGTCATACCATCAACATAATATTTAATAATGATAGATTTGATTTTGTTACTACCTGTAGTAACAACTGATTTCATTGCAGAGTGCTCCAGGGGATGCTGAAGGTCGCATCAAGGTGACTATGCATGATTTGGTGTATGATCTTGCAACAATAATACTTGACCAAGAGTTAATTGCTGTAAATGTTCCCGAAGAAATGACTCGGAGCAGACTTGAGAAGAATTATTGCCGACATATGCAGTTTATCAATTATCAGAAGCAGTCTATTGATGAGAGAGAATTTCCTGGAAAAATTAGATCTCTCCACTTTACGGAGTGCAACAGATTGCAACTTCAAGATAAGTCATTCTCTAAATCCAAGTATTTGCGTGTCTTGGACATAAGTGGGTGTTCCATCCAAGGGAAATCTGTCCCGAGCAACATATCACTACCATCCTCCATTCATGGTCTGAGGCTGCTAAGGTACCTCGATGCCTCAGGCTTGCCAATCACAAGACTTCCAAAATCCTTGCATAAAATTCAGAATATGCAGACACTAATTCTGTCCAACTGCATACTTGAAACTTTGCCTGACAATATTGGTTGCCTTTTTAACCTTGCTTATTTGGACCTATCTGGCAATAGCAGCCTCAATAAGTTGCCCATATCATTTGGGAAGCTCTCTGCACTCTGGTTCCTCAACCTGTCAGCATGCTCTAAACTTTATGAGTTACCTGAGTCAATTGACAAGCTTACTTCTTTACGTCACCAAGATATGTCAGGCTGTAATGCCCTCCAAAAGCTCCCTGATAATTTTGGTAGCCTTCCTAAACTCTTGTTCCTAAACTTGTCCAGCTGTTGCAAACTAGTTAGATTGCCTGATAGTGTTAACATCAAGTCTTTAGAGCATTTAAACCTATCAAATTGCCATCAACTACAAAGCCTGCCATGCAATTTCGGAAATCTTGAAAATCTCAAGTTCCTAAGCCTCTCTGACTGCTACAAGGTTCATGTGTTGCCAGAGTCCTTTTGCTGGCTTAAGCATTTGAAAGACCTAGATCTCTCAGACTGTCATGACCTGAAAGAGCTCCCTGAATGCTTCGGTGACCTTTCTGGGCTCCAGTATCTCGATGTAACAAGTTGTTCTAAGCTGCAATCCTTGCCTGTGTCATTTGGTGGTCTGTCAAAGTTGAAGCATCTCAATTTATCATATTGTGTAAGGCTTGAATATCTGCCATCCTCGTTTTGTAGCTAGAAGCTTCAAGTACTGTACATGAAGTCTTTGCAGAATCTCCGTGAGTCGCCAGCTGGTATTGAAAACATGACTAGTCTCACCGTGTTGGAAGTCACAGAGAGTAAAATCAGAGTTGGCCTTCACCTTGACATTACGAATCGTCCGGGGTTCCGTAACAGGAGAGTGGAACATACTGTACATGATGTGCACGAGGTGGGTTATGGATGGCATAGCAGTATAGTGAACATTGGGAAATTAGCTTGTCGCCACCTTGAGATTAATCAGCTTGATAGAGTCGAGCATCCAGAAGATGCAGAGAGAGCTAAACTGCGAGATAATCCAGACCTCCGGCGCCTAAGTCTTTTCTGGAATCATGAAGATTTGGAAGAGAACAAGAAAGAAGTAGAGGTGTTGGAGAACCTTGTACCTCCTAGAACTCTTGAAGAATTCGTACTAGAAGGGTACATGAGCACAAACTTCCCTAGCTGGATGCTTGAGATCTCCTCCTATCTTCCGTATCTCACAGCCATCAGACTCATAAATTTAGCATGTGGTTCTCTTCCTCCACTTGGGATGCTGCCGAGTCTCAGGCTGCTGCATATTGGTGACATTCCCAACATCACAAAAATCGGAAAGGAATTCTATGGAGAGGAAGGAGCATGCAAAAGGTTGAGAGTTATTGAATTAATACGATTGAGAAACTTGGAGGAGTGGTGGACAACACGGTCAGGTGAAGAAGAGGACGGATTCTTGATCCCTAATTTGCACGCTTTGGATGTATGTCACTGCCCAAAGTTGAAGTTCCTGCCATATCCCCCCAAAAGTATGTACTGGCGCTTGTTACTCAGCGATGAGGTGCTGCCACCAGTGCATGGGTTTGGAAGGCTTTCATCTTTCACTCTTCCTTTTAAAGCCAGCATCAGAAGCTCGAGTTTTACTGCTGACAAGTGGGGTCGGCTTCAACACCTTTCCACCCTCGAGGAATTGAGTCTCGTTGGCTACGGCAGCTCATTATCATCCTTGCCGGTGGCCACTCCATGCTTCCCCTCTGTCAAAATACTAGATTTGATACTACCCGGCCTGGAGATACTGCCGGAATGACTGGGGCAGCTCATTACCCTTGAAGAATTAATCATTCGGCGCTCGCCCAACCTGACATCTTTGCCTCAAAGCATACGGAACCTTACATCCTTGAAGAGTCTGTCCATTTATGAGTGTCCAAGACTGGTCGAGAGGTGCAAGGGGGAGGATGCCCACAAGATTTCTCACATCCCACAAGTAAATTTTGAGGTAAATACCTGATTTGTGCGTATAGTTGTTTGACGATCTTAGAATTCAAAGATTATAAGGAAATACTAGTATATTGCCCGTGCTAACGCTACGGTGACATTTTAGGAATATATGTAAAAACAACTAAACAATCAGCTGGGCACACTGTCAGTTGAAACAATAGTAGCAGCACTGCAATTCTTTCCTAACAAGATCTAGGCAACACAAGGGATGACCACCTATACTTGCACATATTCTTGAAATTACTCAAAGATTAACAAGCATCATTTCACACGGTCTTTCTAGATTTAGGATGGGAATCTAATCCTGTACCAAAGGAATTAAGTTATTAGAGCGGTCAAACCACCATTGCAAAAAAGAAATGCATTCCTAAAATTTACTTAATTGCTTCCCATAGTTGCAATGCTAAGACATAATTTGAAGGGTGGTCTTTTCACAGTACAGAAATAGTTGAATCAAATTAGTAAGGATGCACAACACTAACATGACTTGTTTATCAGAGCTGACAATCTTCTTGCTGCAGTAAGCATTTCAGTTTGTAGGTAAAGAAAGATGACAGGCAACAGTTATGACCAAAAGGAGATTATCTAATTCTCAAGAGCTTGTCTAATGTTTAATAAACAATACATAAAAAGTCTAGATACTGATAGCGACTAAGGTACTCACCTGCTGGTATCAAATTGGATTCCTCAACCACGTTGAACACTAGCATGTTAGGTGTTGGGAAGAAGTTGAAAAGAATTATAGTACACCTTTGTACTGCAATTTCAATATATAAAAATATAGGTCGCTTTATATTCACCTGTAGGGTTTTTTTCCTACCTGTAAAGAACATGTTCTAATCTCTGTACTCAACTTGGTACATTAATAGTTTTACCTGTAAATAAATAATCAATGTGGCCAGCAGCACTTGGCCTGATAGCTCTACATGTTCTAACGCTACGGAGAAAGCAAATAACTAAAATATGTAAGAAAATATTCGTTTGACAATAAGCAAGATCTAAACAACTGATATTTGTTTGACAATCAACAAGATCCACCATTGTCCTCAAGCTCAAAATGCAACTGAAAAGAGAAATGTCAACATACTTGTTTGCTAATTGCTGCAATTACATAGTATATCAAGTATTTTGGTTCATTTCCTGCGGGTCTTGTATTACACTTAAAAAAATCAATGTTTCCTTTTTGTGGTTCTTTTTTAGCACAACTTTCGGTTATTCTACCAACTCATCGACTCCCTTTTCTTTCCATTTCCTTACTACAGTGTAGAACCGGTCAGGTTCGGGACTGAAAATCAAGCAGCTTCTGGCCTCTATCTAGCACTACAGTGTAGAACTAAAAGCAGCTAATTCCAGTTGAGTCGTAGACAGTTTTTACACCTGCCACAAATCAGACACGATAATTTGTTTGTCAAAACAACCACCAGTCCACCACAAGAGTGCTAACAAGGCAGAGATTGCACTAAGTTCCTAATGGCTGAAAAATTTCCTAGCGCTTTCAACATCCTTGATTGTCTTAAATTGTTGCAGTCAGTGCACACTACTAATATGAAAGTATTAATGCTCAAGTAAGATTGGAAATTCAGTTTTCAAGGACTTCACATTCACAAACACATTCCCCTTTTTTTCTTTTCTTTTCCTTTTTTCAGAAAGACAGTTACAAGGATAAAGAGCTAGACACTGACAGAAAACTGACACCCTAGCAAATAGGCAAAACATGTTGCCAGAAGTAACCAAACTAACCTTTACATTTAGGGGAGATGTTGCTGGTTCTGCCATGCCTTGAGCTGAGCAGCAAGCTGACCACACTTCTTTTTTGTTTCCTCCAGTTCACGCTCCAGGTCTCCAATCTACAAAGAAGCAGCATTCAGTTCTAAACAGATAGATGGTATTTTCACTTCGCTTTTTAATGGCTCAGCATGATATGCATACCGTCTACTTCAACTGTGTATCTCGTTGTCGAAACTCTTCACGCCTGTAAAAATATATTTTTCAGCTTCAGGGTGCAATAAGATTCACGGCTCGAATCCAAAAATTCAAGCTTCCAACGATCCCAATTGCAGAGACAATAAAAATGTGGAGGAGGTAAACAGAAAGTTGTTCTCAGTTGTTGCCTGTGTTGTGGTAAACAATAGTACCTCTGTTGGATGGAGCAATGCCACATAAATACAGAAAAAAAAAATGCTCCAAGAAAAATTTGGCCTCTTGACTCAACCGTCTTTAGGGAAATCTGTTGAGCAGATATCAAAATATTACAAAATTTATTAGTTAATACAGAAGGGACATGCCAAATTGTCAATAGTAACCTAGTAGTTTATTAGGAACATGCTAAAGAATCTGACATGAGAACATGCCATATTTTCAAGATAAACATGGGGAAAGACCGTTGTTTGCTACCATGAAGGCAAGTTTGCTTCACCACATCAGTTTCTTTCAGGCAAGGGAAAAAGTTAAAACTCTGACATATATAAATTTGAGGCCAGTAATTGGTACTTGGCTGAAGCCTCTTATCTGTGTCATGAAGCATCTATTAATCTAAGGATAACAATGAACAAGAAAAGCGTAAACAATAGCAAATGACAATTCCATGGTTGAAGGGGATTCACAAAAGGCGTTAGCTTATACCTGGACACCTGGTCACTAAGACATGTCCAACAACTTTAACCTGTTCAGATCTTCAAAAAAGACCATTTCGCATCCACACCCATCCTTGCCTTCCTTTCATTTGTTAAGGAGCCTTTTATTGAGAAAGCACTGAAATTTCTCTTATTATATAATTTAAGTTGGCCACAAACAAATGTAGCCTTTTATCTTTATATGCATCGGTCTGTTAAGAGATAAATAAACCATAAGTGTTGAAACCTGTCTCCTTCCAGACAACAACCCAAACCTGGCTGAGGTTGTGCCTCCTAAGCGTCATACTAAACCCTTTTTCACATAGAATAAGAAAGGTTTGGAAAGTGATTGTCATCAATGCAGACTGCAGTAGTATATTTTTTTTAAAAAAAAAAGAGGAAGGTTTTATAGTTATGCAATACCAGTCTGAAACTAAATTTACTTCAGGTATTAAATAATGGAGAAAACAATTGTTGCTTAACCATTTGTAGTTGTAGTGCATGTTGTTCTTGGACTTCAGTTTGCTCTGTATTTTTAAAAAAATAAATAAGAAACTTCACATATTGTTGATGAGCCTAGTGGCCATTTTCCTCTGCCCTCAACAATAACAGAACCATAGCCTCCCTCCATACCATTTTCCATTGAACATGTCAATTTTTTTTTTATCACAACACGTCAAAAATTTTAGAGACATATACAAAGCAAAAGGATTCAGAAAAAACACATTATTACCTGTAGAAAATATCTTCTCTTAGGGGAGCTAACATTAATTATGGAACGTGTCGGTGCTAATTTTGGCGAGGCTAACACAGGCTAGTAAATATGTGTTTTGCGGTTGAGGCTACGGATGGTGTGCAAGGGGGAACACAGGGATTATACTGGTTCAGGCCGAGCAAGCCCTACGTCCAGTGGAGAGGAGAGTCGTGTTGCCTTGCACCGGGGTGCTTGTAGTAGGGGGTTACAAGCCAGTCGAGAGAGGGAAGTGCTCCCAGGTCTCTTGTGAGTGTCTAAGTGTTTACAAGTCATTTGCTGTGGGTGAGAACTTGGAACTTCTCCGTCCGTTCGTTCGTTGTCCTAAAGCTGGTCTCTGCTCTCCCTTTTATAGCCGCAAGGGAGAGGCAAAGGCGGCTACGACGCTACCTATTAAAATAGTGAGGAGTTGCCGTTCCCCGTTTGACTAGCTGCTGCCTTTTCTCCGTGTCTCCGGGGTATGGGTATGGCTATCTTGGTTCGCGAGTTCCAAGGTAGAAATAGTCGTCTGACTACGTCATGTCGTCAGCTCTCGGGGTCTTCTGGATATGGCCGTCGTGGTCCGCACGACTTTGGTGAGTTCACACCTGCCGGCTATCCTTCCGTACGATGTGACAAGAGGGTGAGTCACCTTGGGGCGTTGTTTCCCGAGGCTCGGGATCCTGAAGGCGTGCTCGTCCTTTCGTGTGGACGGCGCAGTGGGCGCCTTTCCCGAAAAGAGGCGGCGCACCGTAGACCATACCGTGGAGGACGGTCGTAGTGGGCCCATCAAATCTGCTGCCAGGGAAATCCCGACAGGTGGTATGGCCGTCAGGGGCGTGCGAAGCACAGTCGCGTCGAGAGTCTCGCCTGACGGGACAGTGCTTGTAAAGTGGTCAGAGAGATTTCTTGTGGTCCAAGATTGCTCCGCTGACATCACCCGTGCCTTGGATGCCTTTGCGAGATTGCGCTTGAGGGGGATAGGGAAGCGCCGAGGATGCCGCTCTCCCGAGCTCTCCCGAGGAGGCTCGGGCGAGGCTCGGGCGAATCGGAGATTTGGGCGCCGAGGATGCCGCCTCCCGAGCTCTCCCGAGGAGGCTCGGGCGAGTCGGAGACTTTGGCGCCGTGGATGCCGCTCTCCCGAGCTCTCCCGAGGAGGCTCGGGCGAGGCTCGGGCGAATCGGAGACTTGGGCGCCGAGGACGCCGCCTCCCGAGCTCTCCCGAGGAGAGGATGCCGCTCTCCCGAGCTGTCCCGAGGAGGCTCGGGCGAATCGGAGACTTGGGCGCCGAGGAGTGCTGTCCCGAGGAGGCTCGGGCGAATCGGAGACTTGGGCGCCGTGGAGGCCGCTCTCCCGAGCTCTCCCGAGGAGGCTCGGGCGAGGCTCGGACGAATCGGAGACTTGGGCGCTGAGGACGCCGCTCTCCCGAGCTCTCCCGAGGAGGCTCGGGCGAATCGGAGACTTGGGCGCCGAGGACGCCGCCTCCCGAGCTCTCCCGAGGAGGCTCGGGCGAATCGGAGGCTTGGGTGCCTAGGAGGCCGCTCTCCCGAGCTCTCCAGAGGAGGCTCGGGCGAATCGGAGCCTTGGGCGCCGAGGACGCCGCCTCCCGAGCTCTCCCGAGGAGACGATGCCGCTCTCCCGAGCTCTCCAGAGGAGGCTCGGGCGAATCGGAGACTTGGGCGCCCAAGGTGCCGCTCTCCCGAGCTCTCCAGAGGAGGCTCGGGCGAATCGGAGCCTTGGGCGCCGAGGACGCCGCCTCCCGAGCTCTCCCGAGGAGACGATGCCGCTCTCCCGAGCTCTCCAGAGGAGGCTCGGGCGAATCGGAGACTTGGGCGCTGTGGAGGCCGCTCTCCCGAGCTCTCCCGAGGAGGCTCGGGCGAGGCTCGGGCGAATCGGAGACTTGGGCGCCGAGGACGCCGCCTCCCGAGCTCTCCCGAGGAGGCTCGGGCGAATCGGAGACTTGGGCGCCCAGGAGGCCGCTCTCCCGAGCTCTCCAGTGGAGGCTCGGGCGAATCGGAGACTTGGGCGCCGAGGACGCCGCCTCCCGAGCTCTCCCGAGGAGGCTCGGGCGAATCGGAGACTTGGGCGCCGAGGACGCCGCTCTCCCGAGCTCTCCCGAGGAGGCTCGGGCGAATCGGAGACTTGGGCGCCGAGGACGCCGCCTCCCGAGCTCTCCCGAGGAGGCTCGGGCGAATCTGAGACTTGGGCGCCGAGGACGCCGCCTCCCGAGCTCTCCCGAGGAGGCTGTCATTAGTGGAATGATGTCGTGGGCCTCTGTAGACGTGGCCTTCGTGGGCTTCCACTGGCCTTACTTGGGCCAGGCAAAGTTGGGAATGAGCGTTTTTGCATCGAAGTTGGGTACCCCTAACTTTGGTAACCGACAGTAGCCCCCGAGCCTGTGGCGGAGTGAAGGCACTCCTCCACAGGTTCACGCTGGTTCTTCCTGTCAAAAAAGATAAAGTGTGGGTTGTTTTTTCCGGGGGGTGCGCGCGAGCGCACCCGCCGGGTGTAGCCCCCGAGGCTTTGGAGGGATGATATATCCCTTCAAAGGCTTAGAATCGTGTTCGTTAGTCCTCGGGTGTTTTTCGATTTATTTAGGTGGGTTGTTTCCTTGGAAGCGGAGCCCCCGAGCCTCCCACCGTGTGGGAGATCGTTCGGTGGTCTTTCCAAGGTGCAGGGCAAGTTTCCGAGCCTCCGTTTTCCTATCGGAGATCGATCGGGTTCTTCCCTGTCTTTTTTAATTCGACCTTCACGCTCTTTTTTCGGGAAGAGGAAGGTTTGGTCCTGCTCGACTTCCCCGCTGGGGCACGAGTCGGCATTTCCGGTGAGCTACAAACGGGTTGGTCCAAGTGGAGGTCCGTGCCCTATTCGTTAAGGGTCGGCTAGTGGCCTGAGCACACTCCAATTATTTCCCGAGGGTCAGTTAGTGGATGTCGGGTCCCTTCGATGGGTCCCGAGGGCATGATGCCTCCCACGGAGGGATTCCACGTAACCGACTCGCTACTGGGACTTGGACACAGCATGGGATGTCCCTTGTGACGTTCCGGGCGTCGGGATACTGGCCGTTTTCATGACCCATCCACTAGCTGTCCCTAACTCGATTTCCCTGGGGCGACTGTTCGAGCCTCGGAGGGCCAGTCTTCGATCCCCTGGGAACGTAACGGGCGCCCGAGCCCGGGGTTTCTTCGTTGAGAAAACGTAGGTGGAATCGAGGCGCGCGGTTGTAATGATTTGGCTCACCTTTTGAGGCGCGAAGTCTGACGGACGCGACGGTTCGGCTCAGTCGAGGCGGTTTGCGTGCGCGGTGATGGCGGGTCTCTTCCAAGCTGAGGTCGAGCTCCCTCCTCTGAACCTGCCGTGAAGAAGAAGCGGGCCATAGTGCCCTTGTAAAAAGTAACCTTTGTAATGAAAGTTGAGGACTTAGCATTTTTAGGGATGCCGTAGCCTCGGTGGTGTAGACAGAGCCAGAGCTGTGCCAGTCCGACCCGAGGGGTTCCCAATTTGTCGCGCACACAGGTAGGTATCTCAGAGAAGGCTCGAGTGAGATCGTTTTTTACTAAATTTCCCAAACGCCCGTCTCTCTTCTCGCACTCAGGCAAAATTCGCGAAATCTTTCTGGAGCGCAAGTTGACCCTCGGGCGGAGGGTGGTGAGTGGAGGTGCCGTAGCCCGGAGGCGTAGGCGATCTCACGGCTCGGCCAGCCCTGCCCTAAGAGTGTCCTTTTACTTCTTTGGATCTCGCAAGTTTTGCTAGAGTGCAGAAAGGAGTTCGGCGTGGAATTTTTGAAAAAGCGATCGAAAAGGCGCAGAGAAAATTAGATCGTCGGTCCCCAAGCGTCCACCCCTCGTCCCGTACTTGAAAAACTCCATGAAATTGCCTCGAAGCGTAAGTCACCCGTCGGACGGTGGGTGGTGAGTGGAGGTGCCGTAGCCCGGAGGCGTAGGCGGTCTCGCGGCTCGGCCGGCCATGCCCTAAGGGTGTTCTCTTGCCTGTTCGGGTTTCACGGATTTTTTCGAGAGTGCTGGAGAGGTTCGGACGTAAGGGAGGTTTCAGTTTAAATCTCAAAATTCGTGATAATTAAAGAACGCTTATTTATCGATTCCGAGACCACAAATGTGAACAAAGCTTGGAAGCTTAAGGGTAACTGTGACTTAGCTGCTCGAGCTACCAGCGTTGCGCTGGTGATGATCGTAGAGGCGGTGTCCCGTGCGGGGGGCGCCGGATTGGTCGGGTTGACGCGGATGCGCTTCCCCCGCCTAGTTCGGCGGGAGCGGCGCGTGGCGTTCCCTCTGTTTCCCTGAAACGGGTGGAGGTGTCGCCGGGGTCCCTTTCCCAGCCACCTGCTGGGCCGGGGTCAGGATGATGATGGCTCGGGGCTCAGGTTGGGCGGAGGTTCATCTCGAGGCCGAGGACAGTGGCCGCGAACTCGAGGCTCCCGAACCGGAGCACCGCGCCAGCAGGAAGCGCAGGGACGTTGGCTGCCATCCGCAACCGGGATCAACACGCAAAAGTCCCCTACCTGGCGCGCCAACTGTCGATGCTAATTTTGGCGAGGCTAACACCGGCTAGTAAATATGTGTTTTGCGGTTGAGGCTACGGATGGTGTGCAAGGGGGAACACAGGGATTATACTGGTTCAGGCCGAGCAAGCCCTACGTCCAGTGGAGAGGAGAGTCGTGTTGCCTTGCACCGGGGTGCTTGTAGTAGGGGGTTACAAGCCAGTCGAGAGAGGGAAGTGCTCCCAGGTCTCTTGTGAGTGTCTAAGTGTTTACAAGTCGTTTGCTGTGGGTGAGAACTTGGAACTTCTCCGTCCGTTCGTTCGTTGTCCTAAAGCTGGTCTCTGCTCTCCCTTTTATAGCCGCAAGGGAGAGGCAAAGGCGGCTACGACGCTACCTATTAAAATAGTGAGGAGTTGCCGTTCCCCGTTTGACTAGCTGCTACCTTTTCTCCGTGTCTCCGGGGTATGGGTATGGCTATCTTGGTTCGCGAGTTCCAAGGTAGAAATAGTCGTCTGACTACGTCATGTCGTCGGCTCTCGGGGTCTTCTGGATATGGCCGTCGTGGTCCGCACGACTTTGGTGAGTTCACACCTGCCGGCTATCCTTCCGTACGATGTGACAAGAGGGTGAGTCACCTTGGGGCGTTGTTTCCCGAGGCTCGGGATCCTGAAGGCGTGCTCGTCCTTTCGTGTGGACGGCGCAGTGGGCGCCTTTCCCGAAAAGAGACGGCGCACCGTAGACCATACCGTGGAGGACGGTCGTAGTGGGCCCATCAAATCTGCTGCCAGGGAAATCCCGACAGGTGGTATGGCCGTCAGGGGCGTGCGAAGCACAGTCGCGTCGAGAGTCTCGCCTGACGGGACAGTGCTTGTAAAGTGGTCAGAGAGATTTCTTGTGGTCCAAGATTGCTCCGCTGACATCACCCGTGCCTTGGATGCCTTTGCGAGATTGCGCTTGAGGGGGATAGGGAAGCGCCGAGGATGCCGCTCTCCCGAGCTCTCCCGAGGAGGCTCGGGCGAGGCTCGGGCGAATCGGAGATTTGGGCGCCGAGGATGCCGCCTCCCGAGCTCTCCCGAGGAGGCTCGGGCGAGTCGGAGACTTTGGCGCCGTGGATGCCGCTCTCCCGAGCTCTCCCGAGGAGGCTCGGGCGAGGCTCGGGCGAATCGGAGACTTGGGCGCCGAGGACGCCGCCTCCCGAGCTCTCCCGAGGAGAGGATGCCGCTCTCCCGAGCTGTCCCGAGGAGGCTCGGGCGAATCGGAGACTTGGGCGCCGAGGAGTGCTGTCCCGAGGAGGCTCGGGCGAATCGGAGACTTGGGCGCCGTGGAGGCCGCTCTCCCGAGCTCTCCCGAGGAGGCTCGGGCGAATCGGAGACTTGGGCGCCGAGGACGCCGCTCTCCCGAGCTCTCCCGAGGAGGCTCGGGCGAGGCTCGGGCGAATCGGAGACTTGGGCGCCGAGGACGCCGCCTCCCGAGCTCTCCCGAGGAGGCTCGGGCGAATCGAAGACTTGGGCGCCCAGGAGGCCGCTCTCCCGAGCTCTCCAGAGGAGGCTCGGGCGAATCGGAGCCTTGGGCGCCGAGGACGCCGCCTCCCGAGCTCTCCCGAGGAGACGATGCCGCTCTCCCGAGCTCTCCAGAGGAGGCTCGGACGAATCGGAGACTTGGGCGCCCAAGGTGCCGCTCTCCCGAGCTCTCCAGAGGAGGCTCGGGCGAATCGGAGCCTTGGGCGCCGAGGACGCCGCCTCCCGAGCTCTCCCGAGGAGACGATGACGCTCTCCCAAGCTCTCCAGAGGAGGTTCGGGCGAATCGGAGACTTGGGCGCCGTGGAGGCCGCTCTCCCGAGCTCTCCCGAGGAGGCTCGGGCGAGGCTCGGAGACTTGGGCGCCGAGGACGCCGCCTCCCGAGCTCTCCCGAGGAGGCTCGGGCGAATCGGAGACTTGGGCGCCCAAGGGGCCGCTCTCCCGAGCTCTCCAGAGGAGGCTCGGGCGAATCGGAGACTTGGGCGCCAAGGACGCCGCCTCCTGAGCTCTCCCGAGCTCTCCAGAGGAGGCTCGGGCGAATCGGAGACTTGGGCGCCGAGGACGCCGCTCTCCCGAGCTCTCCCTAGGAGGCTCGGGCGAATCGGAGACTTGGGCGCCGAGGACGCCGCCTCCCGAGCTCTCCCGAGGAGGCTCGGGCGAATCGGAGACTTGGGCGCCGAGGACGCCGCCTCCCGAGCTCTCCCGAGGAGGCTGTCATTAGTGGAATGATGTCGTGGGCCTCTGTAGACGCGGCCTTCGTGGGCTTCCACTGGCTTTACTTGGGTCAGGCCAAGTTGGCAATGAGCGTTTTTGCATCGAAGTTGGGTACCCCTAACTTTGGTAACCGACAGAACATATGTACTCCAAGCGGCTTGCATTGCTGCCTTTTCTTGGCATCTCCTAAAACGTGTACTGTAAGGATATGCCAATGAAGTGAACACACATAAAAATACATGGCCGATAGGAAAAAATCATGGCAAATGACTGCAAATTTGTACATGGCCGTGGTCACGGGAGGCGCCAGCGCCATGGCCTGGAAGCCGGCGGCCTGCCCTAGTGTTCGTCATCGAAAGGAAAACACAGCAAGGAGGGAAAATCAGGACCAATTCTTGCAGAGGAAAAATGGCCATAGAGAGAGAGACGGGGGTACCTGCACGTGGTCCTTGCTGCTCGTCCGTCGCCGTGCCGGCCGCGCAGTGGCGCCGGGAAACCCTAGCCACATCTGGCGCGCCACCGCGTGATCCGCATCCGCCGCGGACGTCGTGTCCCCGCACCGGCCACGCCGCTGCATCCACCACGCCGTCCGCCCTACGTTCCTCCATGGGGGAGAGGAGAGGAACTCCAGGGGCGGCCCTTCTCGGCGTCCTTTTTTTCCGCGGTTGGGGGCCCGGGATCGCGGAGGAGTTTGGGGCGCGCGATGATCGCGGCCGCCAGTTCCCACGCGCAAACGGATCGGGTGAAGGGAGGTGGGATGGTGAGTTTTGAACAAACTTCAGATTACAGCCCTTGGATCAAGGTTAACAGCATTTATGATCGTAGATTTTGATGGAGGGAAGACTTTGGGTACACTTTTCTGAATACATAAAGGTTGGCTTTTTTAACGGGGTACACTTTGTTAGGTGTACCTAGTTTTATTTACAAATCATAGGAGAGACTATTGCTTCCCAGACAATTCCGCATCCTCTCGTACAGCGGATTTTAGAAGACCTGGTGTTCTGAACAAGGACCATACTGACCGAAGCACAGTGGTTGGCAGGTGAATCAACTTGGCTACAGCCTGAATTTGTTCTATCATCCACCAATATATAATACATGTTTTAGTTTGCTGAGTTTTTTCCTGGCACCGTAATAACGAAGATATATTATTTCAGGTGATGTCGAAAAAACTATATACCAACTTACCCCTACCGATATATGCTGATACAGGGCAACAGGAGTGAAGATAAGCTCGACATCGCTCAATTCAAGTGACAATTTAATGTAAATAACGAAGGGAAGCAACAATCATCGAGACAATTATCTGATTATGTAGATGCCGGCGGTCTCAGAATGTGCTGACGCTTGAATCATGATGCATGCTCTCTTCTGCTTGAACCGGAACAGCAGCAGAAACCCCCTGCGTCGTCAGTTGCCCGTGACGGTCATGTCATACGTGGCACTGATGAAAGCGGAAACAAGGAAAGGAACTGCATTTCGTGAACAAGACATGCATGTAACTTTACAAAAACCTTTCTTTGAGGTTTACGAACCTTCCTGTTTGTTCATGATGAGAAGCGTGGAGCCACCATGTCAAATGAAAATAAGCAGAGTACAATTTGGAAATTGTTGACTTGTGAAATACTCCAGGCAGGATCTATTTGTGAATATTTTTTTTCAAAACAAAAGGGTAAAAAAATAAAAGGACAAATCTAACGCCTGCATGCGCAGGATATAATGTGCGCACGCACGCCTCCTTCCTCCGCCGAGCCTTGCTTTTCTTCTTCGCCTCGCCTCCTCTTCTTCCTCCGTGCACCAGCGCTGCCGCCTCCTCATCCACCTAGATTCGGCGCCGCCGCCTCTCACCCGCACAAATCCAGTGCCGCCGCCCCTGACTCCACCACCTCCTATTGCCCCGGCGCCCGCCACCCACTGCCGCGGCACGGTAGAGCGAGGCCCTATCATGCCGCGACGGCCTCCCTCTTTCTCTCTCCCTCCCCCTCCCCCTCCCCCACCCCCCTCCCCCGCGGCTTTCTTCTCAATGTTTGCCGACCCAGCTCACCGTCACTGCCATCTTCTCCAACTCCGGCGAGCTCGCCCCCGCCCCAACCTTCTCAGTCGCCTCCACTGTCGCTATAACCCTAAAGCTGCCGCACGACCTTCCCCACCGCCTGGCCGACCTTCCTCCCCCCGGCCGGCCTTCTAGACCCCACCGGAGTTGAGGGAGAAGAGCGGCGTGGCTCGCCGGCGGCGGCGTGTCTTCTCCAGCGGTGGCATCGAGTGCGGGCTGATGCGAGCGTGGGCTGGTGCAAGCGCATCGGATGGCTGACTTCTTCCCCGCACACATCGGGCGGCTATGCGGGTGCGCGCGCCGAGCGTTGCGAGCACGTGCAGAGTATATCAGGTCCGGCCGCGGGCATGTGGATTTGACAGGATGCCAGCGTCAGTTAGACAACTAGTCCCCGGTAGTCCCTGACGCCATCCAGTGACGAGTTTCAATTTCTGGCGCTAGCTCGGACCTCCTATGCGTCGCGCGCATCTCTCCTTTCCTCTCTTGGGGAGCCTCTCCTGTCCGCTTCTATCGTCCGGAGTCCGGAAGGCCGGACAGTAACCACGCGCCGGCCAGGAGCGCGCCAAAAAAAATTTAAAAAAAATCATGCGGTTCTTCAAAGCTGGCAGGTAATTAGCCTAAATAGGGCCCATCTCACCCATATCTCTCACCTTATGCAACATGAACTAAACAATTATAACTATATACTAAACCAAACATCTAAATGAAATTCCAATTGCACCCTATCATGTTTTTTTGCAATAAATCCTTAAAACGAGATCTCACATGGATATATTTAGATAAATTCTTGTTAATGAATATTTATCTTATGAGAATAGAATATTTTCTTTTATCGAGCAAAGGCAATGTTCTAGGTTCAGAGAACAATGTTCCGTCTTCATAAGAGAAATATTCTCGGTGGATAAGAATAGTATTATGGTTTTAGGTTCATGAAATTGACATTTAATATACATAAAAAATAAATATATAACAAAATGAAAAATAATAAAATTTAAAACAAAGCATAAGGAACAAAATAAATAAAAACATGTAATAGAGAAAAAAAATTCAAAAAGAACGTTACAGGGTTACTTTCTAAATATCCTAAATATACTATAGACCATGACATGTATAATAAGTGAACATCACAAAATACATAATATATGCATGTATATTGCGTGAACATCACCGAATATAACACATAACATCATATGTATAGTATGTGAATGTCATAGCATACATTATAAAACATTATAAAATACTCCCTCATACCAAATTGTAAGTCATTTCAAAAATCTTGGAGGGTCAAACTATCTCAACTTTGAGCAAGTTTATATAATAAAATAATAATATTTACAATATCAATTTAGTATCATTAGATTTTTTATCAAATATATTTTTATAATACACGTATTTGGTGTCATAAATCTTTGTATTTCTCGCAATAATTTTGGTCAATTTTGATATGCTTTGACTCTCTAAATTTCTTGAAATGACTTACAATTTGCGATGAAGGGAGTATATCACAGAGCATCCCATGTATACTATGTGAACATAAAATAATTAATTATATAAAAACAATTAAATAAAATATAAAAATGAAAAGATTTTTTATTTATAAATAATAACAGAACATCTCGAGAACACATAAAAAACATAACAGAACATCACATGTATAAAACATGAACATCACAAGAAAAATATAGAATTATCACAACGATACTACTTGAACATCAAAAAAGCATAACAAAATATAACATTATATACTACACGAACATCAACAAATAGAAATATGATGCCCTACACTATAACCTTCAAATAGAAATATTTCATGTGTAGGACACTAACTTTATGGGGCCACTCCAAAAGTCCTAAGATGACGAGTGCGTCCTCGTAGCTATTGACTATGTGTCAAAGTGGATGGAAGCACTACCATGCAGAGTTGTTGATGCCAAGCATGTAAGGAAGACGTTCCATGAAGTATTGTTCCCTCATTTTGGAACACCAAGTATGGTGATAAGCGATGGGGATCTCACTTCATTGACCGAACATTCAGAGCATTCCTGGGAGAACATGGAGCCAAGCACAACGTCGCCACCCCTTACCACCCTCGGACAAGCGGTGTCGGTGCTAATTTTGGCGAGGCTAACACCGGCTAGTAAATATGTGTTTTGCGGTTGAGGCTACGGATGGTGTGCAAGGGGGAACACAGGGATTATACTGGTTCAGGCCGAGCAAGCCCTACGTCCAGTGGAGAGGAGAGTCGTGTTGCCTTGCACCGGGGTGCTTGTAGTAGGGGGTTACAAGCCAGTCGAGAGAGGGAAGTGCTCCCAGGTCTCTTGTGAGTGTCTAAGTGTTTACAAGTCGTTTGCTGTGGGTGAGAACTTGGAACTTCTCCGTCCGTTCGTTCGTTGTCCTAAAGCTGGTCTCTGCTCTCCCTTTTATAGCCGCAAGGGAGAGGCAAAGGCGGCTACGACGCTACCTATTAAAATAGTGAGGAGTTGCCGTTTCCCGTTTGACTAGCTGCTGCCTTTTCTCCGTGTCTCCGGGGTGTGGGTATGGCTATCTTGGTTCGCGAGCTCCAAGGTAGAAATAGTCGTCTGACTACGTTATGTCGTCAGCTCTCTGGGTCTTCTGGATATGGCCGTCGTGGTCCGCACGACTTTGGTGAGTTCACACCCGCCGGCTATCCTTCCGTACGATGTGACAAGAGGGTGAGTCACCTTGGGGCGTTGTTTCCCGAGGCTCGGGATTCCGAAGGCGTGCTCGTCCTTTCGTGTGGACGGCGCAGTGGGCGCCTTTCCCGAAACGAGGCGGCGCACCGTAGACCATACCATGGAGGACGGTCGTAGTGGGCCCATCAAATCTGCTGCCAGGGAAATCCCGACAGGTGATATGGCCGTCAGGGGCGTGCGAAGCACAGTCGCGTCGAGAGTCTCGCCTGACGGGACAGTGCTTGTAAAGTGGTCAGAGAGATTTCTTGTGGTCCAAGATTGCTCCGCTGACATCACCCGTGCCTTGGATGCCTTTGCGAGATTGTGCTTGAGGGGGATAGGGAAGCGCCGAGGATGCCGCTCCCCCGAGCTCTCCCGAGGAGGCTCGGGCGAGGCTCGGGCGAATCGGAGATTTGGGCGCCGAGGACGCCGCCTCCCGAGCTCTCCCGAGGAGGCTCGGGTGAGTCGGAGACTTTGGCGCCGTGGATGCCGCTCTCCCGAGCTCTCCCGAGGAGGCTCGGGCGAGGCTCGGGCGAATCGGAGACTTGGGCGCCGAGGACGCCGCCTCCCGAGCTCTCCCGAGGAGAGGATGCCGCTCTCTCGAGCTGTCCCGAGGAGGCTCGGGCGAATCGGAGACTTGGGCGCCGAGAACGCCGCCTCCCGAGCTCTCCCGAGGAGAGGATGCCGCTCTCCCGAGCTGTCCCGAGGAGGCTCGGGCGAATCGGAGACTTGGGCGCCGAGGAGTGCTGTCCCGAGGAGGCTCGGGCGAATCGGAGACTTGGGCGCCGTGGAGGCCGCTCTCCCGAGCTCTCCCGAGGAGGCTCGGGCGAGGCTCGGGCGAATCGGAGACTTGGGCGCCGAGGACGCCGCCTCCCGAGCTCTCCCGAGAAGGCTCGGGCGAATCGGAGACTTGGGCGCCGAGGACGCCGCTCTCCCGAGCTCTCCCGAGGAGGCTCGGGCGAATCGGAGACTTGGGCGCCGAGGACGCCGCCTCCTGAGCTCTCCCGAGGAGGCTCGGGCGAATCGGAGACTTGGGCGCCGAGGACGCCGCCTCCCGAGCTCTCCCGAGGAGGCTGTCATTAGTGGAATGATGTCGTGGGCCTCTGTAGACGCGGCCTTCGTGGGCTTCCACTGGCCTTACTTGGGCCAGGCAAAGTTGGGAATGAGCGTTTTTGCATCGAAGTTGGGTACCCCTAACTTTGGTAACCGACAGTAGCCCCCGAGCCTGTGGCGGAGTGAAGGCACTCCTCCACAGGTTCACGCTGGTTCTTCCTGTCAAAAAAGATAAAGTGTGGGTTGTTTTTTCCGGGGGGTGCGCGCGAGCGCACCCGCCGGGTGTAGCCCCCGAGGCTTTGGAGGGATGATATATCCCTTCAAAGGCTTAGAATCGTGTTCGTTAGTCCTCGGGTGTTTTTTCGATTTATTTAGGTGGGTTGTTTCCTTGGAAGCGGAGCCCCCGAGCCTCCCACCGTGTGGGAGATCGTTCGGTGGTCTTTCCAAGGTGCAGGGCAAGTTTCCGAGCCTCCGTTTTCCTATCGAAGATCGATCGGGTTCTTCCCTGTCTTTTTTAATTCGACCTTCACGCTCTTTTTTCGGGAAGAGGAAGGTTTGGTCCTGCTCGACTTCCCCGCTGGGGCACGAGTCGGCATTTCCGGTGAGCTACAAACGGGTTGGTCCAAGTGGAGGTCCGTGCCCTATTCGTTAAGGGTCGGCTAGTGGCCTGAGCACACTCCAATTATTTCCCGAGGGTCAGTTAGTGGATGTCGGGTCCCTTCGATGGGTCCCGAGGGCATGATGCCTCCCACGGAGGGATTCCACGTAACCGACTCGCTACTGGGACTTGGACACAGCATGGGATGTCCCTTGTGACGTTCCGGGCGTCGGGATACTGGCCGTTTTCGTGACCCATCCACTAGCTGTCCCTAACTCGATTTCCCTGGGGCGACTGTTCGAGCCTCGGAGGGCCAGTCTTCGATCCCCTGAGAACGTAACGGGCGCCTGAGCCCGGGGTTTCTTCGTTGAGAAAACGTAGGTGAAATCGAGGCGCGCAGTTGTAATGATTTGGCTCACCTTTTGAGGCGCGAAGCCTGACGGACGCGACGGTTCGGCTCAGTCGAGGCGATTTGCGTGCGCGGTGATGGCGGGTCTCTTCCAAGCCGAGGTCGAGCTCCCTCCTCTGAACCTGCCGTGAAGAAGAAGCGGGCCATAGTGCCCTTGTAAAAAGTAACCTTTGTGATGAAAGTTGAGGACTTAGCATTTTTAGGGATGCCGTAGCCTCGGTGGTGTAGACAGAGCCAGAGCTGTGCCAGTCCGACCCGAGGGGTTCCCACTTTGTCGCGCACACAGCTAGGTATCTCAGAGAAGGCTCGAGTGAGATCGTTTTTTACTAAATTTCCCAAACGCCCGTCTCTCTTCTCGCACTCAGGCAAAATTCGCGAAATCTTTCTGGAGCGCAAGTTGACCCTCGGGCGGAGGGTGGTGAGTGGAGGTGCCGTAGCCCGGAGGCGTAGGCGATCTCACGGCTCGGCCAGCCCTGCCCTAAGAGTGTCCTTTTACTTCTTTGGATCTCGCAAGTTTTGCTAGAGTGCAGAAAGGAGTTCGGCGTGGAATTTTTGAAAAAGCGATCGAAAAGGCGCAGAGAAAATTAGATCGTCGGTCCCCAAGCGTCCACCCCTCATCCCGTACTTGAAAAACTCCATGAAATTGCCTCGAAGCGTAAGTCACCCGTCGGACGGTGGGTGGTGAGTGGAGGTGCCGTAGCCCGGAGGCGTAGGCGGTCTCGCGGCTCGGCCGGCCATGCCCTAAGGGTGTTCTCTTGCCTGTTCGGGTTTCACGGATTTTTTCGAGAGTGCTGGAGAGGTTCGGACGTAAGGGAGGTTTCAGTTTAAATCTCAAAATTCGTGATAATTAAAGAACGCTTATTTATCGATTCCGAGACCACAAATGTGAACAAAGCTTGGAAGCTTAAGGGTAACTGTGACTTAGCTGCTCGAGCTACCAGCGTTGCGCTGGTGATGATCGTAGAGGCGGTGTCCCGCGCGGGGGGCGCCGGATTGGTCGGGTTGACGCGGATGCGCTTCCCCCGCCTAGTTCGGCGGGAGCGGCGCGTGGCGTTCCCTCTGTTTCCCTGAAACGGGTGGAGGTGTCGCCGGGGTCCCTTTCCCAGCCACCTGCTGGGCCGGGGTCAGGATGATGATGGCTCGGGGCTCAGGTTGGGCGGAGGTTCATCTCGAGGCCGAGGACAGTGGCCGCGAACTCGAGGCTCCCGAACCGGAGCACCGCGCCAGCAGGAAGCGCAGGGACGTTGGCTGCCATCCGCAACCGGGATCAACACGCAAAAGTCCCCTACCTGGCGCGCCAACTGTCGGTGCTAATTTTGGCGAGGCTAACACCGGCTAGTAAATATGTGTTTTGCGGTTGAGGCTACGGATGGTGTGCAAGGGGGAACACAGGGATTATACTGGTTCAGGCCGAGCAAGCCCTACGTCCAGTGGAGAGGAGAGTCGTGTTGCCTTGCACCGGGGTGCTTGTAGTAGGGGGTTACAAGCCAGTCGAGAGAGGGAAGTGCTCCCAGGTCTCTTGTGAGTGTCTAAGTGTTTACAAGTCGTTTGCTGTGGGTGAGAACTTGGAACTTCTCCGTCCGTTCGTTCGTTGTCCTAAAGCTGGCCTCTGCTCTCCCTTTTATAGCCGCAAGGGAGAGGCAAAGGCGGCTACGACGCTACCTATTAAAATAGTGAGGAGTTGCCGTTCCCCGTTTGACTAGCTGCTGCCTTTTCTCCGTGTCTCCGGGGTATGGGTATGGCTATCTTGGTTCGCGAGTTCCAAGGTAGAAATAGTCGTCTGACTACGTCATGTCGTCAGCTCTCTGGGTCTTCTGGATATGGCCGTCGTGGTCCGCATGATTTTGGTGAGTTCACACCTGCCGGCTATCTTTCCGTACGATGTGACAAGAGGGTGAGTCACCTTGGGGCGTTGTTTCCCGAGGCTCGGGATCCTGAAGGCGTGCTCGTCCTTTCGTGTGGACGGCGCAGTGGGCGCCTTTCCCGAAACGAGGCGGCGCACCGTAGACCATACCGTGGAGGACGGTCGTAGTGGGCCCATCAAATCTGCTGCCAGGAAAATCCCGACAGGTGGTATGGCCGTCAGGGGCGTGCGAAGCACAGTCGCGTCGAGAGTCTCGCCTGACGGGACAGTGCTTGTAAAGTGGTCAGAGAGATTTTTTGTGGTCCAAGATTGCTCCGCTGACATCACCCGTGCCTTGGATGCCTTTGCGAGATTGCGCTTGAGGGGGATAGGGAAGCGCCGAGGATGCCGCTCTCCCGAGCTCTCCCGAGGAGGCTCGGGCGAGGCTCGGGCGAATCGGAGATTTGGGCGCTGAGGACGCCGCCTCCCGAGCTCTCCCGAGGAGGGTCGGGCGAGTCGGAGACTTTGGCGCCGTGGATGCCGCTCTCCCGAGCTCTCCCGAGGAGGCTCGAGCGAGGCTCTGGCGGATCGGAGACTTGGGCGCCGAGGACGCCGCCTCCCGAGCTCTCCCGAGGAGAGGATGCCGCTCTCCCGAGCTGTCCCGAGGAGGCTCGGACGAGGCTCGGGCGAATCGGAGACTTGGGCGCCGAGGACGCCGCCTCCCGAGCTCTCCTGAGGAGAGGATGCCGCTCTCCCGAGCTGTCCCGAGGAGGCTCGGGCGAATCGGAGACTTGGGCGCCGAGGAGTGCTGTCCCGAGGAGGCTCGGGCGAATCGGAGACTTGGGCGCCGTGGAGGCCGCTCTCCCGAGCTCTCCCGAGGAGGCTCGGGCGAGGCTCGGGCGAATCGGAGACTTGGGCGCCGAGGACGCCGCTCTCCCGAGCTCTCCCGAGGAGGCTCGGGCGAGGCTCGGGCGAATCGGAGACTTGGGCGCCGAGGACGCCGCCTCCCGAGCTCTCCCGAGGAGGCTCGGGCGAATCGGAGACTTGGGCGCCGAGGACGCCGCCTCCCGAGCTCTCCCGAGGAGGCTGTCATTAGTGGAATGATGTCGTGGGCATCTGTAGACACGGCCTTCGTGGGCTTCCACTGGCCTTACTTGGGTCAGGCCAAGTTGGGAATGAGCGTTTTTACATCGAAGTTGGGTACCCCTAACTTTGGTAACCGACAAGCGGTTAAATTGAAACATCAAACAAACAAATCAAAAATATCCTACAGAAAACAGTCAATGGTTGGCATGTCAGCGTTCCAGGTTGTCTATGAAAAAAGTTGTCATGCCGGTGGAGCTCGAGCATCGAGCTCACTGGGCAATCAAAGTTGGAACATGGACGTAAAACTAGCCGACAAGAATAGACAAAAAGAAATAGTCAAGGTAGAAGAATGGCGAGAGATCTACCATAGTACCAAGATTTTTACAAGGAGGGAACCAAAAGATGACACTACCACCAAATAAAGTTCAAAGAACTCAAGCAAGGTGATAAAGTCCAGCCATTCAATTCTAAAGTCAAGCTTTTCAGTGAGGGAAGCTACACAGTAAATGGAACGGACCATACACCATCATCAAAATTAAAACTCTCCGCGCAATCACCATCCAGGATGATGACGGTAATGTTTTTAAAGTCAATAGTCAGTGCTTAAAGGTTTTCCTATAACCTATTTCAGTCAGTTGGTTTTCACGGTATTGACCTGCGGACAGGCCGCTGGCCAGCTTCCAGACACATACGACAGAACCATTATCTCTCTATCGATTCTCGGAGTTTTGAAATGTAGAGTCCGGCTCAGCACCCCGGACAGTCTGCTGTTCTCCGGCCTTCTCGGGTGTCCTTGATCCGTCATGTGCTTGGCTTCGGTTGTTTCTCAAGAGCTCCATTGTGTCTCATCGTCATCACCGGAGACACCCAGCCACCTAGCTAGTTGGCTGGTGGATTACTTCTTGTCCTGTGTTTGCTTCTTGAGGAAGAATTTGGACAGTGGACAAAATTATCGAAAAAAATTACGGCTCCTATTCACCGTTTTCGGCCCTTCAGGCTGCGCTGTCCTATTCTCTCGGTCCACTGCCAAAAACCCCATGTACTGCAAGCAAAGGTCTGCCCGTCTATGAATGAATCAGATAATAAACGGTAGACGGAGATTTTTCAGATAATGGATAGTTCATATTTGGTTTCATCTATCAACCGATAAAATCAGGCTAATTATTACGAAGTTCCACACAATAGCTAACTCAAAACAAAAGGAAGTCGGCTCCGAAGGCCACAAACAAGGAAAACAAACCGTTCAAGACTAAGTAAAACCGATACGTCTAGTTGACAGCCACCCATTGAAACTAAAGAAGAACAAAGCCGATAACTTCAGATGCTAGTCAACTAATACAAGCTCATCTCTTAGGTTGTCACGTCGCTGCAACTTTGCCCATTGTCGAAGCCAGTAAATTCTTCTAAATGTAAAAAATATTTTGGTCTACACTTGTCAAAAACCATCTCGTTCCTTGTTAGCCACACAGCCCAACAATGTAACGTCGCTGCAGTTAATAACAACTGGTTATAATTTTTACTAGCCCTTTTTGACCACGCATTAAAAAGACCGTCCAAATCTTAGGGCGATGGTAAGCCAAACAATAAATATACTGCACGTCAAAGGGATTTAGAAAAAAGAAGCAATCGAGAAAAAATGCTGAATGGATTCTGGACAATGACAAAACAACACTTCGTGTCACCGTTCCAGTGCCGTCTAACAAGGTTGTCCTTAGTTAGCGTCACATCTTTCTTCATATACCACAAAAAATAATTTTTTAAAGAAACTTTAATTTGCCAAAAATCCTACGATATCTTCATCCCATTGTTAATTAATGTGGCGTACATAGATTGTTGGCGGGTAAAACTGAGCGTTAAGGACCGCCAACGATCAACTTCGGGAGTTTTGCCAAACGGGGTTGTGCATCTACTCCTCTTAGTTTGCTACTTGAGTTCATGTCTCCGTCCGTGCCACAACTGAGCACTTAAGATTTATAAGAGGGTGCTATGAGAGAGCACGGATAGGTGAGTTTCTAGTGGAGCAGCGATATTTGGCTCCTCCGAGGACTTTGACGACATTCGAGCCTTTGTGAGTCTTGCAAGACAAGCAGGCAAGCAACAGTTCATCGGCTCCATCTCCTGTGGATTAAGGCAAGACATGGAGATTAGTGGTTCAAGACCCCCTAATGGACCACTAGCACGATACCCCATGGTCTAGTAATGGCGCATGCATAGCCGGTCTCATCGTAATACTAGCTCTTCCCGCTGGTGGAGCTTACAGGTGTAGCCCTCCATCGATTGTTTCCTAGACATAACCCACTCCTCTCATTGGGTATTATAGATTGGTGGAATATGAGCTCACCTTATCCCTATCCTATACATAGTTCTTATCCTATTCCAGATATCTAAACACCACCTAATCTTTTTACTGCTCCAACGAAGGCACACACCCATCCTCGTTTCTTCGGGCCTGTTTCACGAGACTTTCGCTCCAGCAAAAATATTTGTTTCGTCCCTGAAGTTGTTGCTATTCTGGTAAAACATTTGATAAAACAATTTCTCATAATAGAGAAGAAGGTTTAAATGTCTATTATACCCTTATTTTTCTTTTTCTTTTCTGTCATTTTCTTTTTTCTTCTTTTATTTATTCTGTTCTTTCCCTTGTTCCATAGCTTTACAGGAAAACGGGGATCAGCGGCTCGCGCACGACGCATGTTGCATTCTTTCTTTCTTCTCCATTGCCCCCTATAGCTCCCACTCGAACTATCACCACCGCCCCACACCTCCTTTTACGCTGCCAAGCAACCAAGGATGGTAACGGGGCAGGTCTGCTTTTTCCCCACGTTTTTTTGGGTTCGAGCCCTCAATTGGACCAAGGCGGGGGTGGTTTCAGTATTACCGCGGATACTCACGGGACGATGAGATCGAAATTAGGCCGGAATTCAGGGTATTTATGTATTTACCATCCTTATGAATGGCACCAAAACATGTGTCACTGACATGTGAGGCTACATGAGTCACTAACAATAGCATAGGGCATGCCATGTCCACTGTAACAATAGCAAATATGTAAGGAAAAAGTCTACTTTTTCTCTCTCAACTATTGTGAAAGTCCGTTTTTTTGACCTCGAACCGTAGAACCGGGCAAACCACCCCCTCAACTTTAGAAAACCGTGCGTTTTACCTCCCTGGCCCAATTATAAGCGGTTATTTTTTATTTATTTTGGTTAAATCTTTAAAAAATCATAGTAAATCATGGAAAAATTATAAAATAGAAAATCAAAATTTGTTGGACCCCATCTACACAGTGAACATATAATATGGTATGTTTTAGTACAAATTTTTTCATGTAGATTTAGATCTATGCTTTTTCGTAATTAATTAGAATAATTTATAACTATAGATTTTATGGTCGAATTGTGGTGAAATTTGTATGGTGGCCTGATTATTGTATACTTGAACTGTACTAAAAATTTCATACTTATTGGATCATGTATAACTTAGTTATATATTTCTTTAGGGTTTATGCTTGCTAAATCTAAATAAATCTATAACTAATTTATGCATGATACATTAAATATGAAATTTTTACCATAGTTCAAGAATTCAGTAATTAGTTCACTATAAAAATTTCACCATAATTGGACTATAGGAACTGCAGTTATGAATTATTCTAACTAATTATAGAAAAGTATAGATCTAAATCTACAGAAAAAACTTTGTACTAAAATATACAATATTATATGTTAGCTGTGTAGATCTACACATGATTTTTTTTTACATTTTATGATTTGTTTGTGATTTACTATGATATTTTAAAAATTTAACCGAAATAAATAGAAAAGAAAAAGACAAAACCCCCTTCAATACCGTTTATAACTAGACTTTTTCAAATATTATTTAAGGCCCTGTTTACTTTTTAAAATTTTTTCTTTTTCTCTATCATATCGATTGTACTTTCCGCTAGTATAGAGCATTAAATGAAGTAACAGTTGATGTATATTTGTATTTTTTGACTGACTAGTTTAAGATGAATCTTTTAAGTCTATTTAGATCATGATTGATAAAAATTATCAAATCATGATTGATAAAAATTATCAAATCCAAACAAAAACGAAAGTGTTACAGTGCGCTCCTTCTCACCTCCCCCGGAACTCAGCCCACGCCAAGCCCACCGCGTCCAGCCACTGTGGCCCACTCCCTCCAAGGCTCCACTAATTCACGACCCCGCTCTCGAGATCTCTCCCACTCCCATCCGCGGCGGACCGGCGGTCGCAGAAGCCGAATCCCTCAGATTCCTCCCGTCCTCCGGCGGCCGGCGCGGGCAAGGGCGAGGTGGAGGAACAGGTGACCGACCCTCTCTCACTCTCCTGCAGTCCCCTCGGAATCTCCCTCTCTTCTCTCGTCCCTGCGCCTTCTATCGTCGGTTCGTCGCTCGTGGTCGCCGAGCGAGGAGCGACGGCGCGCATCCGCCCCTCCCGCTCTGCTTCCCGCGCCGTCTCGCCTCTCGTTGTCGCCCCCGTCGCCGCCAGTCTTCTTCTCCATCGCCGGCTACGCGCTTGAGGAGGGAGGGGGAGCCGCAGCGCGTGGATCCAGGGGCGGCGGCGTCCATCCCGCGTGAGAAGGGAGAAGGATCCAGTGAGATATCTCCTCGCAGCTCTCTCTCTCTCTCTCTCTCTCTCTCTCTCTCTCTCTCTCTCTCTCTCTCTCTCTCTCTCTCTCAGCGCGTTTTGCGGAGATTCTTCGGTGGAGCTGGTCGGCGTGAACCCTGTGTGCACGCCTCCCGCTCCCTTCCCGCCTCCGATGCACCACGTGCTGCCGGCTGGCAGCGGGAGCGAGCAGCCGCTGCTCCACCAAGGCGGTCGCTCCGCTTTGGGAGCGCTTATGCCCCAAAGCGAAGCGTTACCTGCCCGCTTAGCGCTTCAGCGCCCTGAAGCGTGCGCTTAATGCCGCTTTTTGGAACCATGGCCTTATTATTTAAAAAAATACTGAAGAGAAAATCATCTTTGTATTGGCTATTTTTGGGAAATGCCATATCCGTGTATGAGTGTATCTGTATCTGTGCTACATAGATTATAGGTGTGTCCAATGAAGATTATACTTTTGAATTGTCCTTATTATACAAGGTACCTCGGTACTCTGCTGCTGTACTTTACTTTATTCTAAACGGAGTTCATGTTTTTGGCGACAATCGTACCTTGTGCTTGTGTATCGTGCTTCTGTAGAACATTCACTACACCTAGCTTCATGGCAATATCAATCTTGTAGACTTGACGGCAAAAGGACCCTTCCAATCAAAGAGAAGTTCGTCGCTGAGGCTGAAGAAAATCTGGATGTGTTTAACTTTTACGGCTTACTATTTTTGAGAGGTGGTCTGACTTAAGACTCTCCAAAATTCAGCGCCAGGGCTCAGGGAGCGACCTACCCCAAGGTGGGGAGTTCGTTCCTTTTCCAGTAACGAGGAGGGCAAATTCATATTCCATCATGATGGAAGCGGACATGGAAAATGGAAGGTCGTATCAAGAAAGACCAAGGACTTTTTCAACAGTACGAAGCAAATCATCTGTACCACTGGTATGGACTATTGCTAAGCTTTCTCCGCCATTCAAAATACATAAATGAATTTTCTGGCTACTTTGAAAATGATCGATTTAGCTTCCATTAATATTTCATGCATTCACTTGTGTAGTTGTGTATGTATTTATTTCTTGCATGCTATGTGCAAGTACATGGTAATTCTCCTAAAACATAGCACTGTGAAATGCCTCTTTTTTTGCTGATATGTTCACACTATTTATTTTGGGTGGGAAAGAAATGTCCACACTGTTCATTTATTTACTTTTTATAACATTACTTTTAATGTATATGCCTATTGAATTATCAAAGTGTACAAAGAACAATTGAGCATACTATGGATACTGCAACATTTCTTTTCCATCTTTCTTTGTTTTAGCTATATATCTATACTTCAGAAAGTTATCCACAATGTAGACAAATAAAGTTATACTTTTTTGCTCATCCACAATGACAACAAAGCCTTTTAGACTTTGGCCCTATTGCAAATCAGGGTAGGTTAAAAGTTATCCTCTTTTTCTCATATCCCAAAATAATCATTCAGCTAAAAGAGCTGGCCACTGTAACACTCTATATTCACTCTGTTCGCTTGAGCTACTTTTAGCTTATTTTTAGCCATGAAACATTATTTTTCTCTCACAACAATTCAGCCGTAGAGTTCAGCCACAGCCAAATTCAATTCTGCCGATTTCAAATGAGTTGAATTGAAGTACTTTAGGCAACACTGGCTGAGAGCCAGGTTTTTTTTCTATCGAAATATGCACTGATTCATTATTTTATGTTTCAAAGTTACTTGCTTGATTTATGGATATTCCATGTCATAAAAATTGATAAATAAAAAAATTCTTGAAGTGTGCATTTCTGCTGATTGATCGGCACACTGTTTTTAACATGTCATGGGCAACTGTCGGGTATTTTATGTTTATCTCTAATTTTGTCTATTTTGGTTGCTATACAGGCCTTCCGTTTGTTGATGAGGATAAATCCCCGTGCCTTGATTATTCTCTCTCTTTTGGTCTTCAGTGGTGTTTTATATGTGGGAGCCAGTACATCACCAATTGTGGTCTTTGTGTTCTGTATATGTACTCTCAGTCTATTCTTCTCTCTCTACCTCACAAAGTGGGTTCTTGCTAAGGATGAAGGACCGCCAGAAATGTCTGAGGTATAAAAACTGCCTCAATTCAGCTCGCTCATAAATGATAATGCGCTATGCCTTCATTTTCCGCATCTTCAATGCTTCACTTCTTGTCACATGCCGTTTCTGTGTTTAGAAAGTGCTGTGTGCTAATGGGCGGTACTTAGCATTAGTCTTGCTATGCATATTCTGCTTTCATCCAATTAACCAGTCTAACCTGGAGCTCTTGTGCTCACTTAACCTGCATATTTGAGAACTTTCTTCATGTTTGACTGCCTGCTCCCATATCTCTCCACACCAAGAGAGATATTGATGATTTGATGTTGTAGGATTACATTTAGCTCGGGGCCTGTGGATGCTGAGATGCTTCAATGCATCTGGAAGCATCTTAATTAGGCACATTACATCAGCTAGTGTGAGATCATTCATTATTTGTAGGAAGTTATTATAGAGTAGTTCATGCAATAATCTAACCATGAGAGTAGCTCATGCAGTAATCTAAAACAACCATTCTGGGAATATAAGAGCGCATAATAATTGAGCTTTCCAAAGGCTCATTTCTTGAAAGAGGACCAAACAAGCCAGCAAATTAATATCTATGAGGTTCAGCTTTTCAAACCTCATCTTTTTCCTATGGTGCATCTAGGCTTACTGTGTAAAGTTGTTTATCTGTGCATGGTTTTATGTTACTCATCCATCTCATCCAGTCAAACCATCTCTTTGGAATACACAAGACTCAACATGTTTGACCTTTGACAATCAATATCTCTAAATATTTGGAATGGAATTTTGAAAATAGTATGGCTTGATTTGATTAAAAATAGTTTTAAAATATTATAAATTTGCTATGTTTTGAACGCCTTTTGTGGAATCCCTTATGCCAGCGCAGTATCTCCGTGTCTCTATTTGAAAAACATTTATTTGTATTTATTTGTAACTGGATGGAGTGCTGGTTTTATGTGTCACCAACGAATCAACATATATATGATTATGCTTACTATTTTCTTTGTATGGTAAGATGATGGTACTTTGATTAATACAAATGTTCTATTAAGTATATTTCACTATTGTACAACCAAAGCAACAACAAGCCCTCTAGTTCTAAGCAAGATAGATTAAGCAGCTGGGCTAGAGATCAAGTTCAGTGTGAGCATTTATTGGGTGCCATCTCATTGCGAGTGATTTTTAGTGGTGGCACACCAAGCCTGTCAAACGCTCCCCAATTTGTTTTGGGCCTGTAAATGCACATTCGTATTACGTGCTGCCCCTGCCCCTTTGTTATTTCCTATATTTGTTTGTTTCAAAATTGTGCTAGTATTATTGGATTTTTGACCTAGCAGAGTAGTGCTATAGCGTGATTTGATTTTGTGCCTTTCTTGTTCAGATATCTGATGCCATAAGAGATGGTGCTGAAGGATTTTTTAGGACACAATATGGAACTATTTCTAAAATGGCACTTATTCTGGCCTTTGTCATCCTTGGCATTTATCTATTTCGCACTACCACCCAACAGCAGGAGGCATCTGGCTTGGGAAGGTAATTTTCTGTCATTATCCGAAACCTTATTTGTACCTATATATGTAATATGTTTAGGTGTTGCCATGGAACATGTTGACGTCTCATGAATATCATGACTACACAGGGCAACGCTAGCCTATATTACAGTTGCTTCTTTTCTCCTTGGAGCATTATGTTCTGGAATAGCTGGCTTTGTTGGAATGTGGGTGTCTGTACGTGCAAATGTAAGAGTTTCAAGTGCTGCTCGACGCTCTGCGAGGGAAGCATTGCAGGTTTGGTTTTTGTTCCTCAATGCACTTGGTGTTTGCCTTTCTACAATAGAACTTCAAATCATGTCTGTTTCCTCAAAACAGATTGCTGTCCGTGCTGGTGGTTTCTCAGCCATTGTGGTTGTTTGCATGGCTGTATTTGGTGTGGCAATATTGTACTCAACATTTTATGTTTGGCTTGGAGTAGATTCACCTGGGTCAATGAAGGTTACTGACTGTAAGTTTCTTGTACACAGTACACCAGAACACACACTAGATTACAATCCGACTTGTTCAGTAATTTACGTATTTTCTCGTAGTTACAATATCATTTTGTTATGTGATAGGAATACTATTCTGCTGCTGATTCATATGGTTTTTGTGTAGTGCCTCTTCTCCTTGTGGGATATGGTTTTGGTGCCTCTTTTGTTGCCCTTTTTGCTCAGTTGGGTGGTGGAATATACACCAAAGCTGCTGATGTTGGAGCTGATCTGGTCGGAAAAGTTGAGCAGGGGATACCAGAAGATGATCCTCGTAACCCAGCTGTCATTGCTGACTTGGTATTGATTTTCTCAAGTAAACTTGGATTCATTTTCTTTTTTTTTTTGGTTATTTTTCATTGAAGATTGCTCAATTGTGTTCAAATATACCTTAGCATTAGTGGTTAATATCAGTATTGATGTTCTTCATTAGTGGTTCATATCAGTATTGATCTGCTTCTAAAGTTTTAGGCTCTTAGTAGGGATAGGTTGATATGGAACGACTCGGGATAGATGGATTAGCAGAGAGAGACCCCGGATAGCCACCCTTCCTTGGGAACTATCTTAGGGTTTCTTCTTGCTTACCCTAACTGGATACATGATAGCCCCTTTTATAGAGACGGCTTACTTGACCTCTAAGGAAATATTCTAACCAAATCAATCTAACTTATCCCTTACCTAATTAATCAATCTAATCTAATCTATTCTAATCAGGTGTCGCGCGGTACCCTAGCCCGGCTCCTCCCACTGTAACATAGGTTGATGTCAACAGCTTGCTTCTGTTTTGAAACTCATTGAACAATTATGTGTTATGCTACTATATGTGCTATAGTTGCCTTGGTGCCTAAGGTTTGATAGAATTCTGAACATAAACATTCTGGAGGACTGAATGTTTCTTGTCTGTGCTGCAATACTCAATACAAGATTTGCTTTGCTCTACAGCTCTATTTGCCTTGTTCCTGTTACCCTATATAGTTCGGCTTTTGGTACTGTATAATCTTGTGTAACAAAAGAAAACTACTCAGGTTGGTGACAATGTTGGAGATTGTGCTGCCCGTGGCGCTGATCTTTTTGAGAGCATAGCAGCAGAAATTATCAGTGCAATGATACTTGGAGGAACAATGGCACAACGCTGTAAAATTGAGGGCAAGTCTCTTTTGTTTACCCTCGAATATTTGTCAATAAGAGCTACTGCTTACAAGTGGTTGCTAATATTATTGTTACCATAAATTCTCAATCTATATACAAAAAAAAAAAAACAAAAAAAAATCTTGGGATGAACTATGCATGGGTGGTACTTGGCATTGAGTAAAATTAAGAACTGTCGAATTTTTGGTACAACAGTACACATACTGCACCATTGTAATTCCTCTATTCTGGTCCATAATCAGCTTTGTTTATCATTGCAGATCCCTCTGGCTTTATTTTGTTTCCTCTTGTTGTCCATTCATTTGATTTGGTGGTGTCATCAGTTGGAATCCTCTCAATCAGAGGAACGCGTGACTCTGGACTCATTTCCACTATCGAAGATCCCATGGCAATTATGCAAAAAGGCTACTCTGTTACTATCATGCTTGCTGTTCTTACGTTTGGAGCGGTGAGTCTTGTTTTATATATTAGTAAATACTTATGTTGTTTGGTTATGTTATTTTACCGCTTACAATAACATTTGTAGTATTATTACATTTATATACTGTATGACATTGCTGCATTTGTTCCCAATGGCCGGATACAGAAAACATTTAGGAGTTGCAATATGCAAAAGTGGTCTACAGGATAGTTTGTTGTATATCTTTCACGTAGGCTTCCCATTAGCATCTTATATAAAAAGAACATCTGAATGAGTCATTTGAAACATCAATTTTTATTAGATGCCCTTGGAAGAAAGAGATGGCAGTATCCAAACAGGGAAAAGCCTACATAGCTGTAGGATGTAATCCAATGAAATTTAAACAGATAACAGAAACATATTGAAAAGCATGAACCCTTTTTAAGTTTTTTATAACTCTGTACTTTATTGAGTTCTGTTGAAGTTTTTTATGCAAGTCATTCAACTCACACTGAGCACAGGCTGTGTTTGTGATGTGTATTCCCTTTATACCAAGTAAAATCATAACTTTCTCCCCAGAAGTTGATTTATTATTATTGATCTGTATTAAATTTCCAGTCTACTCGTTGGCTCCTGTACACGGAACAAGCACCTTCTGCATGGCTAAATTTTGCATTGTGTGGCTTGGTGGGGATCATCACAGCATATGCTTTTGTTTGGATTTCGAAGTATTACACAGATTATAAGCATGAGCCAGTCCGCCTTTTAGCTCTTTCAAGTTCAACAGGGCATGGAACTAATATTATTGCTGGACTAAGTTTGGGTATGGAATCAACAGCCCTACCAGTTCTAGCGATAAGTGTCGCCATTATATCAGCCTATTGGTTGGGGCAGACCTCTGGCTTAGTGGATGAGTCTGGCAACCCAACTGGTGGTCTTTTTGGGACAGCTGTAGCAACAATGGGGATGCTTAGCACAGCAGGGTATGTTCTCACCATGGACATGTTTGGTCCTATTGCGGACAACGCTGGTGGTATTGTTGAGATGAGCCAGCAGGTATGACATATGTTTCTTTTGTGGTTCAAACCTCTGTTGTAGACTATAGGTGATAGCAAACAATATGTACTATTTAGTACTTTTGCCATACAAAACTTCAAAGCATTTCATGGTTCAAAGCTAAAGAACAATTCAAAGCATTATGTACTGTTTTTCTTCCCATAATGGCTGTAATGCAATTTAACAGGTTTAGCATTTATTTCATGTTTATATGTGGCCGCTAGTACTAGGCATTATGTTTAACCATCCATTGTGATTGTGCACTGGTGCAGCCTGAAAGTGTGAGAGAAATCACAGATGTTCTAGATGCTGTGGGCAACACAACTAAAGCTACTACAAAAGGATTTGCCATAGGGTCAGCAGCACTGGCTTCCTTCCTCCTGTTTAGTGCATATATGGATGAAGTAGCTTCTTTTGCTCAACTGCCATTCAAGGAGGTATGCAGTATGTGTTACCATACCATGTGGAATACTGAATTTTTGTGCTCATATTCAGTGCTCTTACACAATTGTTGCAGGTTGACATAGCAGTGCCAGAGATTTTTGTTGGTGGTTTATTAGGCTCGATGCTTATATTCCTATTCAGTGCATGGGCTTGTTCAGCAGTTGGTAAAACTGCACAGGAAGTTGTTAATGAGGTCAGGAGACAATTTATCGAGAGGCCTGGTATTATGGTGAGTACATGATTACCATGAAGTTCTTCAGATCTTTTATGCTTTGGGAAAGCTGATACTAATTTGTAACAATTCATCCAGGACTACAAAGAGAAGCCTGATTATGGACGCTGTGTTGCAATTGTGGCATCTGCATCCTTGAGAGAAATGATAAAACCTGGGGCTTTAGCAATTATATCACCCATGGCCGTTGGTGAGTATTGTAGGCCATATTTTGGTGACTGGAACTCAAAGCTTTTCTAATTTGGTTTACGCGGTTTGCAGGTGTTGTCTTCCGGATTTTGGGCCACTCCACTGGTCAGCCTCTTCTTGGAGCTAAAGTTGTAGCCTCAATGCTTATGTTTGCAACGGTTGCTGGGATTCTCATGGCACTCTTCATGAACACCGCTGGCGGTGCCTGGGATAATGCAAAGAAGTACATTGAGACTGGCGCTCTTGGTGGCAAAGGCAGTGAGTCCCACAAGGCTGCGGTTACTGGCGACACGTAAGTTTTTCAGCATTTATTGACTTGCATACTTTGGGGCTAGATTCTTGAGTTTATACCATTGGCCAAGGCAGAGCAAAGATATGTTTTTCCAGTAGTGATCATGGCGTGTGGCTTATTTTCTGATTCTGGATGGTTGGCACAATCCGAAAGTTTCCGTGCACTTATGAGAGAGTGCCGTATGTGTTGTGCTGCAGGGTTGGAGACCCCTTCAAAGACACCGCTGGACCATCCCTGCACGTTCTTATCAAGATGCTCGCCACAATCACATTAGTCATGGCTCCGATATTCTTGTGATTAACCAACCACTCATCAAGCTTTGCTATTAACCCTGCGGAGATGTATCTATGCGACTTGTAGATGAGGTGTTTACCTGCATGTGATGTAATGGTCCAGTCGGTTTTAGTGTCACTATACATACATGTTGTACCCAGAGAAAGAAGCCCCATGATTGGAATGCCATATTTTTGTGACTGACATTACTGAACTAGTAGCCTGAATGTTGTGTGTGTTTATTGCTGGAACATTATCGTAGCGTACATCCACAATGGATTTTAGGATCGGTAATTATTTGTTTCTTTAGTATACCAAAAAAACAATGGCCAAGTGAGAGATGTGGAAGGGAAGGGAGCAGTCGGCGTGGAGAAATCAGTCCCTTGGCCTTGAGGCTCTACTAGAGCATTGTTCATTATCTGGATGGAGTGCTAACAACAAAGTCTTGAGCTTAAATCCTTGGGATCGCTCGCAAAGTGAGGTGCCACGCGACGCTTTCACAACTGGGCCGCAATATCTATCCAACCTGACAGCGAAACCTCTCTTCTGACCCGTAATATCTCCATCCCACGAGTCAATACAAATGGAGCAACCGGTGCTCCTATACTGACGAGATGGATCAGAGATGACGTCTTTAATCATGCGTGTTTCTGTGCATACATGGTGCGTGATGTCCACACGCCTATGAAGTCCAGAATCAAAGATGACATCCTGAGCTCCAGATTATTAACCTTCAAAATAGTGTACAAATCACTTTATAGATCCCACCCAGGCGCACGGGTGCTACAACTTCCATTACCACAAAAACGTAGGCCACTGCCCACTAGAGCATCACACTGCTATTCATCACAGGATCGGAGCAATCTTTACAAACTCATGTTTGCCTACCGGCAAGGGCTTAAGGACATGAGAATGTTGGCGCAGTCTCAAGAGTGCGTTGAATCTCCAATGATCCTCTTCTGCAGGTTCTCCAAGCTAGCAACACGCTGCAGAGAAGCTGGCTTGGTGCCTGTCTCCTCACTGGTCACAGGAATCGCCATGTTTGGGGTGTCAAGCTTCATCTGACCGTTTCCAAGTGACGCCTGGACCAAATGTTTCACGCTATCTTCAATGGCGACAGAGGCAGAGGCCGCATCAGATGCACATGATGATAAGGGTGTGCTGCTCGCGGGCTTGTCAAATGCGGTTGATAACATGAGGGTTGTTCCAGTTAACCTCCTGACAGCTTCCTCGGCTATGTTCACCTGAAAACAATACTTTGGTTATTAAGAAATAATAAAGAACAAGGATGTGTAACGAGTTATTTCTATGTCTGCGGCCTTTGGGTAGGGGTAAAGGCAGGGGGTGGTTCACTCTTAAGTCAACCACAAATTTATTTTAATGGGTTTTTGTGTGTACTGCTTATTAACAAACATAAAGTTTCATAGACAATAACCATATATGTAAAGAGATAGCAATATACGTTCCTGAAGACATGTCTTTTTCATTACTCATGGTGCGCAGATTTGTTAAATGCCTAGATTTTTGTCAAGATCTTTTTCTTTTGGCAAAAAACATGATTGGAACAGTCATAGTTTAAGCAAATTTTCATAATTACTTCACATGATTATGTTAAACCCCATAAGCATGTACATTTTAAAATTTAAACACACCTTTACTAATGATACCAGAATACAGAGTTGTGCATATACTCACACACAAGCATTAAGAAATGTTAGTATGGTAGTATTCTGTTTGGACTCCTCACGGTATCACTGTTCTCAAGAGATAGAACAGCCCTTCCACAAGGCAAGGGCAACACCACAAGTTTAATGGGACACACACTTGGAGGTTGCAGCATTGCAACATTGTATGGGCACTTTTAATATTTTGTTTCGTTTTACAACTCCTCACACCTGTAAGAGAACACTGTTATTCTTGAAAAAGTAATAGAAGAAAATAAATATCTGAAATGAAACTGCAACAAAATAAAACCAAGAAACTAAATTATTCATATTGCGTTTATAGAAGGAGATATGCAAAAATTCAGAAAATCAAATGAAAACACGGTCGTACTTGGGTGCAGTTAAAATCATTATGAACTAAGACAGAACTTGCAGGTTCAAGAGGAATGGATGCAGGTTCAAGAATTCTGAAAAATAATATTACTTCCACTGCCCTCTTCAACCATCTAAAGAGATGTAAACATTTATCTAGTGACTCTATATGCAGAACCCAGTAAAAATACGATAATAGATAAATGGATGCAGTTAAGAGTTTTCATACAACAAAAAGAAGAAAGTGTCTGTGACGCAATTCAAGATGAACGAACCTTTCTCCTCATAGTCTCAATATCAACAGTTAGATTTTTAATGTCAAGGGAAGCATCCTTGTATTTCTGAGTCATATCAGCCAGACGCTTTACCAAAGATTCATTCTCAGACGTTAACCTGGAAACCTGGAGAGTTGTGCAGTAATTAGCACAAGTATCTTCATTTTAGTTGGATATTAACTTGAGTGCTCTATCACAAATTGAAACCTGTGATTCAAGATCGTTCAAGTGTGCTTGCTTCCTCTTTCTGGATCGCCTAGCTGATTCCCGATTTGACAGCATTCTGGTCACAACACCGAAATTTAACTGAGAAGTTCATCACAGAAATGGTGCGTTAAGCTTCTGACGTTACATGTCATGTTTGAAGTAGAGTCAAGGTAAAGGCAACAGATTTATAGCAAAAGGAAACTAATGGTGAAAAGTATATGCGATTTCTGATACCGTAACTTCAGACTGAATTACCAAATTTTTCTAGGAATGTAACAATTTTGAAAGTTCTTTAAGGGCATGGCTAATTGGATAGAGCTTTATGTGGTTGGGTTCTTTCTGCCTTTAAAGGCAGTGATCAGTGAATGGTAGGAGGGAATGGGAAAACTGAAGTATGATGCCTCTAACAAGTTAAATCTATTTTTCACTGGTTTCAATTTAGCAGAGTCCATATTTCTCATCAAGAAAATGTCAGTAATGCAAGAATCTATGTTACCTCCTCATCTTCTTGGTGTTAACGGGGTCAGTGTTCTCTTCAAGGTCACCATCATCGTCTGACAGTTCCTTTGATGTACCACTGTTGGTTGGCTTGCCTTGAAAATCATCATCTTCTATTATGACATTAGAGTTTGTAACTAGGCCTACCCCATCTATGTCACCTGTGTGTAGAATTAAAGAAACCAAAACAGTAAAATAAGTAGAACACTAGCAATGGTTCAAATGTCACAAAAAAGGCCACACATGCAGCATATCTTCACACAGCCAGAATGCAAAACTGGTGCCAACAGTCTACAGAGTTGCATGCCCAGTGCAGTTCACCAACAGAGTTGATGTGACTGTTCAGCATAACTGAAGCAGGATCAGGCTGTTCACTTTCAGCCTTATATTTGATCTCACCAATATTGCTCATGGTTTAGATCATTCCTCCAGAATTGTCAATGAGACGACACATCAACCTCAACCAAACCACAAACATAATCCAGAATTGACATTTCTACTCACCTCCTGGATTCCATGGGCATCAGTAACCTAACGTACTGAAACTGCTGGTGAGATCAGATCTTCTGTATGTAATTATCACGGAAGACTAACATCTAGTGAATGGTTCACACTTAGTACTCAAACCAAGGCTGGTAATCAAGTGTATTATACTCTATAAGTGAAATTTGCACCTAATGTCCTATTGGAATGATCAGTGGGGAGATGGTAAGCTGAATAGTATTTGGCATCTAACATGGCACGTCCTGTCATCCTAAGGCACTACTTCCTTTGAAAACTTCCTGCCTGCAGGTTTACCCAAGTTGGTTGATACACTGACATGCACTCAATTATGAGAGGTCATAAATACCATCAAAGGAAGCTTGAGAAATCAATTGCGAAGTATCTGAAGCTTGTGAGTTCGGGTAGCCCAACGATGATTCTTGTAATTTAGCTTCCTGAAATGGACTTACATAAACATCACAGCAACAAAGGGGCAAAGGGCTGGGTGCAGCAAGTACGCAAGGTTTCTGTCACTGTTAAGATCTGGAAAGCCACTAGTACTGCACATCCTTACCCACATAATTTAAGGAAAAATAATATACACAAGCTTGAGGTTTTGCAGAACCATTGGATGCAATGGTCAATATCATGGTTGTGCCAAGGCCAACCTTAAAATATTTTTAACAAAATGGGAAATAAATGTGTCATTTATGGTGTGACTGAGAGCCATCATGGACAATGTTTTTTTACAGTATCCAAATAAAAAGAGGTACTTATGGAAAAAAGTAACTTCTCAACTAACTTGTGGAATTAACAAATAATTAACTTGGAAAATCGATGTTCAAATTCATTTTCATATAACCATGTTTGAACATGCCACCTGTAAAAACCTAGGTGTTCTTAACCTCACTAGTTCAGAGCACTGTAACAGAGTATTGAAAATAGCCACAGCAACGCGGCCAACATTCAGTGAAATATGGTATTTGTACTTGAAAGAAAGGGAAATCTGCAAATCATACACTACGAACATGTTCATCAATTCAATAACTCATCTGATACTAACAGGTAAATGGCTAAATATGGTGAATTTGCAGTTCTATTTATTCGAATCCACACCTTGTTTTGTTTCATGTCGCTTTCAGCCAGGGAAAAAAAAGGAGAAAATCCTATTGGCTCGACTTCCGACACATCAGACTCATTCAAATCATTTATGGTCAATAACATTCCATCAGAATATCCCACCGCAGTGTATGTGGTGTGCATAAGTGAGCCTGCCTCCTAGTAACATGGCACATAGACCAAATCTCCTACATGTCATTTTCACCACTCCAGAACTCCTACATTACCCTTGCATCAGATCAGAAAGCAATATCTGATATGGTACCCATGTAAAGTTGGAACATGTGCATTTCGCCGCCACACAGTACTACGATGACTATGGCACGGCTCTGATCTTGATCATATTGTTCATCAGTCCATAAGAGAAATGGGTGCCAGTGTGGCCACAGTCACAGTGCCGTGTCTTCTAATATTTCTCAAACAAGGCGAGGGAAACTTTTTTTTTCTTTCTATCTGTTGGTAGGTGATAAAATCTTCTGTGAAAAATCTGATGTGGCCCCGGCTTATCAATGGCGGTGTAGGATTACACAACAAGCAAGCAGACCAACCAATTCAAGATTTTTCCAAAGTCCTCAAATTAAGCAACAGACTTTTTCTTCTGGTGCTTCTGATTTTCCAAAAACTAGAAATTGCAGTAAAACTCCCCTCCCAAATTACTGGAAATTAAGCTAGAAACGAAACTGAAACATCGAAGCACACAATCAATACTCAAACAGGCTACAGGCCTAGAAAAGACTAATCTTTGAAGGAGGAGGGGGGAAGTGGTGGAAGAGGAACCACACCATGGATTTGGCGACGGCGGCACAGTACAGGTCGAGCTTCCTCTTGAGCACCGCAGCGTACGCGCCGGGGTCGCCGCCGCCTCTGCCGCCGCAGCTCACCTCCACCACGTCATCGTCGTCGGCGCCGCCACCCGCCATTCTTGGAGGAAAGTCGCTCTTTTCTCGTACCTCGTACTCCGTGAGGGGGAACGGATAGGAACTGGGAGCAACCTGAGCAATGGTGGTCTTGGACTCTTGGTGGAGGCCGGCGGCGGGACTGCCCGTTTATACCGGCGGTCGAGGTGACGGAGCGCCCTGTGGCGAGTGGCGACACTGTTGGTCTTTTCCGGAAACACCCTTGCTTTTGTTTCTCATTTTCTGTAGTAATCCGTACAAGTTTTGCAAGTGGGTAAACGGTATTTGAAAGTATGGTGTGATGTAATTTGCCCTATATTCCGAGTTTAGAGGTCCTGTTTAAATACCTTGTAACTTTCAATTGCCAAGTCACATCAATATTGTGGTACATGTATAGAACATTAAATATAGACGAAATGTTTACATGTTTGCATAGTTTGCATGTACATCACGAGACGAATCTTTTAAGGCTATTTAGGCTATGATTGGATACTTATTGAAAAAGATTCTCCGCTATAGTGTTAAAATTCCAAATTCTAAATGAATCTAAACACATTGCACATTTTATAGTTCTGGATTGCATTGACATGGAAGATTAATTAGCAACATTTTCCTGCCACTACTAAAAAAATTAAAGATTTGCCTTGTTGTATTCGTTTGGATTTGCAAGTGGTTTTCTGCTAATTTTGAATCAAATACAAGTTTTTCATGATTTACGAGTGTTGTTCGATGTATTAGATATACTGCCTTTTTCTAAAAACATGACTTTTTATTTAAAACATGAGGGTTTGCTCTTTTTTCAATAAAAGAAGACATGTATTATATGATAGCTAGGTGCATCAACACGTTACAAACACTCTGGATTTAAAAAGTACCTACACAGTAAATAGTACAATTATAATCCTAACATGTTATAGATGTTTTACAGTTTGGATGACTGCACAGACAAATACTCCGCAACTGGATTGGGAACATATGCCCTGACAAACGACGGCTAACGTTCCTATAGACAGAATTAAGGAACTTCTTTCTGATGTCTTTTTTCTTAAAGAATAAGAAACATTGATCTGAAAATTATTCATCATAGTCATTCATCATAGCTAGATTTAACCACAGCAAAATGGAGAAAAGACTGAAGAAAATTATTCTATGGCGGTGATATCATCTCCACCTTGATGCCACCATCCAAAAATAAAAGTCACCATATCATCATGTCGATAAAGATGTTGATGCCGAAGTTGTAACCCTCATCTTCAACTGAGTCACCACGGAAGATTTCACCCTAATAATTTATATATATCTTATAACAAAAAAAGAAATCCATGAGTCCTTCTAGCCATTGTTTAATATACTCCCTCCATTTTAAATCATGAAAGTTTTTTTTTGTATTTTAGATACATTGATACTTGACAATATTATATGTATCTAAGTGAATAGCAGAAGATATTATCTAGAAAATCTAAAATGTCTTATAATTTAGAATGGAGGGAGTAAGAAAAAAATATTTATTTTCTACTAATTAATATATGATGTTGATGAAAAATTAACTAGAACCAATTAGCATGTCCTATTGTTGGCGTGTGTCTGTGTGTGTGTGTGTGTGTGTGTGTGTGTGTGTGTGTGATGTTCTTGTACTTGGGTTTGTGTCCTTTCAGACCCATGTAATCTTTTTACTACACTAATAAAATGACGCATACCTTTCTTTGAGAAAAAGAAAAACTACGGGAGCATAGAAGAGGACAAATGAAAAGTGGAAGTGCATATTCAAATAGGAATCTAAGATATTTTTTCAACTAACATATGCCCACCATAAACAAAAAGGAAGAAATTATCATAAATGATTGGTTTACGCAGTGACCGATGTTAGTTCTACCAAACGTGCCTGCCTACTAAAATTCACACTAGAAACTCAAGGTTAATATCTCTTTAATATATGGACCTAAAAAAATGTATACAGTTACTGTGTTGAGTTTCCAAATTTGCACCTCCAAGTTTGTGCTCATCTTGTCCTTTAAGTAGAGCCACACAGGCAAATGCATCCTCACCCAAAAAGGCCTTTTCAGCCTATTTCACCACCATAGGTTTTAGGCTGACAAGCCAAGCAGAAAAGGTCCCTATCAATTTTTATTTCATTATTCCTGTTCACCCAAAGAAAAAAAATCAGGGCCCCAACTTGTAGGCCAAGTGGCCAACCACAAGCTTACCCTAACACATCTATCAACTTTTGTAAGTTCGAATTGAATGCAACTAACTTGTGCACACAACATATAGTTCTGATCCACGCTTGGAGGCGGTTAGCATCATGTGCTTATTAATTCTTTTTGTGGCGAATCGATGTTGAGAAGCGCTAGCAAACAAGGTTTGCTTGGTAAAGCTCCAACTGTAAAAAAAAAAATAAATCTTAGATCTATTGAGAATGCCTTGATGAGTTGTCTTATTTGGATTTTAATTAGACTAAAAACATGGAGTTAATTAAATAAATTTAAGCGGTTATAGAGTGGGGTTTCCAAATTCCCATCTCCCTTAGAGCCTATATTTAGATACATATATAGGACTAATTGAGTAATTGTTAGCTAGCTAAGTTTTAGCCTGGTTCATCTAAACATGAGCTAATATGTGGACTAATTTTTAGCCAAGTCTTTAACTAATAACTAGTAAGATAATCCCAACTTATTTTTATCTCTAACTAATCCAAATAAACCACCAAACGACTTACAATATCAACGATTAGTTTACTGCAAGAATGAATGGATAGTTTGATTTCTCGTGTCACAGCTCCACTACCTCATAGTTGTAGAACGAACTATGCCTTTAATAACATCCCACGCCGTTTTGAATTATACATGCTTTTTTGGATTAAAAAAATAAAAAAAACTATGTACAAAAATGAAAACAATTTATTCCCTCCGTCTAAAAAAGACCGTTGTTTTAAGAATGAATTTGAATATATGCTTGTCTAGATTCATTTTTAAAATAATGATTTGTTTGGACAGAGGAATATAATTTAGAACGGGGTAAGAACAAGATGCTCTGATTCAGCTTGACAAGTCAAGCAGACAAGGTGTCGCCGTCAGTTTGTTCGTTTCATTTTCTCCCTGTTCACATCGCGAAAATATCAGGACGCCCCAACTTGCAGGCCAAGTGGCCGGCGGATCGCACCCGCTGGGCCCCTGAGGGGGCGTTTGTGTCCACGAAATGTGGATTTTTCTTCTGGGCCCCATCGTATCATTTTCCTGGCTGGAAAGCCTACCAGGTCAGCAGCAGGCCGCAGTCGCTGATATTTTGTGACGGCCACGTCGTCCGCCATTATCCATCCGCTATCAGACGTTGGGCCGGGCCGGTGCATGCATCTGGCCTCCCTCCTGGCTGGCTGCTGCTGAGCCACTTGTCTTCTGATGAATTCGCAGTGATGCTGATGCCTCCTCTCCAAAGAATCCAAGGTGTGTTAGGTACTGAGGTTTATCAGGAATCCTGTAGATTCCATTTCTATACTACTAGTGGCTTCCCTGATGTGGATTACTGGATTATATTATTTTATTTGGGGTGAAAACTAAGTCATCCGGTAATGCCAGATAACTTGTGCCGGTCCTGATCTGATCTTGATTATTCCTGGTGCTAGATATTAGGGCACTCCCAATGCGGCCTTGGATATTGTACTAAGAAATCCATCCCCACAATGCAACTTTTTTTTTCCTAGAGTCTAAAGTAAACATCCGGCCAATCGTTCACCATACCAGTAGCCGAATCCTCTACATTTTCCATGAACACACCGCGGCCTTGTGCGAGCTCTGCGATGAGCTTGGGCGCGAGGTCCGCGATGGCAAGCATGCGCACGACCTCCGTGGTGAGGCTGCACGCCAGCGCCGCAGCGGACTATCCGCTATCTCTGCGGCGAGGCTGCATACAATCGCGAGCGCCGCGACGGCCTACACATTGATCTACTGCTGCCCTGCGATTCACGATCGTGAAATCCTTGGTCGTCGAAGAGACCTTGACATGGCCTCTGGATTCGCACGAACCATCCTCCCGTGATGTTTACACCTCCATCCTCCATCCACTGTAGGTATGATTTGTGCGAAGAATCTCACGTTCCTGTAAGGTCCTTGCTTGGCCACGGCGTAAGGTTCTTGCATTGCTTGGCCGAGCTGTCCATGGCGACGCCGCCGACGACAAGGCCCGTGCCAATTTTGTGATGGAGTGGGAGTTCGCAGTCCGTGCGTCGACAGCAACGGCCCCGGCTAATTCCTTGGCAGTGTTGGGATGCCAAGCGGGCGGCGCAGATCGACGACCATGGCGCACGGGATCAAGAGGCATAGGTAGAAACCACGCAGGTTCCCACAACGCGCTCGCGAGAGGTTTCTTCGATCTTGGTTCACGCGTAGACGTCGTTTCCTATTAAGAAACTGTTTCTGTTTTTCTTCCCTCTCTTTTCAATAAATAGCGTGCCACATCAGCAAATTACTTACATGGCGGTGCAATTAATGTGTATAGAAACTACCATAGTTTCTGGGTTAGAAGTGCCCTTATGAGCCATCTGTTGTACCAAATGACTTCTTCGATAGATGCATGAAGAGCAATGAAAGGTACGTTGAGTTTTGAGATTTCCTTTTGTTTCTTATAGGGCATTGAGTTTCCTGTTCCAACTTTTTTTTGTTTTCTTTCTTTCTTTCTTTTTGTGGCCATAATTAATAACCAAGCCCCTTAGTTCAAATATTGCGAGGTATCTAGTTTATGTTTCTTTATTTTATCTACAACAAAGATTCAATAAGAAAGAAAGGTTCAAGAAAGAGAGCTTGTACAATAAAGTTTCAGCACTTAACAAAAAGGCTGTCTTTTTTTTGCGGCAAACAAAAGGCTATGTCTTTATGTTCTCATTATTAATTGATTACTTGAAGCTTCAAGAAAAGTTTAGTTCCTGATATTTTTGCGATGGCAACAGATGGTCTTCAAGATCTCTACTAATATAAAAGACATCAGTTAGAATTCTTCTAAGCACACCTCACCAAAATAAACCTTCAGTCTATCTCTCTTAATCTTCACTAAGCACACCCAAATCATATACGTAGGAATCCAACTCCTATTAAACCATCCTTCCAAAAACACCCCCACCTCCATCTTACGCGAAAAAAAAAAAGGCCGCCCCTGGGCACCGGCCGCGATCTGCCCTCTCTGCCGCGCGATCACCGCCATGACTCCGCATCACGCCGCGCGACATAAAAAAAGAAAAAAAAAAAAACGCCCCCGCTCCGTTGCCCTAGACGCCGCTGCACCCGAACGCCCCACGCCGCCGCCCCCGAGTGCCCCATGCCGCCGCCCGCTCGACGCCGCCCGCTGCCCCCGAGCGCCTCCATGCCGCAGGCGCCTGCTCGACGCCGGCCGTTGCCGCCGAGCGCGAGCGCCCCCACGCTAGAAGACCTTCTCATGGCGGCGCAGTGGTGCGTGGAGGTGAGCCCTCTGTCCGTTGGGGAGGACGCGGCCTCACGCAGGAGGAGCTTGCGACGGCGGTGTGGCCATGGAGGATGAGGAGCACCGGAGATCCAATCGATGTCAAGGACGTAGACTGGACGCCATCAGCGATGAAGCAGCCACGGTTGTCCCGTCGGTCCCGCATCCGGCGCTATCTGCTCCCGTCACAGAAGTCGTCGCTGGACCCATCGATTGCGTGCTGCAATGGGGTCAACCATACACCTTGAAGAGTTTGCTAATAGAACCTAGAATCGCAAGTCAGGATTGATCAATCTTGCCTAGCACTCTCTGCTCCATACCCGATTCGAATCACAGATTCATTTTTTTTGGTTGCAGGTGGGGATTAATCAATCTGGAAGCAGTATGCGTCACTATCAATTCCATAACAAGTAAGATTCCTATTGTATTTTTTAAGCTGAATTGTTTTCTTCTTTCCTATTGACACTACTATGTATACCACATGAAATTTTTTGGTTAATCTTAAAACTGGAAAGAGCAAGCGTGTGAAATGATGCTTGTGATTCTTTGAGTTATTCCCTGAATATGTGCAAGTATAGGTTGTGATCCCTGGTGCTGTATAGATCTTGTTAGAAAAGAATTGCAGTGCTGTTACTATTGTTTCGACTGACTGCCAGCTGATATTGTTTGGTAATTTTATATGCATTCTTGAACGTCGAGCGCCCTCCACGCCCGTAGCTATCTCCACGATCCGTGTATACACTAAGGTGCGTGTGTGTGATTTTTTTTCCCATCATGTTAACTGTGTTCATGGTCCGGCAAAATAATAAGGTGTGTGTATGATTTCCTTTTTTTCCCCATACTGTTGACTGTTCATGGTCCGGGAAAAAAATTAGTGATGGAGACGTGAAGAAGCCCGCTCGCCGCCACCGCCGTGATCAACACTCCCTGCCGCGAAGAAGCCCGCTCGCCGCCGCCGCCGCCGTGATCAGCACTCCCTGCTTGCGTTCCATAATTAAGTGCGTGTGTGTGATTTTTTTTTCATCCTGTTCACTATTCATGGTCTGGCAAGTTTCTTTCACCTAATCAAATCAAATTCTTTTGGCCATGTAGTACGCTCAGGCTGTTTCAAGGGATCCTGTTCATGGTCCGGCAAGTTTATTTCAATTTGCATTGGGAATCTATGTGAAGTCCGGCAAGTTTCTTTCAATACATGTTCACTAATCCCAAGTGCATGTTAGGGCATCTGACCATGGGGGATGATTTGTCATCTGACATTGGGGAGACGCGAGAACTCGCCCTGCCTTGTCAGACATATCAAACGTCATGGGTCGTGGTATGTTCAGTTTAATCGTTTAAGGTCATTTCCTATTAATTGTTTAACAAAACTGTCGCACATGTGAACATTGCCTATTATTTTTTTTTAATCGTTTCATGTGGGCAGAGACAGATGCCGATAGACTGCAGTGAGAAGAAAAGGAATAGAAAGCAACGTGAATATCGCGCACGGAAAAAGGCCGAAGAAACGAGCAACAAAGAGATGAGAGGAATAGAAAGCAGCGTGAATATCGTGCAAGGAAAAGAACACCGGTGGTATCAACTGGTATTGATCATGGTAGTCCTTAATCGATCATCTTGTATACAATTCTTTGCTTTTTATAAACAAAACAAATGATAATCTGTCCTAATTCTTTTGAACCCATAACCATGTCATGTAGTCCCTGAATCTGGTTGCACAGATGCTCAAATGACAGATGCAGTAGGTTCCACATTGCCTGTTTCCCAATCGGGTATTTTTTTCCTCTCTTTTTTGTACCACTCAATGCTTCTTATGTATTCTGTACATTGAAAAATATATATTTTTGCATTTCAACTGTGTAAGTATATAGATTTAAATTTAAATTTGTATGTCTTGCATAGTACATAGAGAAATATTAAGCTAAATTTTCTTCTAACAAACACAGGAATCACAACCACTAAGGATGAAGTTCTTGGTCGACATCTTGAAGAGCGATCAAAATGAAATCTCAACTAATATCCTCAGAGAAATCAGAGATCTTCTTAAGGCACTATAAATTTTTGTATTATCGAGATGTGAAGTAATATTGTTTGAGACTTAAACTTATGATAGATATGGTACTTAAATTTTCATGCGCATCCCTCAAATAATCTGTTGCAACGCACGGACACTATACGAGTCACACTTAGACTGCGAGTTCCTCTAATAATATTACATCATTTGTAGCAACAAAAGTTTGATCTTTAAAAAAAGTATTTAAGAAATATAAATGCAATGAAGCAATATTTTGTACCACAAACTTTTTTTCTTTCTTATGGTTAGATCTTTTTTTTTTTGTCAAAGAGAACAGATTTTGGATTTCAAATTTGTGGGCGCCTTTTTGTTTGCGATAGAGTGAATAATGTGCTGTCGAAGGGCCTCAAGTTTTTTTTTATAGCAGACCTATTCCCGAAAAAGGCCGGTTCGACAAGCCCTAAAGTCGAGGCCCATCTTTAGGCATTTACTACTTTGGGAAAGAAAAACAAAACATAAAGCACAGTACATTCTCCCCTAATGACCTACAGTACTCTTTATACAGCAACAAAAAGAATTTGCCATAATATTCGCTATGAAATTTCCAAAAAGGAATATAAAAGCTCTCTGTTACCACCCAAACACCTTTTCTTTTACAACTCTGAAATTCATACGTGCTTGTGAATTGTTGTCATGCAGCGCCATCGTATCCATCTGTAGCTAGCATGATCAGGTTCTTAGTGCATTGCTGTTATGTTTTGGGTTAATATAGCCATACCCTTAAGGAACCATTTAAGCTGAACAAGTACTCTATATGTAACGAAACAAAACATATACCTAACAGTAGACGAAATGATGTCGGCTGTTGGGTTGGGTATACTGCTTCAAGATGGGATGCAGATGTGAATCTTGTTTGCCTTGAGCATGAGTTGCCTGGTCAGTTCAGGGGGCGCGCAGGCTCATCAGATCAGATCAATCATCATCCGATCGAATCCCAAAGTCAGCAACAAGTCGCCCAACCCAACACCAAGCTATCCGATCTCGTCGCTCCTCACAAGCAGCGCCACACACCAACACCAACACCAAACAGCAGGCAGCAGCGACAGATCCACCACCAGCCGGCTGGCCGGCGCCAGCCTGTGGTGTTTTCGTTCTTGCACACACACACACAACACACGCCAGCCATGGATGGAGTTGGAGCAAGCACAGCCACAGATGATGAGGATTGAGAAGACCCAGCTAGCTCTGGTTGGACCTAACACAAGACTGACCAGACCAATCATGCAGTTCATGGAAATGCAGTGCCAGTGCGTGCACCGCAAGGGAAATGGCCAAATCTGCAGCCGAGCCCGAGCGGAGCAGACAGGGAAGAGAAGGGAAGGGATGCTGCAACTGCAAGTGCGCTGCGAAATGGTGGAAAATCCTCTCCATCATTGGTTTCGCCGCCGATGCTAGCTGCGGCTGCCTGGAGCTCCAAGCTCTATGCTCTCCGGTGGCCGGTAGCTGGTGGCCTGTGGCCAGTGGCCGGCCCGACTAGCTGCCGGCCAGGCACGGCGTGTAGCCGAGCCTCGGATGCCGGCGGTCTCGTCTCGTCTCGTCGTCCGGGACTCCGGGTCTTGACTGAAACTGAATCCATGTGCGCCACATGTTCCCTGTCGGCGCGGCCAGGAACAGCCGCACGTTACCTGATCAAACCCTCAGTGCCACTGGGAAATCTGGAAATGGATGGGCGCTCGATCGGCTAGCTGCAAGTGTGCAAGCACCAGCACCGCACTACGCGCAGCAGGGCAGATTCAGCTCTCTCCAGAAGACCCAGGACCCAGGACCCAGATCAGACCAGAGCATTGGTTTCTGTTGAGCCTAAACCAGCTCTCCTGCCTTCTGGTTGGTAGCGTTGCCTGGCTGCTGCTGCTACCTGACACAGGTGCCAAGTGGACGTGGTGAAATGGCGAAGCAAAGCTTTTGCTAGCTGGATCTTGCAAACGGTGGCCGTAGTGCACCCAACAAAGCATCTGTGCTGCATTTTCATCATCTTCAGTCCACACGTTCTCTTTTACAGACACTAGTAACAATGAGGAAACCAGTGTTTCTGTTTAGTGGTTTTCGTTTTGTTTTATCTTGTAGATATAGGAACATTAGCTTGACTGATGTGTGCTTGAGATTGAAGGAGGAAGCTTTCAGGCTTTCAGCATGATAGCTGCTGTTCTTGGATTCGCAGATTTCATAGCCACAAAAAAAAAGGGGGAAGGAAGGAAATAGAAATACATGGATAGATAACTGAACTCACCAAGGGGGGAATTAAAGGCCACATTTTTCCCACCCTTGCAGCACTTACAGGAATCAATCAAGTACTGATTGATGGGAAGATATAACTTAAGACAAGAAAGAAGAGTGATCTTTGGCTTTGTACAAACACACATGGAGATTCAACTCGACTCTCCACTCCTTTTGTGTTGCTGGCTGCTAACACCCCTACTAGTAGTAGCACAAAAGAAAAGGAAAAAAAAACAAAGTGACCACACATCATTCCACGCATGCACTTAATTAGATGCACAAAGCTTTGTCTCTCCCTCACCCCAAGCAGCTTCATCTTCATCTTCTCCTCTCCATGCATGTCTTTGGTTTGCTGCTCCGATCCATTGTTGGCAGACAAGGAGAGATGGTACATAGGAGTACTCAACACATGCCCGCCTTGGGCAAGAAACCCCAAAAGAACAAAAGAATCTGCTCGCTCATGCACAAGCCCTGCATCTCTGCAATAATGTCTTCAGTTGTTCTTGACCGACCCGAGACCTCTCGCTTCAGATCCCTTCATGATCCTCAGCCTCTTGCAGGTGCTGATGAACATGCTGCGGAGAAACACAAGATCGAACCAAGCAGAATCAGGCACCGTGCATCCAAAGATAATACGTATCTCTCTCTCTCTCTCTATCTCTCTGATTTGAACCAAGCAGAATCGGCAAGCTAGCAAAGAGCGGCGCGCTTACTCGAAGGGCACGTCGCCGACGAGCATGAGGTCGCCTTCCTTGTCCTCGTAGGTGACGGCGAAGTCGGAGGGGTTGACGGCGGGCGCGTCGCCGGAGAAGCAGAGGAACATGGCCTCCAGCGCCTCCCGGAGCTCGCGGTAGCCCTTGTACGTCTTGAGGTCCACCTTCCTGAGGTAGGGGGCGCCGTCCATGCTCACCTTCACGAACAGCCCCGGGGCGGCAGCGGCATCTACCTCAGCCGGCTGCCGGCGCCGGCGGCTTGCTCTTATTGTTTGCCGCCGCCGCCGCCTGCTGCTGGAAGCAGCTCTTTCTGTACGACCTCACCGGCGGCCATCCCACCACCTGAGCCCTGCAAGAACATGAAGCGCTGCGCGTCAGGATATATACTGCTGCTGCTTGCTGGCTGCAGAGGTGATCTGCGTGCGTGTGGTGGTGACCGTGAAGCTATGGACCGATTCGCTAGCTAGTAGTAGCTACTCACTTGGCGGCCGGCGGCGCAGCGTCGGCGGCGGCGCCGTCGCGCTTCGTCTTGGGCGCGTCGTCGTTCCCGCCGCTGACGACGTCGCGCTTCTTGCCCCTGGGCGTGGACGGCGGCGGCGTGGCCGTGGTCGCGGCCGGCACCGGCAGCAGCTGCAGCGCCGCCGCCGCCTTCTGCTGGCTCTCCTCCTCCTCCTCCGTGCCCGGCAGGCCGAGCCTGAGCTCCGTGGCCCTGAGGTTGTCAACGTCGTCGGCGGCGGCGGCCTTCAAGCCGTAGCTCGCTGCTGCTGATGCTGCGGCGGCAACCTCCATTGCTTTGCTTCTCCGGCGCTCGGCCTCGGCGGTTGTTGCAACTTGCTGGCTCAAGAACGAACGAACGAATTGAATTGGAATTGAATTGAATCCGACGAGCTGCGGTGTCTGTCTTGGTCGTCCTTGCTAGCTGGTGATGGTGCGTGCGGCTACCTGTGGGTGTTTTAATTATAGAGGTGAAGGAAGGTGATGAGGAGGACGGAGGGGCGTGCGAGTGCGCACAGGCACACACACGGGAGGGACGCGCACGTACGTGCCAGTGCCAGTGGCAGTGGCAGTGGCAGCGTGCGCGTAGAAACAGCTAGGTGGGGTGGTTGCGGGGGGCAGGGAGGGTGCAGCCGTGGGGCGGCCTGCCAGGCCGACGCGGGACAGCCCGGCCCGCCCCACACTCCGTCGCGGGCCCCACGGGGTTATTCGTTTCGTCGGGTCACGCACGGGTTAGGCGGCCCATCGTAGTACTACTGCCGGGCCCGGGCGGGGCGGGGGCGGGTTGCAGGGTCCCCATCCGATAAGCGAAGGCAAAGGAAGAAGGACAACGGACTCTAAAACCCGGTTCAGCCTGGTACCCGGATCCACGCACTAGAAGGATGCTAGTTACCAGTTGCAGTTGCAATTCTGCACTGTAACACTTTCGTTTGTACTTGACAACTTTTGTCCAATCATGCCTCAAGTAGACTTAAAAGATTCGTCTCGTGATGGACATGCAAAAAGTACAAACATGCAAATATTTCATCTACATTTAATGTTTTATGCATGTGCCGCAACGTTGATATGACTAGTTGTAATTGTAATTTATAGTGTAACTAAACAGGGCATATATCTATGGTTTTTATATTTAACCATTAATATAATTAACAATAGGCAGGCAGGCCCCCAAGAAACCAAATCAGACTAAACAAGGTGCGGCGCTGCCATGATTAGGATACATGCTATCATTTGAGATCTCTCAGAGCATCTTCTAATTTGCACATATACAATATATAATACTCCCCCACCCCCTCCTGCCATTTGCCCTATAAGATAGGCAAGGGAACAATGTAACATGCATGCTTTAATTAATTGGAGTACATGCATATGCAAAGCTTCTCCAATATTGCATTGCTCCTATACTACCACCTCTTTCTGCCTCTACTCTCTCTCTCTCTCTCTCTCTCTCTCTCTCTGCATACTAGCCATCATCATGCATCTCTGTCTTTCTCTCTCCACTACGCCCTGTTCCTCCTTTCTTGAGCCTTGCTTCTTTTGGTTGGCCTGTGGGGCCGCCTCTGGTAGTAGCTAGCCCTCTAGTAGTCTAGTGCAGTGCTTGTTTAATTAGCCCCAAAACCCGCCTCGCGAAAGCATCGTGTTAAGCGGTTAACGATGCTTTTTTTCTTGAATAATTTATATTTCTTTGGATACCGCATGGATCGTAAAGGATTGTTAATTTTGCACTGTTAGTGCTGTCCCTTTAGCTAACCACCAAATAAAGCTCCTCTCTCTTTTTTTGTTCTTTTTGTGGTGGGAGCTACTGACATGGTCCCTCCTTCAGGTAAACTATGCTTTTATTTGGTGATGGGATATCATACGGCGGTGGCCAGACACAGAAATCTCTGGAAAATACTGTCAGCTTTGGATTACTTTATGTTCGTCCTTGTTTTAATTATAGTTTGGACTTGATAGAACAACAAGCTTATCTCGTTACATATGGGCAGTTTGAAATTCATTTCAAATTAAATGTTCAGAAGAGTTTTGGTATGTATGTACACTTGTGCACTATATTATTGTTATATATTGTACACTCATCTAGTGTTAGATATGTATTATGGTCACTATCAAAATATTGGAGTTCTTAGTAAAAAAAGAATGGTGGAGTTCTCCTAATATCTTTAAATAGTAATAACTGGTTATAGCATCCTCACTACGAAACATTTGGTAGGAAACGTTTACTAAATGGTAAATGTTAAAACCCTAGGAGAACCCTACATATAACTTGCAGATTCTGGTTGTGAGGGCACATTTTTATTATGTGCAACTGCCTTTTTTTTTTGGGCTATCCTCGGTAAGTAATCCAGCCACATCGGTTTACTAGCTACAAAGAAATATATATTTTTTTGCAGGTACAAGTAGAATATAATCAAATTTGATTCCTGAAATAATGCTACGAACCATGCATGATGAACTGTGTATATCTATTAATTGCACCGAAATTCCGACCACCATGTATGTATATGTACATTTGACTAGCTAGCCTATAACGCAATGCAGAGAGATGCCTTATGTTCCTGCAACCTCCTACACTTAGACGGAGCCAGAATAATCCATGCTCCAACAACAAAGAATCTTTTGGATAGAATTCGCGGCGAAAAACAAGCGCTGCCGCTTCATTATAGTAGGTTAGCTTTGATCCTTCTTCCAAACCAAAAAAATATTTGGTCAAGTGCCGTCCATGTCGCCCACTGATCGATCGTCATGAAGTTTCTTGGATTCGAGAGAGAGAGAGAGAGAGAGAGAGAGAGAGAGAGAGAGAGAGAGAGAGAGAGAGCATATGTGCAAAGATGCATAGAACATTATTAATACTTGTTGATTAATTATATTAGCAGCGGTACAGTACAATGGACTAGGGTTTAAAAATAGGCCAGAATCTTTTTGGTCGAGTTTTGAGGCGGGGAATTAGGGCGGTGCAGCATGTTTGACTGTTTGCTGCTGCTGCATGCTTGCTTGACCTAATACACTGCTACTACACTACACACATACGCATGCATTGCATGATCGACTGCATGCATGCACCGACTAAATGCTTCTGCGTGCTCAGCGGTGTTGGTGCATCAGTACACCCAAACCTCATTACAAAAACTTCCATGCATGTACTGATGATGCAGCTAGCGTACGAATATAAGAGTAATAATTATTCTTATAGGACTAAGCAGTGATCAACTATATATTTTTTCCTGTGTTATTGGTTTGCTCTATTTTGGCCGGAGAGAGAGAGAGGCTTTGGGTGCGCGTGTTTGTCACGAGGTGGTGAGTACCTCTAGGGCCCTGCTTGCATGGTGCTTAAAGCACATGGGAGTCAAGGTGGCGAGGAATGCCCGTCCCACTCATTTCTCCTTAGCTCGGCTCATTTGGGCCACTCCTGCTCGCTTTCAGCAGTTGGCAGGCTGGTTCTCTCCATCTCTCGCGCGATGCGGATATTTCTGCCTTGTCCCTGCCGCTAGGGTTTCCCCTTATATAGATGGGAGCCGCTCACTCTCTCGTCTTCTTCGCTCCTCATTGTCTCCTCGTCTTCGCTATCTCGGTGCTAGGGTTTCGTCCCCTCTTCACTCGATCGGCGGTGCATGGTGGCGGCGGGGTCGTAGACGGGCATCCCATGGCTCGCGGTGGCTTCTCCTCCTCCGTCTCACTGGCTTACGGGTGTTGCTGCTTGTCACCTTCTTCCTCCTCAAGACAAGCGGCGATGCCTGTTGGGGCTATTTGTTTGCCTGGACGCACGGATCTGGTTGAGGTGCTTCGTCTTCCCCACGCTTCCGGGCAACGCATGGGCACGGCATAATTGGTGGCCATACGGTTCATCTTTGGCTCGTCAAGGCCGCTTGGGGCGAGGGAGATTTGGAAAACCTCGGCACCACCCAAAGTACTCTTCTTCGTGGATCGCAATGCACCAAAAGTGTTGGACTGCGGAACGGCGCTTTCGCCATGGTCTTTAGGATTCGATTGCTTGTGTTATGTGTGATAAACTACCAGAGATCATGGACCATATTGTCCTGGGCTATGTTTACAGCAGGGAGGTCTGGAGCATGCTACTCAGTCGGTTGCACAGCTCTAGGACGTTGTCATGGTGCAGGAGGAGGATGTGATGATATGATGGTCGTTGCATACCAGAAAGCGTGTCGCCAAGCAGGTGCAAAGGGTTCGACTCGCTGGTCTTTGTAATAGGTTGGAGACTTTGGAAGGAGAGGAATGCTGGGACTGTCAATGGAGCTCGACGCCGGCGGCGGCTGGTGTCTGTCATCCTGACCGAGGCGGAGGAGTGGTGCACGTACCGCAGGGTTCCGTCGTGACGCTGTTGTAGCCTTTGTGTTTTTCGTTTCGTTTTGTCGCTTCGTCCTTACCGCGCAAATAATCACAACCGTGTGTTGCCTTTGGGCTATTTCTCTTTGGTAATCAGTGGATTACCATTACGTTTGTTGTAATTAATGTCGGTTGAACTTTCTTTTTCTATTCTGCTTAACGAGTCCCGTGCACCGAACGTTCGAGAGAGAAAAAACTTATAATTTGAAACGGAATGGATCGAGTACTATATACCGAATTATTACTCTTGCAACATTGCCCATGTTGCTAGAGGAGGGTTTCCCATGCTGGGGAAGACGTTGGACCAGCAGTGGACACGGCGAGCAGTGGCTTGAAAGATACAGCTCCTACGCGAGAGTTACTCCATCCCATGCCCACACCCTGCCGTGCACCGTCGACGACCCAACAAGCGAGGATGGGCGCGCGTGGTACTGACCGGTACGTATGTAACGTGCAACAGCAAACGCATGCATGGGCCCCATATGCCGGGGGTGGTCCCATATGGACGACAACAGCTCGATGCATTGGGTTTTTTTTTTTTTTCGACTTGGGCATGCATATATTGGCCAGCGGAGAAGAGAAGGAAGCATGCGTGTGTTCTTGGTAGCAATATTAGCGCTACCGCCGCGTACGTGGACACGGTAAATACATGTGTGCAAATGACACGTGGCAACAATGTACAACTAGCTACTACCTCTATCTTAAATTGTAAAGTCATTCTAAGAATCTAGTGAAAGCATTTCAATTTGATAAAAATTATAGAAAAAAATATAAAGATTTACTAAATAAGTGTACTATGAAAATATATTTTATGAAGAATCTAATGATATTTAGTTGATATTATAAATATTATTATCTTATTATATAAACTTGATAAATATGGAATGTTTTGACTTTTGACTTTCTAAGATTCTTATTCTTAGAATGACTCGCATGTATATCGATCATCGGCTGAGTGTTGTTGCAGCTAGCTAGCTGGCTCGTGCGTGACGCGTCTACATCGTGCCATGAATTCTTTTGGGCCTGACCGTACGTACCTGTCGATAATGGATGTAGATGCTAGCTAGTGTGAGATTTATAGCTAGCCATAGCTTTATCCAGCAGCTTGCTATATACTAGTGGTAAGCGTGGCGTCAGTGTCAGCGCGCACGATTGCACGTAAGCATCGCAATTAATTACTGGTAATTAATTAATCAATTGATCGATCGGAACCAGTAGCTAGCTCTAGATGGGTAGCTATAGGCGCGCTGGATATATAGAGACGACAAGAGCTGGAAAGCGTGCGTGCGTGCGATGCGAATGGTTTGGTCGATCGTCGCTGCCCGCACCAACGACCATGACACCACACGTACTAGTGTCACTGTCCGATCCGCGCGTGCAAACAGAGACTGCGACGTCCTTCCAAATTCCAATCCCATGGGCGTAGCAGTAGCACATATAATTAACTATGCTAACCACAGACTTGGACCCTTTTTTACCTTATAATAGTCATATTTAGCTTTACAAAGCCATTTAACTAGGCTCTCGAAGTTGCTCTTAATCAGTCATTTTTAGAGATGGACGTCTCAAGCTACCCACCTCCCGTTAAGATTCTCAGAATAATCAGAACCTATATATATCATACGCCGTTGCCGTTTTGTTGACTTTATCTATATATGCATGGTATGAGCTAGCTCTTCCGTCGTAGATGCATTGTGTAGCGATGTACTCCAAAGTGTGTGGCTAAACAAGCCAACAAGGGGAGCCAGTTGGCTCCGTGTAAAAAGTAGCCGAATGATCTCATGCGAAACTGACACATGCTGCATGGAACCAATGCAAGTGATAATAAACCAAACACGTCGTCCTAAGTGTGCGGCTAGAATTGTAGTTCGGATGGTATAGATAATATGCTTGAAAGAATATATATAGTACTGAGATCTTTGAGTGTGGTTACATAGCTAGTATATATGTAGTGACGTGTCGTACACTTTTATTGTGTTTAATTACACTAGACGCGTGTTGATAGAAGAGAGGGAGAGACCAGGTGCAGTGTATGGCGGCCTCTATCATCATCTCTCTTTACGGCCGGCCGGGCGTACGTGCATGTATCTATCTCGGTCGCTAGCACGGCCCTCTCTTGCCGTGGCGCAGGGTAACACAGATTCAAACGACAGCTAAACAAATTGAAACGCCGGTCCAAGTAATCATGCATGGATCACGATATGTGTACTACTTCTACGTGCACGTACGCAGCTCGTGCCACGTGTGCATGGTACCCCGATCCAAGTACATGCAATAATAGGAGTATATACTCAATCTCATCCACACCACACTGGCATGCATGCAGATGCAGGTTCATCGTACTTGGCCAGACATCATGCACCGTATGTCCGTGCATTGTGTATGCGGCCCGTACACAGGAAGGCGTGTTCACTGTCGGCATGCATGCACGTACGGTACGTACGAGCACGCGTGTGTATACGCCGCACGTACAGGCCTGTGTGTGCTGCCGACGATCTCTGCACGGACGCGTGTGTACATTATTGATCACGCTAGAAAAGACCTTCCGTGCTGGACTATGTATTAGTGCTGGTCGTGGTTCAACCGACAATGTATTATCAAGGTTGCATGGCTACGCCACGAAATGGAACGGTGACGGGTGGACCTATCACTGCGGGTTCATAGACTGAATCAGTCTAGATAGACTAATTTTTAATTCAAGATGGTTTACAAGTTCTAAGTATTCAATATAAATTTTAGGATCAGATTAGAGATGATTAACAATGTTGAATGGAGACATAGCTAGTAAACATCAAAGTTGCAGTTAACAAATTTTTTATTTGAATCTACTAATGATAGATCAGAGACCGCGTGGAGTTGAGGGAGAGGCTCACTTAGATGCAGGAGACGGGATCTGGAGTGGGAGGAAGAAAATCTAGTGGAGACAGTATGCACACCATGCAGTCGTGCATACATACATCTGATGCTGCCATGTGGGATCTGACGGCAATGGTTGATCGCGCGCGTGAGAGAAAAGTGGGAGGAGTTGAAGCACGGTTGAGCAGCAGATGAGGATAGACGTTGATGTGAACACGTGGCAGTTGATGGAAGCATGTATGCACGGAAGCTATGTGCATACTGTATCCATTGAATTTTTTTCCCTGGAGAGGGAAGAGATACCAGAAGGGAGAGTGGGAGAGGGGAGAGAGAAGGATAAAGTTGTAGAGATGTGAAAGGAGATGGAGTTAATAGTAAAAGAAAATTTAGGTCCATGACTCTCTATTTCAGATTATGAGATATTTATTTATTTTTCTTTAACATGTACTACATCCATATATACATTGAAAACAATGTATCTAGCAAAGTTAAAACGTATTATAATTTGAAGCAGAGAGAGAACTTTTTTCTGAATAACGCCTACTCCCAAGTCCCGTCACGTACGATAATGCTAATCTTGTGGTGCCGGCCGGCCGTCATGGCGACATATATCTCTCTGAAACAAATATATGGATGGGAGGCGTAGCAACAAGTGGCAGCATCCAGCATGCAAACGGATAATAAAGGTTCTAGAAGAAAAGAAAAGATGGTGCACTTCATGGGCAGCCAGCAATCCCATGCATGATATGCATGCATGGCAGCATGGACTGACCGGTCGTTCTCATCGGCTCATCGCGCCGTAGGTCAGCGGCAGACACGGCGGAGCTCTCCTCTGACACGAATGCGTGGCCGTACGTGCCAGATGCATGCATGCACGAATTCTTCGTTCTATGGTCCCCGCCCCCTTCCCCGTCACACTGTTGTTTCTCAACTTCTCATCACTGTTCAAAATCTTGATTATTTCCGCTTTCCGGCATTGGCGTTCGCACATGTATCGTATCATGTATGGAGCATGAACTGTAGTACGTACTTGTTCTTGTTTGCATTGTCGCCGTACGCATTGCTGTATGCATGCATGCCTATATGTTGATTAATTAATCCTAGACGTAAGTATATATATACGTGTTTACAATGGTATATATGTCTCGTAGATCTTTGTTTACGTCTCCACGTAACTGAAGGCTACTCCCAGTATATAAACTTCCTTGGTTTAAAATTAGCTAGATGACCAATTTCGTTTTTATTATTTACATACTAGAAAAAACTCTGACGCGACGTTACTCTGTTAATTAATATGTTAATCACAATCCTAAGTAGTACTTTTATATATGTTTCCTAGTGACATCATCAATCTTTTACTAAAAATGTCATATGATAATAAATAAAAAAGTGTCTACCAAAAGTATGCCGGACACAAAATGCACCACAACCACTGAACCACAACCGCATTGTCTACTTTAAATGGGATTCTTATAGGATTTTTATTTAACATGACACAAAAGTTAAAATAGAAAGAAAAGAGGAAACGACGACTTATAATGCCGTGGGTATGTGACTCAAGAGAGCGACGAGGTGAATTAGGTCACTAAGAACTTTCTAAACTGAGGTTTAACTCGAAAAGTACATTACGTGAATAAAATGGCTATTATTGTCATTAATTATCCATGCCCACATGTGACCCAGAGCCAATCATATCAACTAGCCTAATTTATTTTAAAAAGGATATAAAAGGCACACAAACAAAAGTACATGCAGAAATGTAAATGTGGTAATTTAAGTAAAGAGCTCAAATAATAAGGAGAGACAAAACTCCATAGCATGTGTCTCTTGGTTTCCTTGATTGTGAAACATTTTTTTTCAAAACAACTCAATTTCACGTAAAAAGTTGCTCGTAAAGCTATTTTTTAAAAAATAGCTTGGAGGGTGATCGACATTATTGTTGAAGAGTCACCAAGACTCTCCAAGTATACTGACACATTGCAAAAGAACACTGCCCATATAATCTTGCTCTCCTAAGCTAAGGCCTAAAGTTTCACAAAGATGAGAGGTAAGAACTATCATAATCCTTGGATATTCTCTCTCTAAACTCTAGTACGGTAGTTGGAGTACTTGCACTAGCTAGCTTCCTACGGTTCCAATGGACACCAACATTACCCCTCGCGCCAAACCCGGTCATAAAAAGCGGAGACTACAATTCGACAAGCTTGATCTAATTAATAATGATATTTATTTAGTACTAACAGAAGTGTCCGTGCGTTGCATTAAGTTATTTACCGCTTTATTATTAAGAAAGAAGAAAGAAGAAGAGATATAGATTATATGGTAAATATTTACATTTATTTTTATAAATTTATTGAAGCTTTAGATTGTCCGACTTAGAACTATTTTAGGATTGTATACTTTTTTAACAGTGTATGATGTGTGCATATGCATGCCGTCTCCTTTCGATCGCGTGTTGATTATGTAGTTAGTCAATCAATCAATCAGATCAATATAAGCAACTAACTCTAATTAATAAAGGTGCACGTACATACAGTAGTGTATGTCATAATCACATCGGACTCGCACGTGTGGTGTCCCTTGATATCATGTGCATCCATCCTGCCCGTACCGTACTGTTCTACCTTGTGAGCTGGTCAGGTCAGGCCAGCTCGTTTCGATCGATTTTGCGGACCCTACGAACCCGGGTTTTGAGCTGCGTGTCATCAGCTCATTTCAGCCATGAACGGTGCGACGTGTCAACGGAAACGTTCGTTAGTTCCCCACTGTCTGATCACGCATTGTGATTCGCCGCGGCAGCGCGCTTGTCACTCCTAGGGCCCTGTTTGTTTAGCTAGCTAATTGAATTAACTAGATTGGGCCAACTAATAGAATTAGCTGTTTTTTATTAGTTGACAGATCTTTTAGCTCTAATTAGCCGAGTGTTTAGATGCACAACAACTAAAATTAGCCAGCTAACTTTAGTTGCTGCTTCCAAACAGAGCCTAGGCAGTTGGGATCTTGGGATTGGACGCCTAACGAAACGGGGTGCGTAGTATTTACTTTCCTATTTTTCTCATCAATACAAAAAAAATAAATCAAAACGGGTCCACTTGGCATAGATAGGCGAAGGAAACTTGGGGACTGGTGACAGACCCCGGCAGGCTCACTGCTCACATGATGGCCGCCGTCCGTATGACCCACCAGACAGAATATCGTCACATGTGTTGGGAGGTACTACATGAAAACGTGGCGCCACCACTCGTCAAACCGATTAAAACCACGAATATCGGTCTTCCAAATTTCAAAACTCCCATCATATTAAATGCTCAGGCACACACAATAAATGTAAACAGCCTTTTATATGTTTATACAGTTAAATAAAAATCACGAGACGAATCTTTTAAACTTACTTAAACCATGATTAGACACTTATTATAAAAGTTGGTACACATGCTACAGTGTCATTTTTTTCAAACATTTGCGCACTAAACAACCCCTACATCAATATATCCATACTGCGTCTTCCTTACGCCTTTGTTCGTGGAGTTATTATTGGCAGAAAAAAAGTAGGGAAATATTAATAGTTTATTTTATTTATTCAGGTATAAAATTCTTTTGATTCTAGATATAGACCAATTTGGCTTGATAACTAAAGAAATGGTATGTTTAGCATTATTAATTCTGTTTTTTTTAGGCTGTGGTCCGAGTGCTCCTCAACAATATCACTACAGTAGATAAGAGATGGCAAGAAAGGTTTCATCGTGCATTGGGTGCCAATCCGAAGGATGCACTAATTATATTTCTTTTACCTTGGAAGCAGGAGTGGCACATAGAAGGACCACAGTTTTGTCGTTCATTATGTAAGTCTAGATCAGTATTTTGCAATGTATATACCGCTTGTGTTAGGACAACTGTTGTGAAGGATGTCATGGTAGCGTCCAATGCTATTTTAAAGAGTACTCTTGTTATGAAACAAGATTTGCGGATGTAATAATTATATTTTTTATGCTTTGTGTTCTATAAACTATTAAGGACCCATCTAAATTAGGTATCTTCCATGTTTTGAAATCCATTGGTGGTGCAAACATCAAACACCACCACTAAATGATGTGCCAGGGATCAAACGTGTGTCACCGCCGAATCATTTTATAATTCGACACTGACTAAAAGATCATCAACGGCGGATCATGTTGCAATGCGAGGGTGGCCATGACCTTTGGTCCGACGACTCATACGCTCAAACGATGGTGATGTTACCTTGACACAACCGTCTCGGATGCGGAAGCGACGATGAACCTACGCTGTAGATAGTCGAGTCTTAGTACAAGGCGACGGTGCTGGTGACCACTACCCAGGCGATTTTAGTGCCAAAACGGCTGTAATGTTAGCTCAACACATGCAGATAACTGACCAATATGATAGTGTTGGTGTTCTCCGCAAATGGTTTTTAGTCGCTTGTGAAGGCTTTGACTATTACCAACTAGTGCTTACTGCCGACACGAAAATACGACTGCGATGGCAGTTACTAGCTGATTGTGCCCACCTCAGTTGTAGTAGTCTGTGGTATAACCAAAAAAGTCGTCCAGGTCTCTAAACTCTGTTCGAGTGTCAACATGTTCCAAACGGATTTAGACTCGTACCCGTATGTGGGGTCCACCCGTCAGTTCCATCCCTCGTCTCTCTCTCTCTCTCTCTCTCTCTCTCTCCTGACCTTGAGCTTCCTTCTTCCGAGATTACTGTTGGCGCTTCTTAGCGTCAGCAGAAAAGTCCGCAAGCGCACTGAAGTACCGTTGTAGCCTTTACCCGGAAGTATTCAAAGTATCATAATTTCCTAAAGGAGCGGTCTTGGTACTTAGTCTCTTAAACTAGTTTACTCAGAAGAGACGGAAGGGATAGCTTGGGTAGAGAGGTTCTTCTAAGGTCAAACACATATAAGTGATGGAAACTTCCCCACTACTTGCTTGCTTCAGGCCCACTGACACACCTGGTCTGCCAGGCGATACCAGTATCAGCGCTATTCCGCGTCCGAACGTGGGGGGATGCTGGTACGAGTGGACAGGGCTGTCACCACCTGCCACCTACCCCTCTGCCCGTGGGCGCGCGCAACATACGAAGGTAGACTCCGACCTAGACACCATGTCTACGAAGACGACTACTACTCTAGCGACGTACAGGAACATCCGTCTCTATCAGGTGTCCTCTTACTAGAGCATCCGTCCAAAGGACGAACGACGATCCCACAAACAAGTAACTTTATGGAAGTAACATGCTTATTGAATCAAACCAAAGTTGAACATGAACTTTTTACTTCAAGTAGCAAGACGATCGTAGAGGTACAAGTTGGATCGAGAGCCGACAAGCCCGACACTTCGTCCACCCGGAGGCAGAACTGCTTTGACTCCGCTCTTTCTCTAGCTCTTGTCCCTCTCTCACTCCCTATACTAAATTAGCTATAAGCTAATGGAATGGAGCTTGCTCTTCCTCTCTACATTGTGACCTCTTGTGTTGGTGAATCAATTCATATATAGGTGTAGAGAGGAGGCCTCCTTTTATAGCTTGAGAGGAGGGGGTTCTATGCAAAAGGATCATTGAAAGCCCATGTTTGGTTTTGGGTAATTGATGAAACCTAGTTTGCTAACGATTGCTCTAAGTGTTTCATGAGAATTGATTAGCAAATGGCAAGATGGAGCAAAGGACCGGGTCGGTGGAGGTCACAAGTGAAGGGCAATGACGGCGTCCATGAAAATGGTGTAAGTCCATCAACAAAGGAGAAAGCCCTATTGACGGCATCCATGCAAATGGTATAAGTCCATCATCATAGGTGTCCACAAGGTCCATCAAGAGATGAGAAGGAAGTTGATAAGAAACCGGGAGCTCAAGGCAAAGGTATAACCAATAGGAGCTCTTTTGGTTTTGGTGATCAAGACTCCATAGAGGGAGTGATCACATTTAGGATAGATAGCCGTACTATCAAGAGGGGCGAAATCGTTGATGAAATACGGTTATCAAGTGCCACTAGGTGTTCATGATCATTGCATTGCATATAGATGCTAGTGACACTAACAAACCCTTGGAAAACTCTTTTGAAAAGGCTAACACATGTGCACTTAAGTGTGAGATTCTTTGGAGTGTTATTGCCTTAAGAAACGGGGTGAAGTTTGAGGGTTAGAGAGGGTTTGGTCCTCTCTTCCTCCTGCCGAGCTTGCGAGGCAGGATTCGGCGAATTTCGGAGACATTACAATAGAAAATCTAGCGTCGGACAGTTTTGTCACAGAGCGTCGGACCATTAGCCTCGGTCCGACGGCTAACACTGCTGAGAGCGTCGGACGCTCAGCTTCGGAGCGTCGGACTATTGTCCGAAGCGTCCGACGGTGCAGATCATGCGAGAGCTGACACGTGGAGAGCAGAGGAGCGTCGGACTCTCGGCGTTAGTCCGACGGCGAGCGTCGGACCAGCGTCCGACGGTTTTCAGGGCTCGGGGAGCTCTCTGGAAACGTCGGACCGTGGTTTCGTTTGGTCCGACGCGGCGTGTATTTTTAGTCCGACGGTGTAAATGGCATTGTGCGTCGGACCGTAAGGTTTGGTTCGACGGCCTACAGTCCGACGGTTTGTTTAGCGCGGGAAGTTAGCCGTTGTGATCCAACGTTCGACTTCAAATGGCTAGTGACACGTGGCGTTCATCCGAGGCGTCGGACCGTGCGGATTAGTCCGACGCTCTGGCCGTCGGACAGTCCGACGGTACGCAGTGAAGTCTAAACGGCTAGTTCTTTGTGTGTGGCTCATAAATAGCGACTTGGCCGGTTTGGGGAGGTGCTCTTGGCACTCCTGAACATCATAGCATACTTGTGAGCCTTCCCACTCCACACTCACTCATCCTACTTGATTATGTTCATCATTTGGTGAGTTTGGAGAGCATCAAGTGCATTGCATTGATAGAGATCATCTAGAGGCACTTGGTAGTGGTGATTCGCAGCGGTTTCTCTTGTTACTCTTGGAGTTTGCCGACTCCTAGACGGTTTGGAGCTGCGAGGATCGTTGAGGGGAGTTGGTGATTGTCTCCGCCTCCGATCGGTGAAGTTGTGAGGGGTTCTTGAGCCTATCCCCGCGGGAGATCGCGAAAGGCATCTTTAGTGGATTGCTCGTAGCTTGGTGGATCCCCATCTTGTGTTAGTTGTGCGGCACCCTTGAGATGGGTTTGGCGTGTGATGCCAATTAGCGCGTGAACCTCCAAGTGGGTGTATCGCTACAATGAGGACTAGCTTGCCGGCAAGCAAGTGAACCTCGGTAAAAAATCTTGTGTCATCTCTCTACCGAGGATTTCCGTTGAATTTGATTGATTGGTTATATTGGACTTCATATCTTCTCTACACCGGGGGTATTGAAATCACCTTCTCTCTTTACTTTTGTGTACTTACTCTCGTGTGTAGCTTGTTAGTCAGTTGCTCACTTAGGAGTAGTGTTTAGTAGTGACATAGCCTTTGAGAGTGAACTAGTGATCATAGTGTAGTATACTTGTCTAGGTGGCTTGCATAGTGTAGTTTAGAGCTAGTGCTTTGCAAAGCTTGCTATTGTTACTAATAGGCTTGTGAAGTGTTGTTTGTAGATTTTTTATAGGCTATTCACCCCCCTCTAGCCATTTAGGACCTTTCAATCATCCCCACATGGAAGGACCCAAACCGACCTCCAAAGGACGGTTTCCATTTTCCATCTGTGTTGATCGTAGGTGGGACCGTCCTTGGAGAACCGCCCTACAACCGCTAGAAGAAAACTGGATCCGAGAAGCCCCACCAGGGGGACGGCCACCCCCGGGACCGGTTGATCCCCTGGTGGGCCCTTTGGCCACCGCCTTCGCGTGGTTGGTTCTCCTCTGGGCCTAGACCTCTCCTATGGTTACGAATGGGCCCAGATTTGTAATAAAGGTGGGCTTCTTTGTTATTCTTGGTTGCGCATTCTCTGAATTCACATTTCTCCTTTACGCTTTCCAATTGGTGTTGTGCACTTCCACTTGTTTCACCATAAATCCTGCAAAAACATAAACACTAAGGGTACAAGTGGAACTCTGTTAATAGCATATGTCTATGTGTTAAAGTATGATAGTTTCTCTCCCTTTAGACATAAGTTGGCGGTTAAAAATGATCTATAAGGACCGCCAACAAGACCTCCAAGCTTAACCTTTGCTCGTCCCGAGCAAATAGCTAAGTATGGTTGTTGATCAGGAGTTGCTACAATGTCGATCATATTTCAAATGTACCAAGTTTATAACAAAGTTTTCCACCGTAATTTGAATAAATCAGCATGCTATCCACCCTGCTATTATCTTGAAACAAATGGGGCCTTTTACCCATCTCAAGTCTTGGGTGATTGCAAGACCGAACAGATTCATAGACATTACTTATCATTCATCCCAAGATGAACCATCATTCCGGAGGTTTTAAAAATTTTTACAAAGAAATGTAAGTTCCTCAAATGATTCTCTCGATTGCTCAAAGTGTATGAATACCTCACCAAAGGCATTGTAATGTTGCCTTTCATATCCTACCACTAAGGCTTATGAGTGGAGTTTTGGGCAGGAATAAAGGTGGGCATACTTGCATCACATATATTGCTAAGTCAAAAACCAAACCACAAGGAGATACAAGTCATATACTTTGATTGAGATGTGCCAGTGTGTGGAGCATGAAGATGGTGGAATCCTAATTTCTAAATATTTTGGCACTCCATGCATCATGAATTTCTCCTATATTGGATGGAATGAAACTTTTTTGAGGGATATGGGCTATAAGATCATATATCCATACTATTATTTTTTTCTTCTTCTTTTTTTGAACGGGTACTTGGAATTTTTTTCCGTTTGTTTATTGCATGCCCCCTGGCATGGTTTTTCTTTTTTTATTTTAAGCATAACCCATATCTCTTGTTAGTATTTGAAGAACTTTGGCTGGAGAGATGTCATGATGGAATGCGAGGAGTAATTATACGGTGAAAAATGAATGCGCGGCTTCTCAGGGTAAGAGTCGGCATTTTTATTTGGTGGATAACAAATGCGCGGCTCTCAAGGTAAGAGTCGGCATTTTTATTTGGTTGAAGAGTGCGCAACTCTCAGGGTAAGAGTTGGCATATTTTTGGTGGATGGATGGGTGCATGTTGTGCGCAACTCTTGGGGTGAGAGTTGGCTTTATCTAGTGGGTGCATGTGAATCTCAATCATGGGTGCATGACCATAATCTCACTTAGGTCACAACAATTTGACCTAACTCAATGTTCCACAAGCAGCATATGACTAAAGGGTTTGCATAATTGAAACATGTCATATGGCCTTGGTAGGTATTTCATAATCATTGAGGAACTTTTGTTTTTGAAAGTTTTCGAAAATAAAACTCCGGATGTCAAGTTTCGGTCAGAACAAGGTCATAGCATAGCCCATGTCACCATATCATATCAGGCAATAACTTAGACAAAATTAAGCTTGTGCAACCCATTAGTCCAAGTTTTTAGGATGAGACATTTTTAGCTGATAAACCTAAACCTTAGAGAAAGCTCGATTATAAAATGGGTACAGGTGAAACATAAGACAGAGCAACTGTTCATCATTTCAACAAGGATAGAAACTAACACATCTTAACACATATGAGAGAGGAGAACATATCTCACGTTTTTTAAGTTGGAGAATTTTAAAAAGAAATGTGAGATACAAGTTACCTTTGTGGGAGCCCTCCCCCAAGCTTGCTTTTGACTTACCAATGTGTTTCACCTGGGGGTACCGCTAATTGGTGGTGCCTCAGCTTGATGTGCAGTTCGTGGCCTCTCTTGAGCATGCTAGGAAGCTCCCCCCAAGCTTGTTTTTATGGTGGTATTGAGATAACAAGACAACAAAACTTGGGGTTGGAAGATAAATTACTCTTTTTCTTCAAGATTTTATTTATCATTATATTTTTATTTTTTTCTTTTCAAGGTTCACCTAAGAAATACTTGTCTCTGCTGTCATCTAAAGACTTACTCTCATGGAGTTGATAAATTTCTGCAAGGGGTTAGTCCATAAGATTAACCAAAATCTATACTAGCAGGTTTGGTTCCAAGATCAAACTAGACACCACGTCTAATTTATCAAGGTAGGCTTAAAAATCTAAGCACCATGCTTACATTAAAAATCCTATAGAGGCATGATCTCACATCCCAGCTTCAAACTGAACACCGTGCTTAGTTAGAAAGATGTAAGACCAACACTTCCAAACCGAAACTTACTAGCATAGAGAAAGGAAATATGATAGGATAATCAAGAGTCATTCAACGGAGACAGATTTTTTTGAACAAAGGAACCTAGTCAGAAGTTTGCTCAGTCAATCTATTCAAACTCAAACAAGGCTAGGATAAGAGAGCAAAGGAAGGCATGCCTTGCTTCATCTCCAACATGAATTTCTTCCATTATTCATGATAACAACTCAAAGTTCATTAATCAAAATGCAACACCATGTCACAATTTTGATTAAAGAAGGCTAGTTTAACCTAAGCACCATGCTTAAATTAAAAAGCTTATGGATGTACCACAAGTGTACTCATGTGAATACACCCAAACTCAGAGCATATGGCATGAACAGAGGAAGAGCATGATATTATATTTTCATGGAGACAAATATAAGTGAATGAGTTGGTCAACATTACCTTGACGTACCTGAATGTGTGTACCAACAACATGTATGGATGAAGCATCAGAGTTGTCCCTGTGGTGGCTCGGTTTCCATCTCCGGTGACTACCAAGGCGTGGGTTGGAGTCCAACACTTTTAGTAGCATGTCGTCGTGTAGCAAGTCATTTATTGGTAACTCCTGCATATTAGTGACTCACATACACGACAAATGTAGGAGGAACAACTCATGCAAGCTTCTAACTAAAAGGAATATTGCGACCATGACTCCCCTTTGTTGTGTATTTTTTTAGAATCTTTAAACGAAGTGTGATCCAAGATATGCATGGAGTCATGGTTGGTCAAAGGAGTGAGAGGTGTTGCACAAACTACCGTTGAAGATGAAGGAGGTTTATGGAAGTCATATGTCCTGTCCTGGTTGCGTGATGAGTCACTCGGTGTTGTGCAACGTGCAGAGGAGATCTTGAAGGTGTGTTAGGTATGCTTGAGAGATCTCCCCCACACTTATTCTTGTACCTGCTTTATTTTGATAAAAAGAAAACAAAACAAGAGCAACAATAACAAGCAATGACTCTATTGGCTATAAGACCAGAGAGCAAGAAAGATTTTATTATTATTTTATTATTAGTTTTATTGAAAACTTGTTCACTCAACTTTTTATAAACAAGGACAAGATAAATATGTAGAGAAAGATATGCCTTGGTTTATCTCCATATCAGATTACTTTCATTGATTATGTCAACAACTCAAAGTTCATTAATCAAATGAAGACAGTTATAAGAAGTTGGTGAACATTTATTTACCTTCGTATACCTAAGTATATGTACCGGTAATATATATGTATGAGGCGTTGAAGTTGTTGTTGCGGCTAGCATGATGGTTCTGCTCAGGTGATCTCCGAAGCCAGGCCACACACACATCAATGCGCATGGGCCATGGGCCTTGATGATACTAGCAAAGGTTCAGAAGAGGGAGACTCCCAATCTTTTTTTCTTTTTTTTCATAGTTTTCTTTCTTCTTCTTTTTTAGTCTCCCTCATCTCTCTTCTTTTTTTCTTTCATTCATTTTTTCTTCTCTTTTTTTAAGGCGAGGCTGACATCTTCATCATCATTTTTTTAATGACCCTTTGGTGTGCATGGAACTTGGGTTTCTCACCGTCCTCCCTCACACTTGGACTTTTGTATAAAAGTCAAGTGCAGAGTTAGGGCCTTCTTACGAGTGTGTTCCATTACCTAGGAGTGCATCAAGCTTTTGTAGTTGATGTCGTTTCATGTCGTCAAGCATCATATGATTCGAGTTCTTCTTAATCTTTCCTGAAATGATTAGCGACATACCCGAAGGTGCATACTAACTTGACAACATGCCCTCACCATTCAAAGAAGGTATATATATTTTGAAAATAACAATAGTAATAATAATAAAAAATATATATATTTTTTAAGGATAATCCGGGGTATCTCCCAGTAGTGCTTAAGTTATGGTCTTAAGCTTGACCGTGGGAACTTCTTCTTGCAGCAATCAATGGTGGTGTAGTTCCCAGCTTTACCACCAATCATAGGCATTAAAATTCAAGCTGCAAGGTACGCACCATCGTACTACTACGGGATTTGCAATGTTCATGACAAACATAAGCATTCACAACCATTCTCTCAAAAAGTTGAACAATTAGAATCAAGAGATGGTTGCGAGATCCTCGTAGAAGCAGGTGGTCCGAAGCGAAACAAACTCTGGAGACTTTGAGCATGAAACGTGAGGGACCTCAAAACCATGCTTGTTAGTGGGCCCCTTCTTGGCTCTAGAGTTGTTGCTTCGGGCATGTCCGTGGCATGGAAGTTTTCATTCTCAAAAGATATATCATGGAGGATGATCACTAAACCATGACCATTATCGAGAACAATGTTCTTGATGGCCGGAGGGACATGCATCTTGTTCAAGCAAGGGCGCAGGAGAAGGATTCACATACTCGAACAAGTAGCTTTGCTTCGCCTTTAGGTTTTCGAGCAAATGCTATGGCTGGCAGAAGCAAAACTTTCAAACTTCTCATCAGGGCTCCCTTCTTTTTTTATATATAAATGAGATTTTCAAGAGGGTGCCCTATGAGAAGATCAAAATCGAGAATGGCATAGATGAGGAAGTATAAGAAACTTCGGTTTCGTTAACTTCCAATGGCACAATCCTAACAATCCCACAAAACTCAAAGATGAATCCGGATGGACTTCTGAAAAGTTTGTCGGTCGGGACTAGCGGCATATCGCCCTAAAAGGGTTTCCGCTGGAATGAAAATAGTCCCAACTGTGAGGTTGTGTAGGGCTTTCACGGAAGTCCCCTTTAACGAGCAAGACATGGTTGTGGGAGGTAAAAGAATCTGAATTTCATCAGAAGAACGTTTCACTTCCAACAAGCAATAACCGTACTTTCGATGACTCCGCATTAGGGGAGACTTCCTATGAAATGTCAGAATTTTGTGCCAAGAAATGTTTTGAAGTTCTTCCATAATCCTCGAATTTTGATAGCGAACTCCGAAGGATAAAACATTCCTTCCTTCGATGTTCGTGGTTCGGGCGAGGGCTCAACAGACGAATCGAAGGGTGGCAAGGTAAATGATTCGGCTACTAAGGGCTCTTCAGAACTTGACATGCCCTTGTATGGAGGGGTTTGGGTACTATGACGGGAGAAGCGTGCTTCTCTAGGATGTAAACAAGGATTTTTCCTCTATTCCGTCATGGTTTTTATGAAAACGGCCCTCCAACGGTTATGTCAAAGCATAGGGCAGCATCTATGTCTAGATCCGAACAAAGGATATGCAAAAGCACATTATCGGATAAAGACAAGTCTAGGTCAGCATGTATAAACATTGCAAACCTGGCCTGGGCTGTACCTATGGACTCCTTCTCGTTTTGCTCAAAGTCAAGGTTTGCCCTTGGTAGAGCGGCGATACGAGACATGGGTAAAAATGCAAGATAAAACTTGATCTTAAGTTCATTCCATTCACTATTCACACTTTCTACGGCATCAGTGTACCGTTGTTTTGCCTCTCCTTGAGAGAGAACAGAAATAACTTCCATTTAAGAATTTCTTGTGTCATGCCAGGAATGCTTAGGCATGAACACAATTCCTCGAATTTTTGCAAGTGGTCAAAAGAATTTTCATTGTCGTGACCAAAGAAGGGTTTTGTCCGAACCATAGCTTTGAATCTTGGGTGGAGTTCATAACTGGATGGAAATTTTGGTTTTGAAAAAGAATGTGGTTCAAAGAACTCCCCCTTTGAAGCAGAAGGATTTTGAATTTGGAGCTGGCTTCATGGTGAAAGGATCGAATAAAAAGGAATATTTTGTTTTTATATAAAGAAAAGATAAAAGTTTTTTTTTTGATAAAACACAAGGATACACGGGTAAACTAGGTTCGGAGATAAATACGACAACCGTTCCCCAGCAACGGCGCCAGAAAGCTTGTTGGCGCTTCTTAGCGTCAGCAGAAAAGTCCGCAAGCGCACTGAAGTACCGTTGTAGCCTTCACCCGGAAGTATTCAGAGTATCGTAATTTCCTAAAGGAGCGGTCTTTGTACTTAGTCTCTTAAACTAGTTTACTCAGAAGAGATGGAAGGGATAGCTTGGGTAGAGAGGTTCTTCTAAGGTCAAACACATATAAGCGATGGAAACTTCCCCACTACTTGCTTGCTTCAGGCCCACTGACGCACCTGGTCTGCCAGGCGATACCAGTATCAGCGCTATTCCGCGTCCGAACGTGGGGGGATGCTGGTACGAGTGGACAGGGCTGTCACCACCTGCCACCTAATCCTCTGCCCGTGGGCGCGCGCAACATACGAAGGTAGGCTCCGACCTAGACACCACGTCTACGAAGGCGACTACTACTCTAGCGGCGTACAGGAACATCCGTCTCTATCAGGAGTCCTCTTACTAGAGCATCCGTCCAAAGGACGAACGATGATGCCACAAACAAGTAACTTTATGGAAGTAACATGCTTATTGAATCAAACCAAAGTTGAACACGAACTTTTTACTTCAAGTAGCAAGACGATCGTAGAGGTACAAGTTGGATCGAGAGCCGACAAGCCCGACACTTCGTCCACCCGGAGGCAGAACTGCTTCGACTCCGCTCTTTCTCTAGCTCTTGTCCCTCTCTCACTCCCTATACTAAATTAGCTATAAGCTAATGGAATGGAGCTTGCTCTTCCTCTCTACATTGTGACCTCTTGTGTTGGTGAATCAATTCATATATAGGTGTAGAGAGGAGGCCTCCTTTTATAGCTTGAGAGGAGGGGGTTCTATGCAAAAGGATCATCCCCACATGGAAGGACCCAAACCGACCTCCAAAGGACGGTTTCCATTTTCCATCTGTGTTGATCGTAGGTGGGACCGTCCTTGGAGAACCGCCCTACAACCGCTAGAAGAAAACTGGGCCCGAGAAGCCCCACCAGGGGGGCGGCCGCCCCCGGGACCGGTCGATCCCCTGGTGGGCCCTTTGGCCACCGCCTTCGCGTGGTTGGTTCTCCTCTGGGCCTAGACCTCTCCTATGGTTACGAATGGGCCCAGATTTGTAATAAAGGTGGGCTTCTTTGTTATTCTTGGTTGCGCATTCTCTGAATTCACATTTCTCCTTTACGCTTTTCAATTGGTGTTGTGCACTTCCACTTGTTTCACCATAAATCCTGCAAAAATATAAACACTAAGGGTACAAGTGGAACTCTGTTAATAGCATATGTCTATGTGTTAAAGTATGATAGTTTCTCTCCCTTTAGGCATAAGTTGGCCGTTAAAAATGATCTATAAGGACCGCCAACAATGACAGGGTGACGCGGCCAAGGGCGGGCAGCGTGGTCGAGGGTGGATTGGCCGGTGCCACCGAGGGGGTGGGGAGGCGCGGGCTTGCAACACTTGGGCGCTGGTGCGTGGTCCTTCTCTGCAAGAGCACGACGTGGACGATACAGGTGGAGGCTGTCCTTTAGCCCTGTCGCGCGCGGGCAACGCATAGTGCCACACAGATGCGGTGGCGGTGGGTTCGGCACACGGGACCACGCAGCCGTGGCCTGCAAGTGCACAAGCGGTGCGGGCCGTGCCAGCGACTGGGTCAGGAGGCACGAATCGTGCACCCGGGCGCGACGGGTGATAGGTCCAAAGAGGCTAGAGGAGGGTGAATAGCCTATTAAAAACTCTACAAACAACACTTGATCCGAAGGTTAGTAATAACAATGGCGAAGCGAGTTTTGCGCTAGCCTACTCAAAATGCAAGCCTTCCTAACTGAACTAGCTAAGTCTCTAGGAGAACACACAAGCTAGCCTAGATTGCAACTACTTTACTCCTAAGTGGACAAGCAAACTATAAGAACTACAACTACTCAAGTGCACAAAGTAAAGGAGAGAGTGTAGAGTGATTATATCGCCGAGTAGAGTAGATGGCTAATCACCGGGAACAATAGCAATACACTCAAAGGTGATGGTCCAAGATCAACACAAAAATGAACACCAATTTATCCCGAGATTCGCGTGTTTGCCGGCACGCTTGTCCCCGTTGTGTCGACCACTACTTGGTGGTTCGGTGGCTAATCGACAACCAATGTCAAGCTCAACCAATGAGCGCCACTAGAACCTACTACGAGTAAGGTAACTCAATGACACGAGCAATCCAATAAGCTACCTTGTGGCTCTCCGTCGGGGAAGGTGCAAACCCCTCACAATGACCTCCGGGAGTGGCCGGAGACAATCTCCAACTCCACCAACTCCTCCGCTGCTCCAAGACCGTCTAGGTGATGGCAATTACCAAGAGAATAGATGAAATCCGCAGCAACAACGATCAACAAGTGTCCAAAGATGATCTAGATGAACACTGCACTTGGATCACTCCCTAGCTCACTATGAATAAGAATCAAGCTCTAAAGTGACGAGGAGAGACTTGGGAGACTCAAGAGATGCTTAGCAATGAGTGAAATGCGCAAGAGAGCTCCCAAAGACGGTTGGATCGGCTATTTATAAGTGAGGGTGAGAAATTAGCCGTTTTACAGTTTCTGCGTGCACACCGGACGCTGATTAAGTTAGCACCTGTCGCGTCTGGTGGTTGCCCGGTGTACCACCCGTTGACACGTGTACTAGCTGTTTCAAACTTCCCGCAGCGCGCCAACTCACTGGACGCGAAGACGTCGCACCGGACGCTCCGACGCCCGTGTCCGGTGCGCCACCAAAGAGCATACAGAGAGCTCAAAGTGGCACCGGACGCGTCCGCTGTTAAGTCACCGGACGCTGCCAGCGTCCAGCTCGAAAAACATCACCGGACGCACTGGAGTTACTGTTGCAGCGTCCGGTGCTTACTTAAAGAGGTTCCGGAGAGGCTCTGGCTGCACTGGACGCGTCCAGTGCGCACCCACCGGATAGGCCCAGCGTCCGGTGCACCTTTGAAAGCTGTTTTTTGCCCTCACTTCAACTACCTTGCTTTTAGGTGCTAACAACCAAGTGTATAAGCACTTAGGCACGAGTGTTAGCTTGATTTTAAGTTACTTTGCAAGGTTTTAGATTGGCGCTTTAGATCTAAATGCATATGCTCAACTATGTCAATTAGAGGCACTTAATGACCGAGATTGTTAACGAAGTTTCATCTCCCTTAATAGTATAGTCATGTAACCTAAATGTAATCACATTCTCTATAGTGTCTTGATCACCAAAATGGAAAGAGCCCTATTGATTTCACATTTGCCTTGAGCTCCATCCAATGCACCAAGTGTTGAAACATTTGATCTTCATATTGATGGACTTACTCCAATGACTCAGATGCCGTCCTAGCTCCACACTTGATCTTCTAACCATATTTGTAATCCAAAGCTTAAGCACACGGTTAGATACCAGGTGTCATCAATTAGCCAAAACCAAACATAGAGCTTTCAACGGGGCCACCTGGGGAGGGAGAGGGGGGCTATGCCGCGAGCCGCCTCTGTGTCGACATGCCTGTAGGGTCGAGATGGCGGACTAGAGGGGGGGTGAATAGTCCTTTATAACAACTAATCGCAGCGGAATAAAACCTAATCGGTTCTAGCGACAATTCACCCCTCTAACTACGACTCTAAACACCTTGCCAAAGATCCTAACGAGAAGCAAAGGTGCAAGTCTAGCTTGAGCTTCCCTAAACCGTTCTAGCGCAAGGTCACACAAACCTAAGCGCTAGTACTTTAAGCACCAGGGAAAGTCCTATTAACTAGCAAGCAAAAACGCACTAAGCACCTAAGCTCACTACTTGCTCAATGACAAGGATACACAATCCAAATCAAAGAGCGCAACTCACTTTAGCTACACAAACTAAGTGAGAACTACTTCTAAGCTACACAAGCTAAGAAGGTGAGTGGCAAGCTACACAAGCTAACCGGTCTCACAAGAGCAACTACAACTACACAAATAAAGTAATGCACAATATAAATAACTTGTGTAGAAGGGAGCAAACCACCGCGAAGGATAGGAAGATGTTGACGCGGTGATTTATTTCCCGGAGGTTCACTTGTCGCCACAAGCTACGTCCTCCGTTGAGACAAGCTCCAAGGTTGCCGCCGGTCCTCTTGCTAGTGGTGACCCGCAAGTCACACTCTCCCACGTGGAGTGCTTACCACAAGCTCTAGCACTTGACTCGGTCGGACCACTTGTCGCTCTTCACGTCTCGCTCTACTAGCGATGCTCTTTGCGATCTCCCGCGGGGTGAGCTCCAACCCCTCACAAAGCTTCTCCGGAGCTAAGCACAATCTTCTTGCTTGCTTCACGGAGCCACAAGCCACCAAGCCGTCTAGGAGGTGGCAACCTCCAAGAGTAACAAGCACCACCGGCTTGCAACATGATCACCTAGTGCCACACGATGCAATCTCTCAATGCAACGCACTATCGATCGATTACTCACTCCTCGAATGTGAATTCTATGAGCACAAGTGAGTTGGAGAGCACTAAGCCATGCACAAACAAGGGAGACACATTCCCAAGGTGCAAGACACATCCAACAGCCGGCCACAACCCTCTATTTATAGCCCTCAGCTCAAAAGAGCCGTTGCCAACTGAAAACAGCCGTCGGACCGACCGTCGGACCGAACCAGCGCGCCACCGTCGGACCAAAGCCCACGGTCCGACGCTCTCGATGGCCGCCACGTGTCACTATCCGTTTGAAGTCGAACGTTGGATCACAACGGCTATTTCTCGCGCCGTTTTTCCAACCGTCGGACGCTCCATCCGATGGTCCGACGCGCGCACAGCTCCAGGCGTCGGACCGTCCGACTCTCACAGACGGGCCACAGCTCGGCCACCGTCGGACTCTCGCGCGGTTAGCCGTCGGACCAATGATCACCACAGTCCGACGCTTCCAGAGAGCTCCCCGAGCGCTCAAAACCGTCGGACTCCAGTCCGACGCTCACCGTCGGACTAAACTCTAGCGTCCGACGCTTTTCCGAACGCCACGCGTCACGCCGACACCGCTCGCCACCGTCGGACCGAAGCGGGCAATGGTCCGACGCTCGTTAACCGAGCGTCCGACGCTCGCTATTGGCCAGAACTAGGGTTAGGCGTCGGACTCTACTCAATGGTTCGACGCTATCCCTCCACACAGTCCGACGCTCCTTTTACTTTGCCAAAAACCTCTAAATCCTGCCTCGCAAGCTCGGCAGGAGAAAGAGAGATCTAAACCACCTTTCACCTTTGCAAAAAAGCTAACACCACAAGTGTTCAACCTTAAGTGCAAGTGTGTTAGCTTTTCACAAACATTTTCACAAAGGATTTTCTCTCTTTTCACCTCGCCACTCGATCCTAGCAACGTATGCAAGTGAAATCATTCAAGTGGCACTAGATGACCGATATGCAAACAAGTTTGCCCCTCTTGATAGTACGGCCATCTATCCTAAATCCGGTCAAACACTTCTCTACTCAACCTTAGACCGGTGAAATGGAAATGCCCTAGGTTATACCTTTGCCTTGCGCTTTCCATTTCGATCACCGTCTTCATCACCGTCTCCGACACCATCGATGCCAATGCAACACATGCACTAACACCTCATGAATGATATGATCCACTTCATATCATCACGTGGCTTTTGGTTCATCGATCCTTGACTTGCTTGCTCTTCACCGTTGCGTTGGTCCATCGGCGCCAAGCCATCACCCGACTTGCCCTTCACACTTACAACCGGTCCATCGACGCGAAGCCTCGTCTTGATCTTCTCCACCTAGCCACATGACTCCATGTCATGTCTCATGCGTTTAGCTCCTTCATCTCCATATGTGTGAGCTAAGCAACACTCAACACGCCATATCCACCTCCATGGCATAGTTGCTCACACACATGTACCTGTGGACTAATCACCTGTGTAATCAACACTTAAACACATATTAGTCCACTTAAGTTGTCACTCAATTACCAAAACCAAACAAGGACCTTTCAATCTCCCCCTTTTTGGTAATTGATGACAACTCTACAAAGATATGGAAATTAAGCGCATTAACCAAGTTAGCTCTTCACACAAGTGTAAATTACTAACTTGGGTTGGATTTAATGTTACTTATCTATCTTTAAGCTCAAATCTTTAGACTTGGATAAGCTCCATAAAACCCGACTTGGTAGTGTTAACTCCCCCTACATGTGTGCTCAAATGGTTTGGTTTCAAATTTTCACACATGCATAAATATGAAACTTTTGGGAGTGCCAACACTACTAAGTGATGCTAAGGTGCATAGAATAAACCTTTGTATCGTGATACCAATTGCGCGATACCAATTACTTGAAGCCAATTGAAGTTGCACCATTAAGTCCATCCTTAGCATCAAGATTAGCTAGACAAGCAAGAATACTAGATACCCCATGAGATCAACATTAAAGGGCAAGGTTCTAGTAAATACTTGATAAACACAAGTCTAGCTAACAACCTATGCATGCTAGTTATTTAAATCATCATTCAAACCTATACTAGCATACACCACACAAGTAACATACCATGTGTAGAAAACTAAGTGCAGATGCAAGCAAACATATGAATATGCACATTTAAAATGCAATCAACCATGTCCATGAGCTTGCTCCCCCTACTTGTGTGCTTCTCTTGTCCAAGAATTTTGATCCCCTTATAATCTTTAATCTTGTGGATCATCCTTCTTGTTGGCCTATTGCTCTCCCATCATCGACCTCCATGATGGTTCATTGCGTACTTCCATCCATCTTGATTATCTCTCCCCCATGATCATGTAATCCAATATCTCTTCCTTATCACACAATTTCATATCTTTGTCCAAATCTCTCCCCCTTTGTCATCAATTTCCATAAAAGTCAATGCTCTATTGTGACAAAGGTGTGTGGTAGGGATGTTGAGGGTAGATTCTTGCACATTTGATGGACACCACCATTTTGAGTTGGAATGACACCACTTGAAAACCATCCAAGGAATAAGATACCACATGTTGGACCTTGCATCTCTTGATACCAAATGAATAAGTATCTCCCCTATGTCATATGATCGGTCATCCACTTGAATTTTGAGCTCTTTTGGTGTGGGAAGTCTTCATCTTGATGATCACTAAAAGTTGAGGATCAATTGCACATCTTGTCGGATACCACTTGAAAATACCACGTGTAGATGAATATCACGTGAAGAAATAACTTGATATCCATTTTTATTGTTGTCTTGTGCTTCTTGAACTTAGATTGTTTTCAAGAGCTTCTTTCTTGATTAGTTCAAACTAGCAAACTTGCACAAGTAATCTAACTCGGTTTGAACCAAAGACAAGCTTCTTCACGCCACTAGGGGTTATCTTGCCTATGTCGAATTAGATCCTTTTTGCTCATTTAACTAGATCAAACACTAGGTTCGCATGCTCATGAACAAGTCATATTTACCCACTAGATCAAACAAAACATACAAGCAATAGTGGCATCATATGAACTTAAAATCATTTGATATCTTTATGAATGCTCATCTATGTATGACTATATGCTCTAATCAAGTCCTTATCAAAATATGGATGCATATGCCATACAATGATACCTTTGCTATCTCGGAGTAGAGGATAGTCATTTTTAATCAATCTCCCAAAGTAGCAACGGTGAAGTTCATTTGAATAGCTTGGTGAAGACCAATCATCATCATGAATTCCATTCTTCACCCATATGGTCAAGTGCTAGCTTCAATGTTGTGGTTGACTTGCTTCTTTTCTTGATCAAGCTTAAATGAGAGAATACCACTTGAATAATTATTAATACCATGTGTATGTATATGAATTTTCTTATTTGGTTTGTTGCTTGCTCTCTAGATCAACCCTTTTGATTTGCTTCAACTAAGCATCTCCAATGATTCTCCGGATTACCACTTCCATGTTAGCCATCCAAGCATCACCCACTTGGTTTACCTACAAAAGGCGGCACACCCCGACGATCGGGAGAAGTGACTTGCTTTTGGTTCATCGATCCTTGACTTGCTTGCTCTTCACCGTTGCGTTGGTCCATCGGCGCCAAGCCATCACCCGACTTGCCCTTCACACTTGCAACCGGTCCATCGACGCGAAGCCTCGTCTTGATCTTCTCCACCTAGCCACATGACTCCATGTCATGTCTCATGCGTTTAGCTCCTTCAGCTCCATATGTGTGAGCTAAGCAACACTCAACACGCCATATCCACCTCCATGGCATAGTTGCTCACACACATGTACCTGTGGACTAATCACCTGTGTAATCAACACTTAAACACATATTAGTCCACTTAAGTTGTCACTCAATTACCAAAACTAAACAAGGACCTTTCAATGCCGCAGTCGTGCTCCCACTCTGGTCCACACTAGCTACGACGCAGTGCCCGCGCACCTAGCCGCATCGTAAAACAGAGAGGGGAGAGGTGGAAGATGGAACTGATATTTCGCCCCCATATATCAGCAAGCCATGTTAGGGTGTGTTTAGTTCGTAAAAACTAGGGTGAAAAGTCACTGTAGCACATGAAGAATCTTTTTCAATAAGTGTCCAATCATGGCCTAAGTAGACTCAAAAGATTCGTCTTGAGAAAAATAGGTAAACTGTGCAAATAAGCAACGGCTGCTACTACATTTAATATTCCATGCATGTGTTCAAAGATTCGGTGTGACGGGAAATCTGAAATTTTTTTAGAAACTAAATAGGGCCTTAATCGATGTACGGACCTGTTTAGACTATTTCAACAACCTGATAGAGTTTAGGCGTCTAAATGACAGTTTTGAAAGTTGAGGACCGGAATATGATAGCGTCATAAGTTTGGCCCTGTTTAAATTTCTTTCAACTTCCAATCAAACTAGTCACCTTAATTTTTGGACATATGCATGAAGCGTTAAATATAGATGAAACTGAAACTAATTTGATAACTTGACAAAATATTGTCTCACGAATCTTTTGAGCCTATTTGACTCATTATTAAACATTTATTAAAAAAATAAAACGTTACTATAGTATTTCTAAATTCGGTTAACCGAGCGTAACTAAACATAGCCTTGGTGAACCGCGAGTGTACTTAAAAAAAAGTTTTACAAATTAAAGGTGCTTGTGGGATCAGACGGTTGAATGGGCCCACGGCTAGGTCAGGTGTGGCCCCACCGCATGGTCATTTTCGACCGTGTGGCTTCCAGCTGGTGACTGGACTGGACCAAAGCCAGCCCCTTCCCATGTCATCTCACGGTCGCGGCTGATGGATCGCAATAATGATATGGTCCAAATTGCGCACATCCCTCTCACAGTCTCACGGCAAGCTAATTACCAAGCTATTTGGTGCTCCAGTGCTGCGAAAGGGAAATAGTGAACTGATTGACAAAAATAAAGAATTACAGATTCCCCCAAGTTATGCATGGATCGGATGCACGTGGTGACAATTTTCTCTTCCTTTTTTTTTTTTTTGAAAAAAAGGACTAGGGAATAGGCAAGTTTGAGTGTATTATAGTCTGCTAGTACATACTAAAGTGTACTTCTATTGTTCGAAAAAAAATTGCAACTTAATTCTATAAAGTATGTTAAGCTTTATTCTTTTGTAACTCGCTTTTTTGTGCCTAACTAGTGATGACTTAATGACACCATTGGAATGTACGTGGTTATTGGTGTCGATCCAAAGAGAATCTTGGATGGTGTGGCTGGGAAGCTAAAAATGTGCTTGATATAAGTCGAGGAAGACGTAATAATTTCATTTAATTTTGCGTTTGTATATGTTTAACACTAAAAAACCAAGTGCACTCAAATAAATGGCTGCCTTTGTTATCAAGATGACCATAGCGAAGCTTTATATCTTGGAGAAAAAGTTTGGATGGACTTATAGGTAAGGCAGAGGACTTACGAAGCTCCAAAAGAAGTGCAACTCATGGCTATTTAGAGCATGTTTGGATCCACCCAACTAAAGTTTAGCTCTAGTTAAAAGTTCTCCTAGCTAAACTTTAGCCACGGCATTTGATACTCTAGCCAATAGACTCGGCTAAATTTAAGCTGGGTTTAGCTAAGTTGAAGTAGCTAATAGCTAGTATTTTAGCTGCTGTTTGGATTCATAGCAGCTAAATTAAGCTAGCTAAAATTTATTAGGTGAATCTAACCAAGCCTTTAGTTCGAATTAGCAACCACCATTTGGCTTCTTAGAGAAAGCAGGATCAATAATTGCCCTTATTTGGTTAGGATATGTGCTTTAGTTTGGTTGTATGTCTCTATTTATAGTTTGGTGCATAGGCTAGGGAATAAGAATAACCCTCGTTATTTTCAACGAAAACTTTTTATGCAAATTGTAAAGACTGGCCTCTGTTATTTGTCCACGTACACTTAGAGTCGAGTCTAAACATGTGTGGCCTTTAACTTTTCTAGACGTTATATTAGAGCAACTCCAATAGACTTTATATCTTTCTCATCGTTAGAAATAGAGTTTCTGTTGAAAAAATACCAACCATCAACAACTTATTTATTAATTGATTATTTAAATATAGCCATATCATATTCTGAATTTCTCGTTACCCAAAAATAGAAATGAGAATGACTCCCTAGAATCAAACAATAATATATAGAGAAACGGTCAAAGAGAGTGTTTTATGCAAATGGTTTTTTAAACAATGATTTAGAGAGTGGGTTTTCGAAAGACTTCCTGCAAGATAGATGTATTTAAATTAAATGTATAGAAAGATCTGTGAATGTAAAAAAAAATAACTTGTAATAATTTAAAAAAGGGGAGCAGTAGTATTGTGGGTTGTGTTGGAAGGTAATCAAGCCGACACGACCCTGAGAATAAAAGATTCATTCACACAGGAAGTTGGAACTTATCATTGCGAGAGGGTGGTATGTGCAAAATTAGAGGGGTCTCGGGCATGCATTATCATGAGGCTATTATTCTACAACACCCACACCCTGCTGGCATTATTACTCTCGTGGCGGTGGCCCCTCCCCCCTTATTTCCAATCGATTGCATATTTGCTCTTTAGCAAACCCTTTACATTGCAACTTTGCAAGCCTCCTCTCCTCTTCCTCTACTCTACACACCACACCACCTCGCTCGCAGAGCAAATTGTAAGAAAGCTAGCCAACGAAGAAGAAGAAGAAGCCAGCCAGGAGAGAAGAAGAAGCAGGTGAAGATCGAGTTGGCGACGACGGCAGCCGCAATGGCGACGACGGACCTGGGGTTCGAGGAGACGGAGCTCCGTCTGGGCCTGCCCGGCGGCGGCGGGAGAGAGGTGGCCGGCGAGGGGAGGAGCAGCTCCTCCTCCTCCTCCGGCAAGAGGGGCTTCGCCGAGACCATCGACCTCAAGCTGAAGCTGGAGCCGGCCGCCGCCGTCGTGAAGGCGGCGGAGGACGACGGTGTTGCCGTCGGCGCCGCCGCAGCCAAGGAAGGCGGCGTGGAGGAGGCCGGGAAGATGAAGAGGTCCCCGAGCCAGAGCAGCGTCGTCACCGCGGCCGCCGCCGTGCAGCAGGCTGACCCCGCCGAGAAGCCGCGCGCCCCCAAGTACGCCCTCCTCGATCTCTAGCTAGTACCCTTGATTCGTTCTCTCTACTCTCCAGCTTCTTTCGTTCGTTCGTTCGTTCATCAAGATCTAGCAAGCTAGCTAGCTGCTCTAAGCTCTGTTCCGTACGTACGTACGGTACGGTGCAATGCATGATTATTAGCTTTATAATCGTCTCCATGCATGCACACACACGCGCTTGAACTAATAAGTCTCTGCCATGATGCTGAGATAACTAATTAACGATTTTAGCCTTAATTTGCTACTAGCTAGCTAGCTAACCACAGACTACTAGCTAGCTCTTTCTCGAGGATATAATATACATATAGTACATACAGTGTTAAGCTTCCTGAATAATATCACGCGATTGTTCCTTCATGCATGTGCATGCAGCCATGACGATAATAACCTCTTGTAAACAACCAGTTTACATGGCAGCCGCTGGCCGGTACGTACATTAGCTTTGGATTTGGAAAAAGGATATATTAGAGCAAAGAAAGGTATATATATATAGCTAGTGCCCAGCCCATTTTTCTAGTCATCGATCACAAGCCATATGCAGTCGTCTTCAACCTCAAAACCAGATCGACATACGGTACACGTACGCGTACTCCTAATTAATTAACCTGCAGAAGAGAGAGATCATAACGTCACAACTCACTGCACAACACGAACGTCAATCACATAGCGCAAAGATCGATCGCTGCAACAGCAAGGCAAAACACACACACAAAAAGAAAAAAGAAAAAAAGAAAGATCATGCCGCAAGTTAGAACATGCTGTATCCAGCAGCTAGCTTAGCTTGGATCTAGCACACACGCACACACATACCATAGAACTGTTGAACACGATGATGCATGAATAATGTGCGTCTATCTATCATATCATATCATATCATCGCAACGACCAACAGCTGGCTGGCAGCTGGTTGAAGAGAGGAGATGAATTGAAACGGATATCAGCAGTAGAGAGAGGGAGAGACATGGGCACGTTACGGTGTGGGGGCAGCGGGAGACAGCGGCTAGTGCCGACACGATAAAAGAAAGAAAGAAAGAAACCCCACCACGTACTCGTACTGCTTGCTCTGCCCGTCCCTTGCCTTGCCTTGCTTTGAAATCTCTTTCTCTGGCACAGTGTCATTTTTGTCCACATGGACATCATTTTTCCTCCCTTCATCCTTCAACATCCACTTGCCTGTTGGCTCTCGTGCATCCTCATCGCTTGCTCCAGGCTTAAGAATTGATGGCACGCAAGAACTAGCTAAGTTTTTTTTTTTTTTCATTTTTGGTCATGTTGCCCATACTGCTCCTGCCTATTGGAGTAGTAGGAGTAGTTGCCTGCCGAGGACTATACACCCCTGCAGCATGGTCCTAAGCTACATTGCGTTGCATTGGGTTCACCGCTCACGGATCGCCGTTTCAGATCTGCTGTCCCCCTCCTCCTCCTTTTTTTTTTCTTTCTACATTTTTGTACATGTCTACATATCTTGGGGAGTGAATAAGGACGAAATTGTACCAGTGTTACAACTGTTGCAATATATATAAGTACACACAATTTGCATGAATGAAAGGTAAAAGGGTGAAAAGGGTGCCAAATTTAGGCCATGTCTAGTTTGTGGTGTAAGTTTTTGCGTGTCATCTCGAATATTTCATTAGATGTCACATGTGTGGTGTTCAGACACTAGTGAAAAAAACTAATTATAAAACTCGCAAGTAAACAACAAGATGAATTTATTAAGCCTAATTAATTTTTCATTAGCAAAAGTTTACATTAGCACCGTATTGTTAAATTATGGATTAATTAGGCTTAAAATGTTCGTCTCGCAAATTACTCTTAATCTGTACAATTAGTTATTTTTTCTATCTACATTTAATATGTATATGTCCAAACATCAATATAATGACATGTAAAGTTTTGATGTTAAAACTAAATTGGAAGGTAGCACACCATAGTCCACACAGTACATGTGCCCCCACACCGCAAAAGGTTACTCCTTTTCTATGGAAAAAAAAACTTTGATGCCCTCTCCTCCCAATACCAAGCACCACTTCCGTCCGTGGACCACGAGGCCGGTCGAGCTTGTGTTACATGCTCCAAATCACAGTACAAAACAAAAAATGCATGGTGTGGTAAAAAGTAAAAAAAGAAACACTTTAAGTTGCTTGCAATTTGCAGTAAAGTATATATATACTACGGAGTATAAAATCTAGTGCTGGATCTGGATGGATGTCAACTAGCTATATGTGTGTTTTAATCTGCATAATAAGTGCTACTGTACTAATCTTGTCATCACTCATCAGTAGTTGGGGTTTCGACAGAGGGGGTAATTAGTAATTTATATGCATGTATCTGCAGGGCTCAGGTGGTGGGTTGGCCACCCGTCCGGTCGTTCCGGAAGAACATCATGTCGGTGCAGTCCGACAAGGGCGCCGGCGGCAGCAAAGACACGGCCGCCGATAAGTCCTCGCCGGCGGCTGCGGCGGCGGCAGCAGCTGCCGGCGGTGCCGCGTTCGTGAAGGTGAGCTTGGACGGCGCGCCCTACCTGCGCAAGGTGGACCTCAAGATGTACAAGAGCTACCAGGAGCTGTCCAAGGCGCTCGAGAAGATGTTTAGCTCCTTCACCATTGGTACACACTTAACAGTTACTACTAATTATCACGTACATCAAAGTAACATAATGCATCATGCATATCATGAATTCTGTCTATTTTAAAATGTAAGGTGTTTTAACTAGTACTTCATCGTAAGTCAAACATGTATATCCATTTTTTTTTTGACTAAATTTATAAAGAAACTTCGTAATGTTAAGATGACCACCAATACAAACATACTACAGTAGTAAGATTGGTACATGAAAACAAGTTTGCATTGATATGCATGATTGATGTTTCTACACTTTAACATAAATAAACACCTTACATTTTGAAACATAGGTAGTACGAATTACTCGGCAAAGTCATAGGCAGATCTGTATCTTGTATACACTTTTCACCTTGTTGGAGTATATATTGTCCGCCTTTTCTCGACAGCTTGATTATTTCCATGCCGACTACATGTATAGCTTTGCTCATGAAACTCTTCAAGAAAAAAAGTATCTTGTACAGTCACACCACCTACTAGTGCATGAAGTCCATAATTTTCACGGGCTGAGGATTAACTGGAACTTGGGTAGATAGATATGATTGCATTGGCATTCATTCGCATGCGTGTGTGGTGGTGGTCGCCATGTGGTTTTGCCAGTGGTGCGCTCCATGATTTGCATCCTTGGTCGGTGTCCGCCCTGGCTGGCATAATGCCCTGCTTGTCTCTCCAACATCATCTTCTCCTCTTCTAGCTTAGCCACCTAGCTGCTGCTTGCATGTAACATCATATCATGTAGCAGCTGGTGGATCATGATCATGTGTGCACGCTTGATAGATGATCATCACAGTTAGCTCCATCATTGCCATGTGCTAGCCGAGCTCCGTCTCTAAAACAATCAACGTGTTGATGGGCGTGCACATATCTTAGTGCTAAAAATAAGAAAAAGTCCTTCTGTTGCTCAGCAACAGCTATGGATTTGGTTATATATTACCCTAAAAACCATCACTTATACTATATGCATTGTTATTCCAGCTTTGAGATTCAAATCAACTTCCAAAATGTATGCTCCTCCATTCCGAATAATTAACCAACTTTTCTCTGATGTACTTTTCTCGCATCGATCAATGATGGTGTGGTTCAGGAAGCTGTGGGTCTCAAGGGATGAACGGCATGAACGAGAGCAAGCTGGTGGACCTGCTCAACGGCTCCGAGTACGTGCCGACCTACGAGGATAAGGACGGCGACTGGATGCTCGTCGGCGATGTGCCGTGGGAGTGAGCACTGCGCTTCTTCCTGCAATTAATTATGTTATTACTGCCTACTCTGAAAGTACTCCCATGTGAATGTGATATGATTGCATCATCAGCCTCCTCATTAATCCTGGAATTTTCATTTTATCTCAGGATGTTCGTCGAATCGTGCAAGCGCCTCCGGATCATGAAAGGATCAGAAGCCATTGGCCTCGGTGAGTTGATGTTTAGGATTATTATTAATCTCAACAAAAGACAAGGTTCAGATGAAATTTTCTAGGATAGTAAGTTGCTCATTTCATTTGGTCTCCATGTCTGAATTTTCAGCACCAAGGGCCATGGAGAAATGCAAGAACAGAAGCTGAGGAGAAGATGGAAGCTTGCATCTCAACACCATGGATGGATGCAAGAAGAACCAATCTCCATAGCTTTTGCAGCTCTGCTCGTCTCTGTATCATACTCGTCCCTGCTCTCCAACTCCAAAGCCTCTATATCTCCTGATCAATGAAGTCATTTTGGTGTGTCAACTGTTCCCTCTGTGCCAGTCTGTCAGTAAACGAGTCGGTCAGTGTTCAAGTCTCATCTTGTCCTATACAGAAGAGAGAAGCCATGAACATGTACCTGTCCTATAACAATGTCTTTTTGCACTATCTGTTCTCTTTTTTTTTTTTGAGGCACAAAATGCAAAGGCACCCTGCTCCTAATCAAGGGGCCCTTTTGCATCTTGTCCATCAAAACAAAAGTTGTTTAATTATAATTACCACCGTGTGTCAGTGGAACAATAACTGTTGCAAGCTGTTAAAAAAGCTGTATTGTATGATCTTTGCTCTCCCTCTCTTATTTGTTATTTTCACCGTCTTTGGTGTTAGTTGTTTCATAGAATAGGATTATTCTCACATGCTCTGTTTTGTGTTGGATAGACGTTGCACTGCTGTGGATACCTGTCTCTGTGTTTTTTATATATGTGTGTGGAGACAAGCCAACTTGGAGACAGGAATACAGGATCCTTTTTTTTTAAAAAAAAATGGAGACAGGAGCATACCATGTGCACAGTGATGGGGTACTGTGTTTTTATATCTCCCTTCAACCACTGCCCAGCTTCTCACTACTATTATGAGGCATCACACTTTGCTGCATCTTTTGCTGTCTGCTGCAGTACTATTCTAAACTACATGCCAGTGTTTGGTACATTGTGCCTGCCCCATGTCCTGGACCTGAATGATAAAGGATGCAAATGCAAGGTTGGCTGCTGCCCAAAGTTAAGCTCTTGTTTTCTCTGTTTTAGAGAGAGAGAGAGAGAGAGAGAGAGAGAGAGAGAGAGAGAGAGAGAGAGAGATTGCATTGGAGTGCTGGAAGTTGTTGCCATGATTTTTGGGAACTTTCTGCTGCACCTTCCTAGTAGTAGCAATGAGTATCTCCCAACTAAAGGTGCTTTAGGACGTGTTTAATTAAGTAAAACATATTTGCCTTTGGAGATCATGTCCCCTAACAATGATGGCAGGCCAGCTTTGAGTCTTTTCTAGTGCCTGCCCCTTGTCCGGCTTTATTTCAAGACAATCTGCGCTGCTCGTACCAAGAAATTGTCCACCGCACGGATGTTCTTATCTATGGATAATCATCCCTTTGCTGCCTAAAACCGATGCAGCAACTTTTGATGAGCCACTGGGTAACTTGTCCCCAAAGGTTACAGCATGTTTGGTTTGGCGCATGAAGCGTTTACCATCGAAGTTTGACTGTTACTTTCAGAATCATGGCAATTTATAAACCGTAGTGTTAGCAAATATTTACCTTTAATCTGGAAAGAGAGAGTGTGACTGGCTTAGGCCTGTGATCCTGGACATTTTGCTCCTTCAATAATCAATACAGCAATAAACCTCCCAATCTCTTCTAGAAGAACAAAGTTATGTTATTGGACATAAATCTGAAGGGTGTTTCTATTAAAAAGAATGCCAATAAATTACTCAACAATCCCTCCACTGTACATAGTGAAGGAATATCTTATTACATGCTGACATGCAACACAATCACCATGGAAAATTGGAAACATGCATTCAGCTTATTGTATGTACATGAATCTCCATGGAAACGGCCCAACGAGAGCCTCCAACTCAAAAACATTAGAACCACTCATATTTCCTATCAAAGAACTGGACTCTCGGTTGAGAAGTCCACTGATCTGATCACAAGGTCAGCATTCTTCCTTGATTCGAGGATAAGCTCTGCATTCGGTTGGTCGTTGTACGAGATCTGATTCACAAGACCAATTTCAAGACAATAAGAACTAACAACATTCAGAAACTGAACAATGAGGAAAACAACAGGGCACCAGGTTAAAGAAGTCAAAATAACTAATACTACAAAGTTCTTTTAAAAAAACAGAGGCAAGATCTGCCACTCAATTAAGACGAAAGAATAATATGTACAAGAAAGTTAGCCAGACAAAATGACAAAAGACACCAGAGAGGCTAACCAACCCACGCGACGCAGCTTAGCACATATGACACATTTCCATGGATTATTGTTGCCAAGCATGGAAGCAAAGCTGACAGCAGCTTTGACTTCCCATGGCAAGCCACCCACTGGCCACCTAATGACAAGCTCGAAGCCAAAGCCGCCACTGATCATCGTTGCCAAGCTCAAGCATCCCACAAAGAGCAGCTCCAACATCCAATCACGAAGCCGCAACGCTAATCCAAATGCGACTCCTTCAGAAGGAAGCGACGCCAATAGCGCCATCGTCGCACGTCCAAGGTGGACCAGGGTTTCACCCCTGGATGAAAGTGCTCGAGCAAAAGTACGATACCCCAACACGGAAGCGACGTCCACTAGCGTCGCCGTTGTCAAGGCTTTCGCCCAAGAACCCTCAAGCATGAAACGTCAGGTCTAGAAGCCTAGATCCCTGCCAGCTAGTACCGACACTATCGTTGTCCCTCAGAAGTCAATTCGGAGGGGCATCGACGCGGCACACAGCAGCCGCACAGCTGCGTAACCCGCCACCCCTTCCAAGCGGGCCACACTAAGCTGGACCTGGCTCCGCCGCTTGCGTAACACCGCAGCAAGTCGAGACCACCATGACCACCGTCGCCAGCCCAGGCACCCACCGTCGTCGCTGCCACTTGTAGCCCCGAGACGCACGGGCGGATCCATATACATTCAACTGGGTGCGGCCGCACCCAGACCAAAATACGAAGTACGTTGTATTATGCAGAATTTTACTGTACTCGCACCCCTCTCATCCGATCAACTGCACCCACAGCACGCCTAGCTCAGCCGAAGAGAGCCCACGGTAGCCCAACAATTGCTCAATAGGCAAACAACCATCAGCCAGTAGCCCACACACCTCCGCATGGACGCACGGAACTGTCGGTCGGCACTTTGACTCACGTCGTCTCCCATCCCGTAGCTGCCCTGTCCCTCTGTACTTCTCCGAGTCCATTATCTCCCCTCGACGCGAAGTGGCGAAGTTTGGTGGCGGGTGGTCCACTGCCCGACGGCCACGGCACTGCTGCGCGCTGGCCAGCCGGCTAGTCACCAGCACTCTGGAGCACCAAGCACAGGCACTATTTTCCTTTCAATCTTGACCACCAGACAAACTAAGCAGCTTAAATATTCTCTTTTTCTACAACCTCCATCAATTAGAACATCCAAACTGGTTTCCATAGTGTATTTCTTAGCTTCTTGGTAGTTTGTCCAAATTCTAGGCTCTTGCTTTTTATTCTTTCTCTGATATTCGCCAATTGATATTTATGAAAGTAAACTGATCAACTAAAATGTAAATAAGCTACCGTACAGTCTTTAGTGCAAGGAATTGCAAGGTTAGAAACAAAGATGCAATATATTGATCCAAATTCTAGGAAGACTGTCTACAGATTTGAGATATCCTAGCCACCATTTTTTCCCTCTACATTGGAGATGTAATTTTCATTCTTCAATGAATCATCCTATTATTGACTCTTTGCCTAAAATTGAATGGTTTTTCTTTTTTCTTTACGTCAATGCCAACAATTTTTTATTCTATAGTAGTGATATTCTCTAACTATATTTTCATAAATGGTAAGCACTATTGTCACTATTTATTACTGCTTGTGTTTAATTATTGATGCTAAAATCTTGCCTAAAGTGCTATTAATAAGTTACACTATAGCGTGAGGAGGCCTGCTGCACGGCCGCACCCCCCTCCACATTTCTCTAGCTCCGCCCCTGCTGAGACGCGTGCTCCACCATCACGGGTGCTGCCTCTTGCCCTTGGGGCGCCAGATCCAGTCAGCAAGCCACAAAACCAGCGCCCTATGCCGACGCTGCCGCCTCCATCTTGCCGCCACCGCAGACGCATTCCCAATGTTGTCGACCCTGGCACGCCAGGCCGACGAGCCAGCCCGCCGCGGGCAGGCTGGTCCGGTTGCAACCGGCCCCTCCAGCCTTCTTCAATGTAGCGGGAGCACCATCCCAGGCAGTCAGCAACAACCGTAGCAACCGGCCAGCCACACGCTTGGCCGCGAAGGAAGGGGCAGGCGGAGGATAGAAGAAGCACTACCACCACCCCGTGCCTGCATGGCCACCTGTTGATATCGTCCACAGCCACCGACCACCCCCACACCGGGCAAGGCCTTCAAGGCCCCCGGATCCAGCCACCTAGGCACCGAATCTACCCGTCCCGGCCCCGGTCCAGTGGCCTTGGCCGCCGCCGCCGCCGCCGCCGCCATCAAGACTGGAGGAGGGGACAGACGGTAGGAGACAGAGAGGAACCCCGCCGCCGTCCCCACATGCCTGCACGGGCACCAGCTGATGCCGCCGCAGCCGTGGCAGCCATCCCCACTGAGCTCCATGCAACTCGCGCAGGGGATGGACTGTCGGCACGCTGCTGCATGCGCCGCTGAAACGTGAGGGAAAGGAGAGCCCCTCGCCACCATCCTGGCCGGCCGAGAGACCTTGCCAGCTGCCAGCTCCGGTAGCGGCAAGGTGGGGAAGAGGAGGGAGGAGCGGCGGGGTTTTGGGGAGGGGTCGCCCGTGTCACCCATGTGGGAGCGACGTGGGGGCGAGAATTACAAAACAATACTACAAACTTCAAAGGAGCAAAACAATAGTTTTTGAAAGAAACCGCAGTGCAGTTTTATCTGAATTCATGTCAGCATATACACACATTCTTCATTCTTGTGTGGTGGTTAGGAAAAACAAGGTTAGGCAAGAGAATTACCCGCCATGCTGCTACATCTGGCTCTTTTCCTGGCAAGAGAAACAAAACAAACAATGAATATGAGGCATAATAATATAGTGCTGGAATGCTAATGGATTAGATCAGACCTGTCGCAATATGTCTCTTGAGCACTCTTTGCATGGAGACATCAATGTCAATGTCAATGAACCTAATAACGTAATTTTGGCCATTAGAAACCACTATTTTCACTCCAAATTCTAAATTATGATGAAGGGATATCAAAAGAAAAAAAAAAGGTATCAGTATGAGCCTGCATACTCACCATTTCTCATCAAACAAGTCCCTAATTTCAGTCCAAACATCTTCTTCCAGTAATAGATAGTTTCCTTCAACTATCACTATTTTGTGCCTGTCAAAGTTAAGGTAATTAGCCATCAGCTAGCATCACACACTCGCACCTGTACTTAAAGTAACTGTTAACGAAAGGACATATTAATGCTGGCATGCACCTCATTACACTTGGAAAAGGAATTACAAGATAGATAGGGTATAATCTCATAGGATGATAGAATAACGTGCAACAAGGTTTAAAAGTTCTCAATGAAAGTATGCTATTGTGCTTGCAACTTGCATACACACAGGAGCAGGGGAAGAAAACTGGAGCTTAACATAATCATCATAAAAAGAACTGGGAACTTAGGAGTAGTTAGTATAATCATGTGATAAAGAATAGCTATTGCATAAAACACAAAGACAGGATGCTAAGCCTAAGATTAAGTTGATCCAAAAGATTTTATTACTCAAGCAGCACATTAGAATCCAAACTAACTTACTGTGGCTTTACAAATATGTCGTTCTCAACTGGGTCGCCAACACCATGATCGAATGATGGAGCAGAAACTGAACCCTACAGATGTTTAGAGGATCCGATTAAATAGCATACAGTACTCAAGAACTCATGTTGCACGACGTTGGTAGATACCTCTGTTCGTAGGGTCTGTAGACACTTCAGCAACAGTGATGGATTGAATGTCCAAGGTGCTAAAATGCATACTGTGATATTAGTATACCTAAATACAGTTTAAATGAAACAGATTAAACACAGAACATTACAAACCTCCTCTTCTTGCATGTGCTTCTTTTGGATCCTACAGGCAAAGGTGAGTTAGCAATTTGAGAAAGAAACTGCAATTTAGAAATGGGTCATTCAAAAGATGACAAACCTCCATTGCATCGAGTTGGGCACGATATAGGTGGAAACCATCCATTGGAAACATTACAGCAATTTCTTCGGAAGCAGTGCTCCGCTACCTTTTGCGTTCTGGGACCAAAACATATTAACACGTCGAACAACTTCAGAGGCAACTGTGGACTTGCCTGCACCAGGTGGGCCAGCTAGACCCACAATGTATCTGCTAAGAGCAATCAATTGGTAAGCAGAATATTACTCAAGAACTTTTCTAAAATGTTCCAGCAATGCCTGAAAAATTGTTAACATACCAATTTTCAAATTTAGCACTGGGCAAAAAGATCAGAAAAATCAACAAAATAACACCCAAAAATGATATAGAATGTAAAGGATCCTTGCCATGTTTGAATAACAATTAAATACATCTGTTATTTGATTTTTTTTCATGTTGCACAGATCTATGCGTTGTCAAGCTAGGTAACTGAACAATCGCTATAAATTCTCTTGGAAGCAAATTAGTAATTTAGAATTCCTGACCAAAAAAAGTTGGACAATAGAATCCAATTCTGTTTTTAATAAAAAAAAACACAGACAGAAAAGTGTGAAAGAAAAAAGACTATAAATGTGACTCGTGATGTTCAAGAACTAACATGTCCTAGTGCAAGACATTCAAAACCAGCTTTGATCATGCAAATTTGCAATAGAACATCATGCAATAATCAATGTCGAGAGCACCAACAGGAAAGGCTTACTTTGAATCAGGATGTTCAATATTCTTCAAGACAGAAAGAAGGTGTTCAGCCAAAGCG